>CM050424.1:23191404-23332917 GCA_027564155.1 Gymnocypris eckloni scoliostomus | reverse complement strand
CAAACTCAAAGTTAGCATCACTCTAGTTCCCTTAAAAAAAGCCAACAGAATTTTCCATTATTTCAGAAAATAAGCTCTGTGACCAACCCAACAAAAGTTTATGCTTCTTACATGTTTTGTTCACCATAAAAACCTTTTAGATGAAAACAACTATGAATGTCCACAACTATGAAGCGTAAATACAATCGCCAGGAGTAAAAAGCTAAACGTATGCTATAGACAAAGTGCACCATGGTCATATGACTTCAATGTCAACGACCAACTCTTTCATTTTTCATTTAAAATGTAGAAAGTTTGAGAATAGTTTGCAAGAGGGCAAATCCGAGAGCTTTTTGAGCCTGCATAGACAGCAACGCAACTGCTACATTCTTTGTTGAATAAAGTCTTTATTTTTGTTTTCTGTGTGCACAAAAAGTGTTCTCGCAGCTTCATAAAATTAAAGTTGAACCACCGATGTCACATGAACTATTTTATCGACGTCCTTACTACCTTTCTGGGGCTTGAATTTCAGTGCTCTGCCGTGATGCTTTAAGCTTGATGTCGACTAGTCGCTGGTCCTATAGAGGGCGCAATATGATAATAAATCCAGATTTATGCTCCGTTTCCAAACAGTTCAAATTACAAACTAATTCATACTCTGAATGCGCTCCACAAGACATGTGTGATTATATTACTGGATGCTCGAAATTGAATGGCAGAATGCAGGTTTTACCGCTTATGTACAATAAATGTACCTAACCGATAGGTAAGTTAATCACGTTCTAATCTAATGCGAAGCTGCACTGTAACGCACACATATAGGCTTCAGACAGTAGCTAAGAAAGCTAAATATCTTAATTTGTATTCCGAAGATGCATGAAGGTCTTAATGCCCATTCACACCAAGGACAATAGCTATAAAGATAACGATAAAATCGTTCTCAATATTAAAGAATAGCAGAATCCACACCACAGCTATAACGATAAAGGTACAGAGAAACAATATCGTTGGAATCACTTTCAGAACAATTTTTTCCCATCTGATGAACTATAAACACTTTGACACCCAATCAGAATCCATCCGCCTATAACAAGCTTGAGAATTTAATGCGGCAGACGAGTATGCGAGTATTACAGGCCACTGTAATACGAGTGGACTGTCTCTGTTGCAATCTTAACTGGTTTAGCGGTGTACCGTTTTTAAATGAACTCATTGACACTTCCTTCCTTTTTCATGAATTCCCGCCAAAAAGTAGGAGCTTTGTAGAGAAAAAGCATTCAGATGGGTTTCAGAAAGGAGGAAGGTAATGTTTATGTCAGAGTGCAGAGGAACATAACACATGAGATTCAGGTCAATCACACTGAAATAAGGTCAAATACTTAATGACCAAAAACAGATCGAACTGCGAAGTGAAATTAAAGAGTGGGGGAGATATAGAGGGATTGATGGAGAAGGTCATTTTGACACGAGGAGAGCTGCAACACCGACCCAGTGGGCTGATTGAACCTGGCGATCTTTTAGAATCAACACAAGCTGCAGTGGCTCCAGCATGTGTACCTGATTAAGACACAACAGTGGCCGCTAGGGGCCGCAACCAGTATGAGCGATTTTACAATTTAGAAATTGGAAGGAAATACATATTGCACATAACTTCTTATGACAATTATCATACACAAGTAAGAAATAGAAAAAATTCCTCTCTCAAAAATCAAATTACTTGTTGCGAGAACTTTTGTGTCTTGTATTGAATGTGGGAATGCCTGCTAGAGTCACTGCAAAATAGGAAACTACTGAAAAGTTGCAGCATTTTCAAGTTGTTTCTCTTATGTACTGTATTTTTTTATTTTCTATTTATTCAAGTTAATGCATTTTTGTATCATGATACACATAGCAGATTATGTGAAGCACTTTAACATATAATTTGTAATAATGTAACACCATATTTGTCACAATTGCACAGACCCAAAAAAAAACTAGATTTAGCTATTTGTATGTATGGATATATTTATATATATTATATAATTACTCATTGGACAGCACATGCATCTGTCATCGGCCACTGTTTGGATTGTTGACTTTCATTTTTTTTCTCTCAGTGTTTCATAATTGTGTAGTACATTTTGTAAATGACTTATTACAGTCTGTAGTATTGTTATGTAATGACTGGGACTTTCAACGTTTTTTTTCTGTCTTCCAATCATTCTTAAACGATCACACAAACATTCTGACCTAAAGTATGTTGCTGGACAGGTTTTTTCTTGTGTGTTTTTGTAATTAGTTTGCCGGCGGTGTGCCTTTAAACATGAGCCTGCTTGTTTTGAGGTTAAGCGAGTAATGGAGAAATGTAGGTTGTATTATGCTGATGTTACATGCACAGATGGAACCTGTAGACATTTTACACATCTTCTATACTGATTTTTTTTTGAGAAAATTCTATTTAAGTCTATACATGAATATGGTAAAATGTGTTAAATAGAGCTGAGACACTTGCAAAGTTTTCGTCCAAGTATTTTTGCTAAAAAAGATTTATCGACATCGAAATTGCCTCGTTGCATAACTGACAAATTATTATACATTTGTATTTACTTATTTACATTATGCAACTGATTCATCATTAATAAGGTCAACTGGAAGGAAACAGGCTGGAGACAGCAGATTTTTATGCAGTTTTTAAATGCATTTTAACAATAAATGGTGCAAAAAGTGGAAGAAAATTTGGCTACAGTTATTCTGCATGCATAATCATATTAAACAATATATTTATTAAACTAATATGCAAAGGTTAGGAGTTGTAGATGTTTTTGAATGCAGTGTTAATGAACAAAGCCTCTTATAGTCAGCAAGGCTGCATTTATTTGATTAAAAATACAGTAAAAAAGTAATATATTATTACAATATAAAATAAAAATCTGATATACCAAGCCATTTCTTTATTCAGAAATCATTCTAATATGCTGATTTGTTGTAGTAACATCTCTTATTATTATCACAGTTGGAAAACAGTTGTGCTGATCAATATTTTGATATTATATATTTCCCCCCATTTTTCTTTGAATAAAAATAAATTTCAAAAGAACAGCATTTCATTTAAATATAAATATTTTGTAACACTGTAAATGTCTTTAATGTTTACTGTCAATTTAATGCATCCTTACTGAATAAACTATTAATTACTGGCCCTAAACATTTGAACAGTAATGTACTGTAATATGTAATTATGCTTAAATATATGATTGCATAGCATTACTATCACAGACAATGTTGTGGATATATGGCCAAATTAAGTCATACAAATGCATATTCATTGTAGACAGAAGATAAAATTGTCTCTCAAGTTGTTTCTCTCCACTGTGTAGTTTTAGGTGTGGACTAAAATATACATACACTTAAACGTAGGGCTATGTACAGTTGTTGTATTAGGAGAATCGTAGAAATGTAGCCCTCTATTTGAATAGAAAATGTATCCACTTATTTGAAATTGTCCTCAAATTTTTCATTTTTCTGTTTCTCTGCTTGTAAGCTTGCTTGTTTATCATTAGTCTTCATGACCACAACATTATATTAATAGGCCTGTGTGAGTACTGTTGTTAGTGTGTGTGTGTGTGTGTGTGTGTGTGTGTGTGTGTGTGTGTGTGTGTGTGTGTGTGTGTGTGTGTGTGTGTGTGTGTGTGTGTGCATGTTTATGTGGTTTATGAGGACACAAATTTGTATAATGACATGGGTATGACAAAGGTATTACAAGGAGAAGGTGATTTATGAGGACATTTTCAGTGTCCCCATAATTTAAAATGCTTATAAATCATACAGAGAGAGTTTTTTTGGGGGAAAGTAGAAATGCACCGTCTCCTGTGAGGGCTAAGTTTAGGTGTAGGGTAGGTGTAGGGCAATAGCACATACAGTTTGTACAGTATAAAAACCATTACGCCTATGGAGAGTCCCCGTAAACCATAAAAACCAACATGTGTGTGTGTGTGTGTGTGTGAGTGAGTGAGTGCTTGTCTGTCAGTCCGGTTACCCTGGTTTGACATCTTACTGGACCTATCACTTGCACTTTGACCTCATTTTTGTTTTCTAAATTTCTAAATACTAAAGAAAAACCATCACCATGACAAATTATCAGATGACCTGAGTTCACCATGGCATCCAGTGGCTCATGTTCTATTTTTATTTATTTTCTAAATGCAGTTATGTTATTGGTCAATCGGTGTCCAGGCCTCTGTGCTGTTCCTTTGATACCGTGCACATTACTTTGTAAGACAGAATGTGATTCATGGTAAAAAAAAAGACATGATTTCTCAACTCATCTCCTACATTTCTATTCATATTCCATTTTCTTCTCCTAATGTGCTTAAAGAAATGTAAGATTTTTTATAAGGAATAACTTCTGAATAGTAGCCTAATAATTGGGGTAATGTCAGTATTACCTATTAATAATAACAACATGTATGTAAATTATTGAATTAAATGAAAATAATAATGCTAATAATAATATAAATGGTAAATGTGTTTATGAGTTGTAAAAATTGTGTGTTTATGCTCAATTTAAACAGCTGTATAATATCTACAATGTTTCTGATTTGTGTAATTATTGTTGTATGATATTAAATAATAATCATCATCATAGTTATGCTTGATGTCCATTTGTCACGTGTCTGTATAACTATTGTCTAAAATAATAATAATAATATGCTAAATGGTCATTTTATTTTGTATATTGTAGAAATGGTGTATTTGTGCTGAATTTAAACAGCTGTAGTCAGTCACCTCACATTTTGTTCCATTTCTGACTTCTGACTATAATTGTTAGGCGCGGCCATCTAGATCTCGATCCTCAGATTCCTCGACATTAATGCGAAACTGGGGCGTCCAGCTTCACGGATCATTCTCGCGTCAGACAGACAGACACACTGCGCTGCTGTCAACAAAGAGCACGCAAATCTCTACCCCACCGCGCGACAGTCCTGCAGCGGCACCTGCTGCTCTTCTGTCATTGGCCTGCTGCCACGTCAATCTAGACAAGCCTCACTCATTCCACGCCACTCATTGGTCGATCAGTCCTGTCAATCTATCCGTCGACCGAGAAGCTGCCAGTACAAAGGCGTGACCGCTCTGTCCTATTTCACGAGGCGGGTTTAAAGGGATAGTAAGGGCTTTAATTAGCTTCTATTTTCTGGAGGGCGGGATTAAGCTTGCAAATCCTTAACGACATTGGTCAAGAGTGAGGAAGCGTCGGCGCTTTGGCGAAGTCCTCCGTTTGCCATCTCTTCGCTTTACTGCCTGTGTCTATTTTATTCTCAGTGTGAATGAGTTTGCGGCTTCACGGGAGCGCTGTAATGTGAAAAGCCGCATTTGTAATATTAGTACCTCACACTGAAAAGAAAAACACGAGAGCACGTTTCTTTTCTCTTCACATCTCTAGTCATATCCTGAGAGTGGATTAACACATTTGAGGTAAGACTCGCGTTGTCTTGTATTATGCCCGTATCTCCTTATTCTGTGCCGTGCGCGTGATCATGAACTCGTGAAGGGGTTTATAGGGCCTCGAAATAAAGCCGAAAATGACACCGGAGAGGAACAGTCCCCCGAGAGTATGTATAGAGAATTGGAAAGACCCCGGCATTAAAATGCATTATAATAAAGTCACATCGCGGGCACATTAACGCGCATTTGCAGTATCAAAACGTTTTATTAATTATGTATTACGTCTATTCAAATAGCACGCTCTTTGAGAATCAAGTGAATAGATATATAGTAAATAATTCAAACGCATTCAGAGACAATAGTTTCATCTTCATGTGCAGATACAGTCAGTAATCACCGTTAAAGGGTGTTTCCCTGAGCCATCTTAAGAAAGTATGAACCGTTCTTCCATGCTGCATTAACCCATCAGAGGTGCTGTTTATTTGTCACATATAGCCCAATGTCCGAGGTGTGGTTTCTCCTCTTTGTATGCTATTTAATGTATGTCTTCTATCATGAGAATAGATCAGCTTTGCTAGACATATACACAGAACAGACCCGGACCCAGCCCGGCTACCGGCGCGATATCTAAAAACTAGTGCACTGCCTACCTAGACAGCATTTTAAGGCAGCTAGACGCGTTCTGGCTGAGTCAGACTGAACGCGCCTATAATACACAAAAATGCCGTATCGTAATTATGTTTCCATGGGAACCGGACGTTACTAGCAGTATTGTTACACGGTAGCGCGTGTTTGTAGCTTTTTGCCGCGTCAGGTATATTATACCGAGGATCACCCATGTCATCGTTAATTATTTTAGTTAGTCTCATCTGTTTATATATATAACACTAGTTAGAAATGAAAGCATTAAACTACCCTAATTAGTGTATGAGTGAGTGAGAGTACAGTCATGCATCTGTCACAGACACATTTATATATGAACTGCAGATACCAGTCACTGCTCTAAAATTCATACTGACTTCATTGTCTGTATAACAGCGAAGTCTTCTTCTTTTTTCAAACTGAATATTTTTATCTTATATTTTGGAATTACTTTGTAAAAATTCTGTCACTTTATCCTATTTTTATTGTTTTATTTTCATCATATTTACTGCTAAACAAACAATCCTTCCAACAAATACACTTAAAATAAAAATGATGAGAGAAAGAGAGTAAAACAGACAGGAAGAAAGAGATACACCCTCATTCTTCTCATATTTGTCACACACAAGCACACACTCATTCAGGCAGGTTCACCTCTTGTGAGTAAGATGCTTAAGTGATCTCATCGTCTCTGTGAGAGTGATGTGTTGATGGGGAAGTTGTGTAACCTGGGTCCATACTTTCCTGTGTAGTGAACACATGCACCACACTGATATTTAGGGGCAAATATCATTATTTTATAGTCAAACATTGAAACATCCATATAGATCTATCACCATTCTGAATACTGAAGACCACGTGTGTCAGTTATGGCACTGCATCTTACATTTTGCAGTGAGATTTATTATATGTAATTTGGAAGTTCATCAAAGTGTCCGAATTGTCAAATTGGTGTAATTGTCTGGTGGATGTTGCCAACACACTTATAGGAAAACACACCCAAGTGATTGACATGCATAGACTAAACCAGCCAGCGTTTACAATCACACTGTGTTCTGTGGAAAATATAGCTCTGAAGCCCTCTGGGCAATTTTGAGGACTGGGACAAAGAGCAGATCACAAAAAAAATACAATTACGAATTCTGCTAGTACATGCACACTCTCTTTGTGTTGCACAATCGTAGTCAGAAAACATGGATGATTTTACATTGGTGAAGTTCCTGCTCGTAAGGAAAGGTCTTGAAACAGCGTTGGACTCGGGTGAGGTCACTACTGCATCCAGTCAAGCAAGCTGTATTGCCCACAGGCTCAGCCTCCTTCAGTGCCTGGATGTCACAACAGAGTGCTTTACTAGGTAGCCTAATTGATTTGAATATAGATTTATACTATGTATAACAATACTCTTTTAATCATGGAGCCTGTATGTATAACAATATTCGTTTAATCATGGAGCCTGTTTATCTGAGTGAAACTGAAGATCAGAATGGTTTATGGTAATCTTTTATTCTCTAGTGCACTCAACAGTGTGTTCATGACTACTTTTCATGATGTTTATGTATATTTTAATGCATAGCTATCTATCTTGCAGTACAAAATAGTCTGCTTTACTATTACACAGATATACAGCTATTATATTATGTATTTTAAGATTATTTTCAATGCTTTATT
The DNA here is from genome assembly GCA_027564155.1 of Gymnocypris eckloni scoliostomus. NCBI lineage: Eukaryota > Metazoa > Chordata > Actinopteri > Cypriniformes > Cyprinidae > Gymnocypris > Gymnocypris eckloni. The sequence continues at coordinate 23,325,207 of CM050424.1, read as the reverse complement.
GAACTAATTATTAATGCCCCAATGTTGTTTATGTATTTAAAGTCATTTCAAATGCTATTGGGTAACACTTTATTATACAGTGTCCTTGTCACCCAAGTTATGTATTTACTATAGCAATAACAATAAATTATATATAATTGCAAGCAACTAACCATAAACCAAACACTAATCCTAGCTCTATAGTAAGTATGTTAATTACTATTACTCAGTACTAAATTGTATAATTACACTGTAACAACAACACCTTAAATGAGGTGTAACTGACAATACTTGTGTAATTGCCAAAATCATCTGCAGATTACGCAATTATCAAAATGAACAATCAATAGCAATATATTTTTGGAGCTCCACATCTACCGTCCCTATTCACTTTTAATAAAGAGAGCAGCAAGTAAATTCTGCTTTCTCCTTTTGTGTTGTAGCGAGCAAAGTGGGTTTGAAACATGAGTCTGAGTACATGAGGGAACTATATCTTCTATACTTTTAGTGTTCAGCTAACTTTAAGATGTAGTCCCCAGCACCATAATGCACTAGGTTATGAAATGCAATGATGTAGAAAAGGCTGTTTGATAGTATACGTCATGGATTGGATTGTTCTGAATGGCCTGTTTTTTTCCTGTAAGGTTAGACCTCATTTCCACTCTTTGCTTTCTGGCCTGGTTGTCACTTCACTGATCCATCAAATTCAGAACATGCACATCGTCCCTCTATCCACCTCAGACTCACATGCACTCAAGCACACACACACACACACACATGCACACGCACACACTCACACACACACACACACACACACACACACACACACACACACACACACACACACACACACACACACACACACACACACACACACACACACGGAGGAACAGCACTACCTCAAACACACAGATAGGGGAAAAAAGGCCAAGTGTGTCATTTCTGTCTGTGCCACAATACTTACTCCTAGTCCTATCCCAGTTTAACATGCAAAGATAATTATAAGCTATTTCTAAGCTAGGATGATTTCTAAACACTAGGGTGGTATAAAACATTGCTCTGATTTAACCAAAGAGACAACGTTTAGCTGGTTAGCATGGTTCTGCTAGCTGATGCTGGTAGTTGTAATTAGACCATCTGGCTGAAAAAAGCACCCCCCCCCATGATCAGCCATTCAAAAGGTATAGTGTATTTTGATAGAAAACTTTATTATTGCAAATATCATGTAAATTGTAAAACTTGTTATAGAAGCCTCAACAGTACCCATTTTTTTGGCGAGCTCTAAAAAAAGCTTGAAATGAATTGAGTTTGTGTGGTTAGTAAAATTTGAAAAAGAAAATCGCATTTTTACTTAGCAAGGATGCATTAAATTAATCAAAAGTGTCATCACATGAATTAATTACATTTTAAAATATATAAAAATGAAAACAGTTAAGTTGTAAAAATATTTCACAATTTTATTTATTGTATAATAAATCATATAAATGCAGTCTTAGTGAGCATAATAGACTTCTTTCAAAAAACAGTAAAAAATCTTACCGACCCCAAACTTTTGAAATGTTGCCTTTCACGCCAGTCATTAGCATCATCGTGATGTGTTTTTCCAGCATCCATGGAGTAGTATTAGCATTATTCACATTCATATCTCATGTGATGGGCTCAAAACATCTAGTTGAACTGAGAACACATGAGCAATGATGGCATATATTGTGTTCGCCTGCGTCAGCCAAGCAACTGCCATTAAAATGAATAGGAATACTAATGGATAGCTATCTTCATCTTTGAGCATCCCAAACAGCCTGACAAAACTATTTTGGCTCAACAAATGGATAAACGTACTTTTGGTTTGACAAGAAGTAGGTTAAATGTTCAGTAAACTATATGTTAAATGTTCTTCGGTAATGCTGTGGTGCAGAATCCTAATCTAGTTATCTAATAAAGCTGCCATTTTATATTACGAATATTGGTGGCTCCTTGAAAATTGCTTTTGTTCCTGTTGCATCTTTGGATGAAAAGTGTTTCCTAAATGCATAAATGTCAATGTAAATGCAGATATTCAGCAGCAAGACAAGACCCAAAATACACAAATGTATAGGTCGGTGTGCATTTTCACAATCAGATTTGTACAGCACAGTCACACTCATATTTTCTCATTTGCATACTGGTACTGAGGCTCTCAATCAGACTGTCCTTCAGTATAACTCCAATATTAAATGTCACAATACTGTAATCCTCTTTCTGTTTCTCTCTCCAGCACTCTTTGTCTGTTGGTTTGGCTCTCTGTGACCCTCTCTGTTGCCTTATCTGTTCTTTGTGATTGATGGGCTTGTTGATTGCCTCAGTGGCATCATAATGATGATGGGGATAATTCTATTAAGGGTAATGATCGGTCTATCTGCTGTGCTTCCTCCATAAAGAGTTACAACTCACTCTTTCTTTCTCCTACACAGTGCTACAACCATGTCCAGGCCAGCGGGAGGCAGTGTTAATGATGTTACCCACTTCCTGTCAACGGGGGCAGGGCCTGAGGCACCAACCTCAGTGTTCTCCGCCTCCAGACAAGCTGATTGGGCGGCTAAGAGACTCGTATGGGTGCCTTCAGAGAAACATGGGTTTGAGGTAAGATTGATACGATGAAAGTCTGGTTGAGCAGTGTGTCTTTTTAAATCTATTGACGATATTTCAGAGAGTATTATGGACATTATGTGGACAAGTTCAGATTTTAATGCAATTAACACACCAGCGGTTCAGTGCCGCTTCGAGTCGAACACATCAGTACAGCTGAACACACAGGTGCAACGTTACAACTCACTGTTTGATGAAGCCTAAAGAGTGCAGTTAAATACCCTAGAATTCAAGAGATTGGGGAAAATGCCCCTGTATGAGATTTTGTCTTATATTTATATCTTATTATATAGTTAAGCAATAGGGGTGTAACGATTCATCGATATGGATCGATATATCGATACAATGTATGACGATACGATGCATCGATGCCACGCCTAAAATATCGATATCTGTCGTATAAAAAGGCACCTTTATTTTGGCACTGTCCACATTTTCATATAATGTCTGTCTATGCATTACTACCAACGCGTGCATTCTCGTTCAATCTCACGTATCAGGACTCGATTAAATGACTGCCCGAAGGCACAAGGCGAGCATATAAAACGCTTGGGATTGTTGGAGTAACAGTCGCATGCTGTGTGAGAAGCTGCGCACGCACACATATCTGAAGCGCACGCACACAGACAGCCGCGTCAACTCTGCGCGAATACTAAATTGAGCTCTCCTCTGCTTTTTTGAGCATGGATGAATAAATACAGACAAAACTACATCAAAATGCTTGTTTTGGCTAATATTCTTGTAAACAGTAGGTTAAGAAAAGCATATGTCTTAATGTAAACACTGGAGAAAAAAGGAATGTGTATCAGTATATTAAATCTGTGCTTTCATTCTTAAAGTGAAAGATAACTAATAATACATCTAATACTGTCAAAGAAAAATACAAGTGCTCACTGCTCCTGACTAAATTACCTTTGTAACATCAAAAATTATTCATTTACAGGCTGTTTAATTTATACAGTGAAGACTATGCAGTTATTTTACATTTGATTATTACATTTATGTAGCATAACCTGAAAATCTATTTTAGACTGAGCTGAAAAAACTGAAAAGCACTGTTTATTGAACTTGTGTCTTTCTTCTATTGTATTTATTTTCTGCTATTGCTTGTTATTTGGTTATCTGCAGAAAAGATGTTCAGCACTGAGCCCATAGTAGCATTTTTAGATTTAATTTCATGTTATATATTTTGGTTGCATTTGTGAGTTAATAAAAATGTAGATGGTTGTTTAAAATAGGTATATAATATCATAATATCGATATATCGATTGATATACTCCTGTATCGAATCGTATCATATAATTTTTTGAGGTATCTGCAAATATTGTATCGCTGTCCGTCCGTCCGTCCGTCCGTCCGTCCGTCCGTCCGTCCGTCCGTCCGTCCGTATGTCTGTCTGTCTGTCTGTCTCTCTGTCTGTCTGTCTCTCTGTCTGTCTGACTGACTTTCTGTCTGACTTTCTGTCTGTCTGTCTCCGTCTGCCCGTCCGCCCGCCCGCCCGCCTGTCTGTCTGTCTGTTCGTCTGTCCTGTCATCTGTCTGTCTGTCTGTCTGTCTGTCTGTGTCGTCCGCCCGCCTGTATATTCGCTCGTCCATCTGTCCATCTGTCTGTTCGTCCGCCCGCCCGCCCGCTGTCTGTCTGTTCGTCTGTTCGTTCGTCTCCGCCCGCCCGCCCGCCCGCCCGTCTCCCGCCCGCCCGCCCGCCCGCCCGCTGTCTGTCTGTTCGTCCGCCTGTCTGTCTGTTCGTATCTCTGTCTGTCTGTCTGTCTGACTTTCTGTCTGTCTGTCTGTCTCTCTTCGTCCGCCCGCCCATCAGTCCGCCCGCCTGTCTGTCTGTTCGTCCCGTCCGCCCGCCCGCCCGCCTGTCTGTCTGTCTGGCTGTCCGCCCGCCCGCCCGCCCGCCCGCCTGTCTGTCTCTCTGTCGTCTCTGTCTGTCTGTCTGACTTTCTGTTCTGTTCGTCCGCCCGCCCGCCTGTCCGTCTGTCCGTCTCTCTGTTCTGTCTGTCTGTTCTGTCTGTCTGTCTGTCTGTCTGTTCGTCTCTCTGTCTGTCTGTCTGTCTGTCTGTCTCTCTGTCTGTCTGTCTCTCTCTCTGTCTGTCTCTCTGTCTGTCTGTCCGTCCGTCCGTCCGTCTGTCTGTCTCTCTCTCTGTCTGTCTGTCTGTCTGTCTGTCTGTCTGTCTCTCTGTCTGTCTCTCTGTCCGTCCGTCCGTCCTATCTATCTATCTATCTATCTATTGTAACGGGGTGGAAAGGAACACACGACAAGGAGAGCTCAAATCAAAAGCCCCGGAGGGTGGATTTTATTAACCCGTGCTCAAGGGCGTGGGTGGTGATGCCGTTCGGGCTTGTGGCAGTGTTCTCGATCGTGTCCAGGTGCGGGTGAATCCGTGCGGTGCTCGTGGTGGTGCTGGTCGGTCACACACTGCTGTCTGGAACGGGAGAAAGAGAGAGAGTTAGGTTTCTGTCTCATGGAGAGGCTTCTCGCCTTGTCTCCGTGAGCACGCTGCTTAAGAGCCGGCAGGCTGACGAGCCGCAGGTGTGGCCGATCAGCCCGTGATGAGCTGTGAACAGGTGCTCCTCGTGCATTTCCAGGGCAACGCTGATATGGACTCGGGACGCTCGTCACACTATCTATCTATCTATCTATCTATCTATCTATCTATCTATCTATCTATCTATCTATCTATCTATCTATCTATCTATCTATCTATCTATCTATCTATCTATCTATCTATCTATCTATCTATCTATTTTCTGCTATTGCTTGTTATTTGGTTATCTGCAGAAAAGATGTTCAGCACTGAGCCCATAGTAGCATTTTTAGATTTAATTTCATGTTATATATTTTGGTTGCATTTGTGAGTTAATAAAAATGTAGATGGTTGTTTAAAATAGGTATATAATATCATAATATCGATATATCGATCGATATACTCCTGTATCGAATCGTATCATATAATTTTTTGAGGTATCTGCAAATATTGTATCGCTGTCCGTCCGTCCGTCCGTCCGTCCGTCCGTATGTCTGTCTGTCTGTCTGTCTGTCTCTCTGTCTGTCTGACTGACTTTCTGTCTGACTTTCTGTCTGTCTGTCCGTCCGTCCGTCCGTCAGTCCGTCCGTCCGTCCCGCCCGCCCGCCAGTCCAGTCCGTCCGCCCGCCTGTCTGTCTGTCTGTCTGTCTATCTGTCTGTCTGTCTGTCTGTCTGTCTGTCTGTCCGTCCGTCTGTATATTCGTCTGTCCATCTGTCCATCTGTCTGTCTCGTCCGCCCGCCCGCCTGTCTGTCCGTCCGCCCGCCCGCCCGCCCGCCCGCCTGTCTGTCGTCCGCTCTGTCTGTCTGTATCTCTGTCTGTCTGTCTGACTTTCTGTCTGTCTGTCTCTCGTCCGCCCGCCCATCAGTCCGCCCGCCTGTCTGTCGTTCTGTTCGTCTGCCCGCCCGCCCGCCCGCCCGCCCGCCCGCCCGCCCGCCTGTTGTCTTCTGTCTCTCTGTCTGTTCGTCTGTCTGTCTGACTTTCTGTCTGTTCGTCCGCCCGCCCGCCTGTCCGCCTGTCCGCCTCTGTCTGTCTGTCTGTCTGTCTGTCTGTCTGTCTCTCTGTCTGTCTGTCTGTCTCTCTGTCTCTCTAATTTATTATTTCTTTTCTCCACAAGCGATCGCAGTTTGAGTATAGTTCTGTGTAAATGCATAGATAAACCGCGCTGTCAGCAGTTATTTCATAATCTAGAATGACAAAAACATTTGAATAATTTTGATAAAACATGCCAGTTGAGAAATGCAATAAAATACAATGTTTTGTTTGTTATAGCTTATTTCAATATTTCAGAGAATATTATTCAGTGAATTAACATTATCCAGTGAATTATTATTATTCACTCTTTAGCCTATTAAACAGCTTATAAACCTAAAACTGTAGTTTAAAATGAAGTTGATATTCCGTCTTTTCCTTAGGTTTTAAATAAGCCTGTAAGCGCCGTGCGCATTTTACTTTGACTTTAATATCAGCAGCAAATTCTGTGACAGCAAAGCAGCAAAGCAGCAAAGCAGCAAAGCAGTGTTTAAAATAAAAAACAGCAAATACTGTGGAACCAAATAAATGAGAAACGAATGTTTTTTTTTTAAACATTATCACTTAGATCAGGGGTAATAGATCGTATTCACCTCTCTACGTATTCTGTGTTTAGGAGGAGAAATACGGTTCTCATGGCACTGTGAATACAGACTGAACGGCGGCTCAAAGCCGCTGTATGAGCACATGATACACAAACTACTGCTCTCGCTGGATAAAAGAAGCATGCCTTGCTATCCCCTTGCTAAAAGAAGCAAGGGGATAAAAGAAGCCAGTGTCACTAGTACACACAAGTTTGGATGGGCAAGTTTTGTAATCAAGGTAAAGCTGATTACAGTGACATGATCGTGCATTAGGCGCGCGTTATGTCCGTTATAAATGATGCGCAAACGAACCGTGTATGTGCGCTCTCGATCACAATAACATCATATTTCTGCTTGAATACAGCTCAGTATATAGTTGAATACAGCGACGTGAATAGTGAATAATAATAAAATACTATTTTATTTATCATTATTAAATTAATGCAACATAAAGATACATCACAACAAGCCTTTTTAATTATTTATTTAATGTGTATTTTATCATTTATTTACTTTTCACTTGGTAGATCTCCGTGAGTTTTCTCCCTGACTAAGATTAATGTCAGACTCAGAAGTCAACAGGCTAAAAACGGGTGCTTTTACATTTCGTTTCGAAACTCTTCCGCATCGTGTTGTCTGTCTCGCCTCACTCTTCTTGTCAGTCATCTCTCTTCACGTGATAAATGAAATCTGATCTGTGATGTAGAGGTTCTGGACTATTTTAGGTTGTATTCTGTTTGTTCATATTTCTGCTGAAAGAAAGAGAGCTAGGCTAACAAATAAAAGTTTAGTCTGCACAAAAGTGTATTTATTTTATTTTTGTCTTGTCAAGAGTCTTGAATTTATTGACTGATAAATGTAAATAACATTTTGCTGCCAACACGGAATAAAGTTTCACAGAGAGGAAAAAAGTTATACAAAAATTGTAATCCCTATTATAATTTGTTTTGTCAGGATATAATTCGTTTATGCTAACATTCAGCCTACAACACAATAGGAAAAAAATGTAGGTTTAGCCTAATAGCTATTTTATTAGTCTTGTCAAAACACTAAATTCATTTAACATATTGCTGTTAACACAGTGAAAAGTGCAGCAGAGAGAAAATAAATAAATTCGACACAGTCTGTCATTTAAAATGATAGGATAAGCATAATACAAAAAAAAAGGACAGAGAATTGCACGTCCTTCAAGGACAACGGAGTAAGAAATCCCGCGGAGTAAGAAATCTGGTCGGGACAGCCGGCAATGCAGACCTAGACTGCTGTGATGCAAGACTTTCGTTCGTTCGGTGCACTGCATTTAGCAGCCGCGTTCAGTTTTAATTTTAGTGTCCTCTATCTGAACAAATTTATTTGTATTACTATAAAAACAATCTTAAGGACGGTGGGGGAAGGTGCCACGGTGAGCAAGTGATGTAACAGTGTTGCGGCTTAACACCAGTATAACCATCGTGCGGCAAGCCTACTTCACTCTGTTATTTATTTACTTTAAAACAGTAAATAAATATCGGTTCTGAATATCGGTTATCGGTTAAATAAACTTCAAATAATCGATATCGGTATCGGTTATAAAAAGTCAATATCGGTCGATCACTAATAATAACAGTGAGTAAATGATCACAAAAGCTTCTTGAGAAGCAGATTACAACCCATGACAGGAAGCTCTAATCTGCTGCTCAACTTTTGACCTTGTTTATGTTGTTCTCCGTCTAGTTAAAGTTTCCGATCTGAAAGCTAATTCTGTGAAGCCCACCCACCAAACACGTGTTTGAATCAGGGCTTTAGCACTTTGATAGGACACTATGAATAGCCCAATACACTTGTTGAGCCAGTGGTTGCTAGACGTCACCCCAATTCAAAATGAGGCCTCATCATAAAGTGTCCCATGATGAGAATGTGACTGACTGCCAGAGAGAACAGAGAGGGAGATCTCAGCACTTCCTGTTGGAGGTCATGAAGGCGGCACTCTATACACTCTCTCTATCTCTATGTCTTAGTATATCTATTTCTGTTTCTCAATCCCTGACACACTCCCCCTCAGACTGTCTGTCTCCATCAAACATGAATGTATTCTCTGTTTCCTACAAAGTGACTATGCCTGTGTTAGAAAGTCAGTCTGAGTATTAAACATCATTATCAATCTCTGAAACATCAAACCGTGTGTGTTTATCTCCCAATGCTGTTTGAATAAACCCACTAAAGTCCCACTGTGCTTTGGGAACATTTTTGGCTGCGTTAAGATGTATGTAATATATGTAATTTAAAGAAATATGTGTTTAATAATATAATAATCTATTTAATTTTATATAAGAATGATAAAATAAGACTAATATGAAAACATAAATTGTGTTTTATACATATACATAATAAATATACACAGTATACACACACATTATGTAAACAAAAACTTTTATTTTGGATGTGATTAATCGATAACCATAGGATGTGATTAATCATTCAACAACAATAATATATATATTTTTTTTTCTTTTTGTAAATAAATATCATAGTAGTATTTTTGTACTTTTGTACTGAATTTGTATTTATTTATTTATTGCATTAAAGTACAGAAACATAAATATGCTTACTTGTCATTTGAAAGTAATGTCATTTTAATATATTCAATATATATATATATATATATATATGCACATTTTATAAAACATATATGTTTGTTTTTGCATCCAGGTAACATTTTTCTATACAATAAAACAGTATATATTCATATATTATTTACATTTAAATAACATTTGTAAATTAATATTATAGTATCATGTTGTACTTCATTTATTTTATGCGATACAAAATTGATTTATCTATTTTACTGAGTCATAAATGTGCTTACTTGTTATTACAAATATCGCTTGTTATTTATTTGGAGTGAAATATTATGTAGACATTTTTGTAAGCCAACATCAGACATTTATCAGTGATCATGACTTTAATAAAGGACAGTGACACAGTGACACATCAGCTGCAAATGAGGAGTTGATAACACATGTTCCATGAAGGACATTTTACAAAGAGTACATTCACGTAGTCTCTCATCAGCCTTTATTTTTCTGCCTGTGTTTCCTTTGGTCAGTCTGCAAGCGTGCGCGAGGAGCGAGGTGATGAGGTGGAGGTGGAGCTTACAGACAGTGGGAAGAAGCTGACGCTTTCGAGGGAGGAGCTCCAGCGGATGAACCCGCCCCGGTTCAGTAAAGTTGAAGACATGGCCGATCTCACGTGCCTCAATGAGGCCTCTGTCTTACACAACCTACGAGAGAGATACTATTCAGGACTCATATATGTGAGTGTTTCCCTTTAGTCAGAACTGTTCCCCACGTGTGTTTAGCAATCATTCAGTCCTGACACATGCCTGCCACTATGCCCTGCCATCACATGAGTGTGTGTGGGCATGTGTGTATGGGTTTTCTCTGAGTAAGCGAGAAAGATAGTGTTACACACACAGATACACACGCGTGTGTTTGTTCATCACAGGCTCACAGTTCAAATTTCAGCTCAGGTTTCATGCTGAATGCAGCCAAGAAATTACAAACACACATGCACTGATGCACACACAAGATCAAGGACCCTTATTCATAACGCATCTGTCAAAAGAGTCACTTGAGCCCAGTGTTTACTTCACCCAACTCGGTACAGTAATAAAAATGTAAAAGAGTGCAAAAGATCATGTTGATTTGGAAATTTCACATTTATGTGTTTGTGGATGTATAGAATATTCAGAACAGGCATCATATTTCTGATCATCGTGAACAGTAGCAAACATTAATCTTTTAACTCTCGGCATAAAGTCTGGTTGTTGCTGGGTTTACTTCCAACTATTTTTATGTTTTGAAATTTGCGCTTAAAAAAATGTAATGGAAGTAATCAATATGTGTATAAACTATAAAAAGTTGCATAAAAGTTTCCATGCTTGGATGAGCAAGGACAGTTTGACATGCTATTTTTGTTAAATGTTAGTATATACTGTACAATTAATATATAAAAAAATTTCAATATTTGATTCAATTTTTTCAATAATGTCAACTAAAATGTTGTCTCTAAAATGATATGGTGTTTTAGTCAAATTTACTAAAACAATATGGTAAATGTATTAGTATTTTTGTTATTATTATTATTATTTTAGTGACATAACTGCAAAAATAGGTTCTGCTTATGAATATATAATTTTCTTGCTCATAAGTGCCTCAAAAAAACTAGGGCTGAACAATAAATCAAAATAAAATCGAAACCATGATATGGCCTTGTTTAATTATCAAAATGTATTTATTTAAATAAATATGTTTGCCAGCAAAGGAGAAGCTTTAACCCTTTGATTTTCCACCAAAATAAAAGATCAATCAAAGCTTAAAATAAGAAAATGAAGACACAAATATTATTGTAATTTTTACAGTTGTACTGTAAAACTTAATTATTATTATTATTATTATAATTTTCTTAAACCCTACCTAACCCTTTTTTTAAGTGTGAAGTCTTCTAGTATTTCATATTTTATTTAATATTGAATTTAGTAATAAGAATAACAATTGTCACATTGATTTATAATCAAACATTTTTGCGTAAATTGTGCAACCATTTAGTTTAATATTTAATTTAATAATAATAATAACAATCACCACATTGATTTATAATCATAAAAATTTGGCATAAATTGTGCAACCGTTTTGTTTAATATTTAATTTAATAATGATGATAACAATCATCACATTGATTTATAATCACATATATTGTGTAAATTGGGCAACCCTACAAACACTAAAGCTCTTTAAAAAAATCTTGCCACCTCATAATTCTTCCTTAAAATCGTTTATTGTACCAGCCTACTCAAGATGTGCTTTGGACTGATAAAAACCTGAGCACTCTGACTTCGGGAAGCTGGGTGAAGGCAGCCAATCAGATCTGAGCTTCTGATTTTTGCAAGTACTGTAACTGCTAGTTGTATGTGCAGTGTCCATCAGGCATTCAGTCAACAGATTGTGGACAGTCTAAAAATAGTTTCTACATATGCAATATCATTATTTCCATCTGTCTGAGTTCTTGTGTTTGTGTGTGATGCCCGACAGACATACTCCGGCCTGTTTTGTGTGGTGATCAACCCCTATAAGAACCTGCCCGTCTATACAGAATCCATCATAGAGATGTATCGTGGGAAGAAACGGCACGAGATGCCTCCACATATCTACGCCATATCGGAGGCGGCCTACAGGAGCATGCTGCAAGGTACCATGGCAACCGGCTAACCTGCTTCACTTTATGTGAATTTATTCATACACCTCTGCATCACAATATTTAGACAGAAGAGCCAGTTTCATGTTGCTGCATGAAGATTGAATTCTTTCACATACTTAGTTGTAACAGTGGGAAACCCCAGGCATGACTGAGACACTAAGATTTGACATTCTCACCCTGTATACTGCTCTTCAGGGTGTGTCTGTGGTTAATAAACTGGCCCGACCGGTGATATGTGTGTGTGTTTTCAGGAATAAAGAGCCATGCCGATTATACCATGGGCCTTAACTCATTTCTAATAAATGACATAATGTTAAAGGAATAGTTAACCCAAACAAGAAAATTCTGTAATTAATTACTCACCCTTAGTACTTGAAGTGAGCCGGTACGCACTGGTACGCAGTACCGGCCCTTATATATTTTAGCCTATAGAGTACCTGCACTTTTTTATAAGTACCGGCACTTCTGACATGTTGCCGGTACTCAGAGTAAAATCGTCAGGGTCTGGGTGATCCCATATATCATTAGAAATGATATAGAAACTATGTAAATAACACTACCCAGGCAGGATCACCTCTCATCTCGACCCATCACGTGAATGAACGCAAGCAGAGTCGGTCTACTTCATTGTGTGGTGTGCGAGAGCATGTCAAGGGAGACGTGCGGAGTAGTAGAATAATAATTCATTATTGATTACTAATTTGAATCAGTACTTTATAACGAAAATTTTATCTTAAAATGAAAAGAAGCAGGCTTTTGCAATCACATCATTTTAAACCGTAAACTCCTGGAAAGTCGAAGGATCCCTCAAACTGTAAGCTCAAAACAGCGCTAATGCAGAGAAAACATGGCCGATTTCATCAGCGATTACAGAGAGAATAGTGACTTGGTCCAGATGTCAGTAAAATGATTATTTTCAGCATGTATTTGGCTTAAAAGCAAGAGTGTTTTATAACGAACGCTGATTATGTGGTGGTTAGAGATTTAGCGATTTTGAATTCTGGAACCGTTTATTAAAGGCAGGCGATTTAGTGGTCTTTGGCGTCTCCCTGTGTTCCTGTTTGGTATTGCAGCTTGACTTGTGCTAATTTGTATTGAAAACTTTTATTTAATTATTGATTAAATGGATCATGGATTATTTTACTGATGTCTTTGCTACATTTCTGAGCCTTGATCGAGGTAGTATCCTTGCAGTCTATGGGAGGGTCAGAGAGCTCTCAGAATTCATCAAAAATATTTATTTTGTGTTCCGAAGATGAATGAAGGTCTTACGAGTTTGGAACGACATGAGGGCGAGTATTTCATGACAATTTTTGTGATTGGGTGAACTGTCCCTTTAATTTAGTTTTTTAACTCTCAGAAAGATTAACTGTTCTGATTTCCTTTTCAATCTTTGTTAAACACTTTGAGATAGAAAACATGCAGTTTACCTCCCGATTATACAGAAAATACAACCGGAAGACCATTTATAAACATTAATTATCCATTTAATTTGTTAATTAATGAATGAACTAGTCTTGAAGGTACAAGTTTGATGTAGAACTGGTGCGCTGTAGGTCTGTTCTGCTAAAAAACGGTTTAGCCTTGTGCTTGTTATCATGAACAGTTTTGATACTGTTATTTTAGTATTATTTATATATTACACACTATTTATTTATATTTGTAATATTTTAAGTTAAAATTTTTAGGTTTTGGTAGTTTTATTATTTGCTTTTGTCATTTGTATTAGTTTATATATTTCCATTTAGCTTTTTCTATTCAGTTTTAGTATTAATAATTGTAGTATTTCAATTTCTAGTACTTCATTTCTAAGTTTTTTTATCTAATATTATATTTGTATTATTTGTATTATTGTATTTTAGCTTTATTTCAATTACCAACATGTTTAATAGTTTTAGTTTACAACAACAATAAATAAATTAATAAATAAACAAATAAAATGAGTTGGGTCGCCAATGTCCAACATGCCCTGAAGCAAAAACCAGTTCAAAATCACCAAAGAAGATGCTCTCAATATTATTATATTTGTCTAGCTGTGTCATTTAGAGTTACTTTCAGTGTACTACCTTAGAATCCTTATAATTGAGTTATTATTTCTGAGCATGTTCATTACATAAGTTCATATGTTTCTTCTCAAATATAACACATTTTTCATATTCACAGTTACAGTTACAAAATGCCCATAATTCAAAGTCACTGTAATTGTTGCTTTGTTATGCTAATGTCCCTCTTCATGTGTGTTGTTTTCCTCACACAGACAGAGAAGATCAGTCCATCCTGTGCACGTGAGTTTCCACTGGCTGTCACCGCTGCATATTTGACTTTGACTACATATTTCAGTGGAAAGTTCAGAAAATATGCTTTTTCAGACCATTAAAACAAATGACTTCTAATGATTGGAAATCTGTCAACTCTTAACTGAACATTTAGTGTGAGGAAGTTGGACAGTTTTACAGCATAAGGAGAGATGTAGCTATTTGACCCAGCAGAAGCCTGTTGGTTGTAAAAAGACAAAGTTACAAGAGGATTTTGCTCTGCTGGTTCATTCAGATCTGGTATAATGCACATGACCTTAATTTAGACAGACGATCTAAACATGTTTTTTCCATCAGTATTTTCTTTCCCTTTAATGGCGTGTGTTGCTAATTTTGTTTCAGCATACGTGTTTTTTATCTTGTTAAAACCTAAGTCATCTGCTAGTGTTTGTTTGAATAACTCTGAAAATAGTCTAAATCTATTTTACAGCAAAAGGTGGTTTATTTGTTCTGTTTATATATAAACGCGTGTGTGTGTGTGTGTGTGTTCAGAGGGGAATCTGGTGCAGGAAAGACTGAGAACACAAAAAAAGTGATTCAGTATCTGGCACATGTGGCGTCCTCACACAAGTCTGGCACTCTGGGACGTCCCAAAGACAGCACCCTACAGGTAAAAATGGGAAGAGATAAAGCAGCTATTTCTACTTTTTTAACAAGTCAGCACATGCTTGTCTTGCTATTTTTATTGTTTATTCATTTTTCTGCTGCCTAGTTCTCCAAAAACTGTTCAGCAATAAGAATAAATTATACGTAATCCAATAATACAATAAAAATTTAAAAAAATATTACAAAATCTTCTGCAGATCCAGTGTTTGTTCTCAACTTGCCAATATATTCACCAATAAAATCTCTGTTGGTTATATTTTTTATCAACATTTTTATTAAATCTGCAAAATAAAATGCATTAAATGTTAAGTTTTAGATATTATAAAAATTCTGGCCAATAACGAAGGCTGATGATAATTTGTTCTGCTTTTGCTGATAAACAAAAAATGGCAATGGCATAATACAATTAAAGTTATACTATTTTATGGAAATCAAAATGTATATTAAAAAAAGGTAAAATAAAAATAACATCAGTTGTTTTAAATATTGTTTATAATGTCAGCTGGAACTCTTCGTCTATAGCTTTCACACTTGCCACTAATCTATCTTATTGTTAACTCTTGAATTATAAAGCTGTAAATGCTGGTGTATCTGTTGGCTATGTACAGCTTTTCTCTAATATTTCAATTTTCACTCTTCTTGGGTCTCCTCTCTTTCCTGGGTCCTGCTGTTTCTTTCTGCTTTTCTTTTCTCTTTCTCTTTGTCCTCTGCTCTGTGCTGAAGATGGATGGTACTCGCTCTCTGGGTCGTGGTAGTAGCGCTGTGAACAGGGTGAGTGGGGGCTTTTCTCTTCATGACTGACACATCCGGCTAACAGGAAGTTCAGACTACAGCCATTCTAATTCATGTCTTGCCACTTTAACCTCATAATGTGTGATATGTCTAAGTAATGTGTGTGGATTTATTTGTTTTTGTTTTTTAACCATGTTTTTATGTTTTTGCTCATCAATATGTTATATTTTTTGTCCCCTGTTTGTCCTGTTCATTTGTTCAACCACCCCATCACTCTCTTTTTGTGGACTCTAACAGATTGTGCAGTATGTGAGTATGGTTGCTCTAATGCTTCCACTATGGACCTGTAGGGGGCAATGTATGCATATTAAAGCTTTGTTATGGTATCTTTTGACCTATATTGACCATATTGTTCTATATGGGTAAGAGCGAAAACTCAGAGCCAAAACAGAGCCTGTATCTAGCCTGTACATAGTTTTACATAAGTTTTGTTTTCATCTGGCTGTGGCTGAGCTGCAATTGTATGAGTTCACACTTTCAGCTGTGTGTGTGTGTGTGTGTGTATGTGTGTGCATGTTTATGCGGTTTCTGAGGACACAAATTTGTATAATGACATGGGTATGACATAGGTATAACAAGGAGAAGGTGATTTATGAGGACATTTTCAGTATCCCCATAATTTAAAATGCTTATAAATCATACAGAGTGAGTTTTTTGGGGGGAAAGTAGAAATGCACCGTCTCCTGTGAGGGCTAAGTTTAGGTGTAGGGTAGGTGTAGGGCAATAGCACATACAGTTTGTACAGTATAAAAACCATTACGCCTATGGAGAGTCCCCGTAAACCATAAAAACCAACATGTGTGTGTGTGTGTGTGTGTGTGTGTGTGTGTGTGTGTGTGTGTGTGTGTGTGTGTGTGTGTGTGTGTGTGTGTGTGTGTGTGTGTGTGTGTGTGTGTGCGTGCGTGCATTATTTATTTTAATTTCTGAAATATGTTTTATGTAATTTTCTTCTGACTTCATATCACTTTTAGTAAAAAAGACATTTCAAATTACACTGTTTAATTAAACATTTTTATTCACTTTCTGTCAAAAATGCCTAGATTGTTCTTTTATTTTCTTTATACCTAAATAATAAGTTATAGATTTACTTTTTATTTATTTATATATTTAATTTGATATAAAATGTAAATATTTTTATTATTTTTAATTATTTAATTATATATATATATATATATATATATATATATATATATATATATATATATATATATATATATATATATATATATATATTTTTGTGCATTATCATACAGTAATTGTAATTTTTGGGGAATTGACGCAAACAAGATTTGAGAACATGTCGCCTTACAATACATCTGCACTCCTTTTTTGTGGGGGAACACCCCTCATCTTGATAATCACTGAGTTAATGGTTGGAGTCTATAGTGATTATAATTTGCTTTATTTAAAAATAATAGAATTCTGTGCCAAGTCTCCATTTAGTAAAGTAAACATGTATGTTTGTTTGTGTGAGAGTTGTTTGGCTGCAGTCATATTCTAATGCTGCGGGGTCTCTGCATTCCTGTGGGCTTTTTGCTGTAATTTTGGTAATATTCCTGCACTGACATGCTATTCTTCCTGTCCTGTGTCTAGGGGGAACTGGAGAGACAGTTACTGCAAGCAAACCCCATTCTTGAGGCCTTCGGCAATGCCAAAACCGTCAAAAATGACAACTCTTCCAGATTTGTAAGCCTTGCAACGGCACACCCAACCATCATCAATTGAACTTAGATATTAATTTTGATGTTTTAAACTGTTCTAAAATGTTTTTATATTTGTTTTAGGGCAAATTCATCAGAATTAATTTTGATGTTGCTGGATATATTGTTGGTGCTAATATTGAGGCCTGTATCCTTCATACATCCACTAAAAATCACCTTAACACCAGTTGATAATTTAATCAAAATTCCTCAGAATAGTAATGTAAAGTTATAGAATCTTTGATTGCAGATACTGCTTTATATTTTATGTTATGCAATGACATGGGCTGCTTTACCTCATTCAATAAATGATTGCCTATAATGTACAGTATATAAAAAAGGTTTCTATTGGTGCATTTTTCTTTAACCCGCATGTGTATCAGATTTACTGGAGAAGTCTCGAGCCATTCGTCAGGCTAAAGACGAGCGAACCTTCCATATCTTCTACCAGCTCCTCTCTGGAGCTTCTGAGGCCATGAGAAGTCAGTATATCACAAACGCACACACACACACACACACACACACACACATACACATAGCACAGCTTCACAATATAAACATTTGTATTATCTATAATGGAAACATTATCATTGTCATTATTTATTCACTGTCTCTGTAGAGGAGATTCTGTTGGGCAGTGCGGATCAGTACCGCTTCCTCTGCGGGGGGTCACTTCCTGTTCCGGGTCAGAGTGATTCAGAAAACTTTACTCAGACAATGGACTCAGTGACTATCATGGGCTTCACTCAGGAAGAATCCACATGTAAGAGAGGAGCTTCTCAAATAGATGGAGAAGAAAACATCAACACGATTTCATATAACGCGTACTTGACCACTGAACAAAAAGAAGTGATTTTCCATCCTTCTGTCCATTTTCAGCTATGTTAAAGGTGATCTCTGCAGTCCTGCAGTTTGGGAACATCACGTTTCACAAAGAGAAGAACACAGATCAGGCCTCAATGCCGGATGACACAGCAGCGCAGAAAATCTGCCACCTGCTGGGCATCAGTGTACTGGAGTTCAGCCGAGCCATTCTCACTCCACGCATTAAAGTGGGCCGCGAGTACGTCCAGAAGGCCCAGACCAAGCAGCAGGTGTGTGGCTTTAAGAAGTGCAATACCACAGATGTAAATTTCAACTACAAATACAGAAAGGAACCTTTTTTATCACACTGCAGTGTTATTTCCGCACATTTAATGCAATGTTAACATAGAAGGTGTCAAAGCATCAAGCAAAATGTGTATTATTTTTATCTGAAGCAGCTGTGAACAGCATCACACATCGAGACAATTTGATAGTTGCAGCTCTAATTGAAATCTAATTGGTCCAAAGTTTGGTGTCAGTAAGATTTTTCTTTTTATCCATTAATATTTTTTTCAGTAAGGATGCATCAGATTGATCGAAAGTGACAGTAAAAACATTTATAATGTAACAAAAGATTTCTGTTTTGAATAAATGCTGCTTTTTTAACTTTCTTTTCATCAAAGATCCCTGAACATTTTTAACTACGAGTTACATAAATATATGTCACGTGTTGTGTTGAAAGAACATGCACAGAGATACAAATGATGGCAAACGGTCTTTAATAAATCCACATAAAGGTAATCCACACAAGGAAGGATTGAAACACACATACACCTCGACGAGACCCGACAAACTAGAAACTGAACGGACAGGAACTAAAATACAAATACCAAACGATGATAATTAACTAGACACAGGTGAACAGAATGACACAATCAAGGAGAGACAGAAACTAGGTCAAGGGACACATGGGATGAATGAAAAAAAACTTAAAGTTCAAGTGATCGTGACAATATTAAGAAGCACAGCCATTTTAAACATTGATAATGATTAGAAATGTTTCTTGAGAAGCAAATCAGCATATTAGAATGATTTCTGAAGGATCATGTGTCTGTCTGTGAAGACTGGAGTAATGCCAAAAATGCAGCTTTTCCATTAAAGGAATAAATTACTTTTTAAAATAAATAATAAATCAAAGAAATGCAGCCTTGGTGAAAATAAGGTCCTTTTTTCTAAAGCAATTAAAAGAGTTTGTGACTAAAAACTTGTGAACAGTAGTGTAATTAATTGCTCCAAATGTGAAACTACTTTCCTCATCACAATTACTTTTCTACATCAGATTTTTTTCAACCTTCACACAGACGTGATAAAGAGATCACTTTTCACTATCGATTCGATTCCAGATGAATAAAGTCCCACTCTACCTTTTTTCCCCTCAGTGAATATCCTGTTCCACTCTGAAATTTGTCACATTAGTAAAATGCTTTTTCATGTTCAGTTAGTGTATTCTGATTGGCTTTTTGTGACATTGCAGGACAAATACTATTAATTTTACTTCAACAATGCTGTAATAGAAACATAAATTTTTATGTTTTTGTTCATTCTGTGTGCGTGTTTAGGCTGATTTTGCAGTGGAGGCTTTGGCGAAGGCCACATATGAGCGTCTGTTCCGCTGGCTGGTGCACCGGATCAACAGAGCCCTGGACCGCAGGCAGCGTCAGGGGGCCTCGTTCATCGGGATCCTGGACATCGCTGGATTTGAGATCTTCCAGGTGAGCGGGTTCTGACAGTCTTAATGATTGTTTATTACTCAGCTGATAAATATTAATCTCTCTCTTTGCCTCTCTCTTTCAACAGCTGAACTCATTCGAGCAGTTATGTATCAACTACACTAACGAGAAACTACAGCAGCTGTTCAATCACACCATGTTTGTACTGGAGCAAGAGGAGTACCAGCGAGAGGGCATAGAGTGGAACTTCATTGACTTCGGTCTGGATCTTCAGCCCTGCATCGACCTCATTGAGAGACCGGTCAGTGTGTGTGTGTGTGTAGATCTTAATTCACATCATAAATAACCATCTGACATGCCACCTGATTTGACATGCAGTGTCTTTATAGTGTTTTTGACTGGTTTGCTCCACAGGCTCATCCTCCAGGTGTCCTGGCATTGTTGGATGAGGAGTGTTGGTTTCCGAGGGCAACTGATCGCTCATTTGTGGACAAGCTGTCAGCTGAGCAGGGTTCACACCCAAAGTTCATGCGGCCGCGGCAGCTTAAAGTAGAGGCCGACTTCTCCATTGTACACTATGCTGGCAAGGTCAGATTTATTTATTTTTTACCACAGTGTATTCTCCATTTCTCGGTTTTCTAGTTAACTTGAAGTTATAATACGCTCTTACTCTGCCAGGTTGACTATAAAGCAGATGAGTGGCTGATAAAGAACATGGATCCATTGAATGATAACGTTGCATCTCTCCTGCATCAGTCATCTGATCCCTTCATCTCTGAGCTGTGGAGGGAGGGTGAGTGAAATTAAATTGAATTAAATAAAAAAAATAACAATTAGTATTTAAATGAATAACCAATATATATTATTATTATTATTTTTAACATCAACAACAATAAATTCATTAATTGCTTCAAACAATTACAAATTGGTACAAACAACACAAACATTTAAGCGGCTTAATTACATCCTTACAGTTTTTAGTACAATTAAAATTATGATATATATCTGCGTTAAAGCAGAAACAAACAAATAAACAAATAATAATTTGTTGTTGGTATTATTATTAATTTCCCTAAATGTCAGAAGGAAATAAATAATGAATAATTATAATAATAATAATTATTATTATTATTATTACTACTATTTCCCAAAATTTCACATTCAGAAGCAGGAAAACTACTACTACTCATAATAACAGTAATCATTTGTTTGTTTAAATAAATAACAAATGAGTATAAGTGTTATTATTATTAATATTAACAACAACATTAAATAAATGAATTGCTTGATCCAATTGCAAACTTGTACGATTACACTTTATTTTAAGGTGTCCTTGTTACAGTGTAATTCTACTATAATTAATTGTTATTATAATAGTAAGTACATGTAACGTCTAACAAGGACACCTTAATATAAAGTGTTACCCAAACTGTAAAACGGCTTAATTACAGCATTAAAGTTTTCAGTTCAATCAGAGGTATAATATATATTATTGTTTTATTAATAAATGTTTGATAATGCAGTATTCATAATTCAGTTTTCATTCTATTGCTAATATTTAATATTGTAATCTACAGTAGACTAACGCTTTGCTCTTCTCTTCTCTTCTCTTCTCTTCTCTTCTCTTCTCTTCTCTTCTCTTCTCTTCTCTTCTCTCAGATATTCAAACTCTTCCTCGCGTGTACTTTTTTGACTCTTATGCCACAATGCAAACCAATGGCACTGACAGCAGTAGGTTTTTCTGCTGTTCTTCTTTTAATCTCTCCATCAGTTCATCTAACTGTTGATTAACATTTCCTTCTTTCTTTCATCTCTCTTTCATAGCATCAGATTGTGATGTGATGTGTGGGTTGCTGTTTTGCACTGTAGTTTAGTAGAATGTGTTGTTTGTTTTTCATGGGTTGCTATAGAGCTTGTTCTAGTTAGTTTAGTTTAACATTAGATGGTTGTGATCTGCTTGTCTCTAGTTTATTCTTCATAAAGTATCTTTCTTAATGTTCTTTACATGTAGAAATGTTTTTTTTTTCTGTTTGGAACATTTTAAAAATCTCAGAACAACAAATTCATACTAAGACTTCTACCAGAACAGAAAACATTTTTTTTTGTGGTTCTTGTACAGTATGTATGTTTTAATAGCACTAATATAAAGCCACATTGCTGTCTGAACATGCCATACACCTCTTCATTTTATATAATAACATCTCTGTTTTGTGCTTGTCAGTGGAGAGGATTGTGGGTCTGGATCAGGTGTCATCTGGAGAAAGCAGTGGACCGGTGAGTTTTGGGGCCGCTGGGCTGAAGACGAAGAAGGGTATGTTTCGCACGGTGGGACAGCTCTACAAAGAGTCCCTCACTAAACTGATGGCCACCCTCCGCAACACCAACCCCAACTTCCTGCGTTGCATCATCCCTAACCATGAGAAAAGGGTAAGAAAAAGGCAAAGATTTTTATAGAAACTTAATAGAAATGGAAAAATTGCCATGGTACTTATCTTTACTCAATAAGAACTTAACTTCTTAACATTTTCATTTTTTTTAAGTTTCTTTTTGAGAGTTTAACATATAGTTAGGGGTGTAACATATGGTTTTGGTACAGCAGGTGGAACAAAACTAAATAGATATATACAGTCATGGGCAAACATATCAGCACCCTTGGTAAATATGATCAAAGAAGGCTGTGAAAATTAATCTGCATTGTTAATCCTTTTGATCTTTTATTTAAAAAGATCTAGCCTTTCATTGGATAATAAGAATTTTAAATGGGGGCAAATATCATAATGAAATAAATGTTTTTCTCAAATACACGGTAGACACAATTATTGGCACCTCTAAAATTCTTACGAATAAAATATCTCTGAAGTGTATTCCCATTCATATTCACAATTTTGAACACTCCAGGGTGATTATGAACATGAAATTATCCAGCCATGACTTCCTGTTTCACAGAAATATAAATAGGAGGGAAAACAAAGCGTCTCAGGTTACGTATGTAACCATGGTTCCCCGAGTGGGGAACGAGACACTGCGTCCCCTAGGGGTCGCTACGGGGAACGCCCTCAGCGTGACTCGGTCTGAAGATACATATGTAAAAAACACCACCTGTTGGCCAGCGACAGCCCATGACGTCACTACCGGCGTGCCACAATATAAGTGCCGCCGGGAGAATACATCATCAGCTTCTTCGCCTGAAGCTTGCGTCCAAGCATGGCTCGAATCCTAGGGGACGCAGTGTCTCGTTCCCCACTCGGGAACCATGGTTACACACGTAACCTGAGACGTTCCCCTTCATGGGAACTCGAACTGCGCCCCTAGGGGTCGCCACGGGAACGTTATACCCACTTCACCATGCTGAGGGAATGCAAGCCAATTTCTCAAAAAGGCGAGCACTAAGCCAGCTCTACCCGGCTAAGGGAGTTGCCCCTGGACGGCTGATGGCTGTCAGTGATATTATCCCCTTCGGCCAAAGGCCTGAGCTGCATACCCTAGTACTTACCTGTTCTAGGTGCCGGGATTACCGGGCCTAGGGTAGAGCTCAAAGTCTTGGAATCAGAAAAGATTCCTTTAAGGGGATATGGCCAGGCACCTGGCTCACTAGGTCCTGGCCGATCACTCAGGGGTTACCACTTGCTCTCAAGCTTACCGAGGGAACTGTCTCAACAGACCTCTTGGTAGCGACACCGCTTTCTTTTCCCTTTTTTCCTTTTTTTGGACCCAACATATATGGGACAGGGGAGCGGGGCCCAAGGCACAAGCCGGGCTTTAACCAACTCAAAAAGGGCACGAAGCTGCGTAACCCTACCCTTTCGGATTTTAGAAAGAACGCAGAACCTTGATGTGCGGACTTACCACTGAGTGGATTTTAGAAAGTGCTCAAAGTCTCGCGTGTGCACTTATTAGAAGAACGTTCTATGCCCTGGAGCGGAGAACTACTCATTCCTCGGAGTGAGAGGGAACTCAGACGCTCAGAAGGGAGCGGCATGCTCATAGGTGACCCTCCGGTTGAGGGGAGCAGAGCTAGCTCTACCGACGGCGAGCCCTGGAGAGCGGAGAACTCATTCCTCGGAATGAGAGGAACTCAGCTACCAATGAGGAGCTCTAGAGCGGAGAACTCACTACTCAGAGTGAGACCTATAACGAGCTCTGAGAGTGGAGAACTCATTCCTCAGAATGAGAGGCACTCCGCGCTCAGAAGGGAGCGCAAGCCCAACCATGAGCTCTGAGAGCGGGAACTCATTCCTCAGAATGAGAGGGACTCCCTCAGCAGGGAGCGGCATGCTCATAGATAACCCTCTATAGTGAGGGGAGCAATGCTAGCTCGACCAGCAAGAGAGATCACAGAGCTCGGAGGAGCGGAGAACTCATTCCTCAGAATGAGAGGGAAACTCAGACGCCCGCAGGGAGCGGCATGCTCAAAGATGACCCTCTAATGAGGGGAGTATGCTGGCTCTACCTATAACGAGCTCTGAGAGCGGAGAACTCATTCCTCAGAATGAGAAGGAACTCAGACGCTCAGCAGGGGCGGCATGCTCATAGATAACCCTCTATAGTGAGGGGAGCAATGCTAGCTCGACCAGCAAGGAGAGCGACTCTATCACAGAGCTCTGAGGAGCGGAGAACTCATTCCTCAGAATGAGTGGGAACTCAGACGCCCGCAGGGAGCGGCATGCTCACAGGTGACCCTCTAACGAGGGAGCAATGCTAGCTCTACCTATAACGAGCTCTGGAGAGTGGAGAACTCATTCCTCAGAATGAAAGACACTCCGCCGCTCAGAAGGAGCGGCATACTCATAGGTAACCCTCTTATCGTGGGGAGTAATGCTGGCTCTACCCTTGCAGTGGTGACCAGAATGACTGAAGATCCAGGAGGATCCGCAGAAACCTCCGAGGGGACTCACGTCCAGACCATCAGTAAGGCAGTTCGAGAATACAGAACCTGCCTGAAATCATCATAGGTCCAGCCTGACTGCAGTTCTTAGTTGGGAACTCATTCCTCAGAATGAGAGCCTATAATGCTACCTATATCGAGCTCTGGAGAGCAGAGAACTCATCCCTCAGAATGAGAAGGAACTCAGACGCTCAGCAGGGAGCGGCATGCTCATAGATAACCCTCTATAGTGAGGGGAGCAATGCTAGCTCGACCAGCACGGAGAGTGACCTATCACAGAGCTCTGAGGAGCGGAGAACTCATTCCTCAGAATGAGAGGGAACTCCGCCGCTCACAAGGGAGCGCCTCTAGGTGCTTGGCAGGAAACTTCCACCTAACCTCGGTCGGTGGAGTTTACGGTGGTTACAGGGGAATTAGAGAGGAATGGGAGAGGAATGAGAGGGCTTGCCTCTCTCTGACCCGCCTCTGTCTCACCCTAGGCAGGAGGGGAGGGGGCATGAGTCGCAGTTTTCTAAGCCCATCTCTGATCCTCAGACCGAGATGGGCTAGGACCCTGGTTGTTCGGGCTCAGACCTGGACCTTATCCAGGACTTTCAGCAGGTCAGTCTGGCACGCCTTCGTGTGCAACGGCGACGGTCTGACCTGCTGCTGCATATGCCCTGCCATTTAAGCGAGATTCAGGGGCTTAGATGGCCAGGAGGGAGCCTTGAGAGAGGATGTCTCGCCACAGAGAGATAAGCTGGTTATCATCTCTTGCACAGGGGCATCCTCATAGCCATTTTCACGCATCCTCAGTGTCAGCATAACTAGTATGCTGAAACCTATGAATACGAGAAAAATAGCTTTTCCTCCTTCTCAACCTCCACATCGAGATTTATGAAGAAAGGAAGGCTCACTCGAGCTGGGGGTTATTTTAGATTATTTTTATGATCCATAACCTCCAAAAACTCGTTCATATGCAGCGGAGCACTAGCTGCTGCATCTGATGATGTCAGAAAGATCGCATCATCACAATCCAGCAGCTCACTCGCTCGGCCGACGCGCGAAAAGGCGGTCCCTTTCCAACTCATCGGCCACATCCAACTGCGAACCCCACGATTTCATTCGCCCGTGCCTCGGCAACGGTGGGTCTTGAATCGCGGAAGAGACGGCTGCCCTCTTTCTCGAAAGAGGGACAGGCGAGAGCTGAGCTTCCTCATAGAGAGCCGCTCACAATGCACGCAAACCGCCCCCTCAAGGACATCGCGTGCGTGCTCCATGCCCAAACAAAAGACGCAACAGTCGTGTGTGTCATCGGGTGTCAAATAACGAGGACACGGATCCACACACTTCCTAAACGCCTTGCTAGTGCTCGCCATAGTAGAGTTAGAAAACTGTACTCTTACCAGATTCACTCTGCACGCTTCAAACAAACCAGTCAGTGAAGACGAAAAAGCTGATGATGTATTCTCCCGGCGGCACTTATATTGTGGCACGCCGGTAGTGACGTCATGGGCTGTCGCCGGCCAACAGGTGGTGTTTTTACATATGTATCTTCAGACCGAGTCACGCTGAGGGCGTTCCCCGTAGCGACCCCTAGGGGACGCAGTTCGAGTTCCCATGAAGGGGAACCCAAATTCCCTTAATAATCCATCACAATGAGAAAAAACATGATGAGCAGCAGCAGCTTCTGAGCAGCAAAAGATAATTGAGCTTCACAAATTAGTGAAGTGCTTTAAGAAAAGAGCTAGAGCAGTGAAAATTCCCATTTCCACCATCAGGGCAATAATTGAGAATTTTCAATCAACAGAACATTTTACGAAACTGCCTGGAAGAGGACGTGTGTCTATGTCGTCCTAATGCATTGTGAGGAGGAGAGTTTGAGTGACTAAAGACTCTCCAAGGACCACAGCTGGAGAATTGCATAAAATAGTTGAGTCTCGTGGTCAGAAAACCTTGTCAAACAGCACCTACACCACATCACCACATGTTGTTTGCGAGGATTTCAAGAAAAATTCTCCTCACTCATCCAAAAACAAACTCCAGCATATTTAGTTGTCAGACACAACTGGAACTTCTGGAACTTCAAATGGGACTGGCTTCTATGGTCAGATTAAATAAAAAAAATAGTTTTTTAGCAGCAAACTATCAAATACCAACAGATTAAAAAAAAATTGTTACTGACCTATTATAAATCTTATAATGGGCCATGTTTGGATCTTCCAACCGTACAGTAATCCAAACACAAACCTCAAAAACAACACAAATATGGGTCACTGAGCACAAAACCAAGCTTCTGCTATGGCCATTCCAGTCCTCTGACCTGAACCCTGTAGAAAATGAGTGAGGTGAACTGAAGAGAAGAAGCACCGTCATGGAGCTGTGAATCTGAAGGATCTAGAGTGATTCTGGATGAAGGAATGGTCTCTGATCTCTTGTCAGGTGTTCTCTAACCTCATCAGACATTATAGGAGAACATTTTGAGCTGTTAAACTGGTAAATGGAGGTTTCAAAAAGTATTGAATAAAAGGGTGCCGTTAATTGTGGCCAATGTGTATTAGAGAAAAACATTTATTTCATAATGATATTTCCCCCCCACTTAAAATTCTTATTATCCAATGAAAGGTTAGAAATGTGTGATACAAAAAATTAAATATCAAAAGGATTAACAATGCAGATACATTTTTCACAGCCTTCTTTGATCGTATTTACCAAGGGTGCTGATATTTTTCTAGTATATACAGTCATGGCCAAAAATATCAGCAGAAGACTCGCAGAAGTGAGTACACCCCTCACATTTTTGTAAATATTTTATTCTATCTTTTCATCTGACAACACTGAAGAAATGCTACAATATAAAGTAGTGAGTGTACAGCTTGTATAGCAGTGTAAATTTGCTGTCCCCTCAAAATAACTCAACACACAGCCATTGATGTCTAAACCGCTGGCCACAAAAGTGAGTACACCCCTAAGTGAAAATGTCCAAATTGGGCCCAATGTATCAATATTTTGTGTGGTCACAATTATTTTCCAGCACTGCCTTAACCCTCTTTGACATGGAGTTCACCAGAGCTTCACAGGTTGCCACTGGAGTCCTCTTCCACTCCTCCATGACAACATCACAGAGCTGGTGGATGTTAGAAACCTTGCGCTCCTCCACATTCTGTTTGATGCCCCACAGATGCTCATTAGGGTTTAGGTCTGGAGACATGCTTGACCAGTCCATCACCTTTACCCTCAGCTTCTTTAGCGAGGCAGTGGTCGTTGTCATGTTGGAATACTGCCCTGCGGCCCAGTCTCCGAAGGGAGGGGATCATGCTCTGCTTAAGTATGTCACAGTAAATGTTGGTATTCATGGTTCCCTCAATGAGCTGTAGCTCCCCAGTGCTGGAAGCACTCATGCAGCCCCAGACCATGACACTCCCACCACCATGCTTGACTGTAGGCAAGACACGCTTGTCTTTGTACTCCTCACCTGGTTGCCACCACAAACGCTTGACACCATCTGAAACAAATAAGTTTATCTTGGTCTCATCAGATCACAGGACATGGTTCCAGTAATCCATGTCCTTAGTCTGCTTGTCTTCAGCAAACTGTTTGCGGGCTTTCTTGTGCATCATCTTTAGAAGAGGCTTCCTTCTGGGATGACAGCCATGCAGACCAATTTGATGCAGTGTGCGGTGTATGGTCTGAGCACTGACAGGCTGAACCCCCACCCCTTCAACCTCTGCAGCAATGCTGGTAGCACTCATAAGTCTATTTCCCAAACACAACCTCTGGATATGACGCTGAGCACGTGCACTCAACTTCTTTGGTTGACCATGGCGAGGCCTGTTCTGAGTGGAACCTGTTAAACAGCTGTATGGTCTTGGCCACCATGCTGCAGCTCGGTTTCAGGGTCTTGGCAAACTTTTTATAGCCTACGCCATCTTTATATAGAGCAACAATAAAAAAAAAAATCAGATCCTCAGAGTTCTTTGCCATGAGGTGCCATGTTGAACTTCCAGTGACCAGTATGAGAGAGTGAGAGCGATAACACCAAATTTAACACACCTGCTTCCCATTCACACCTGAGACCTTTTAACACTATCAAGTCACATGACAGCGGGGAGAGAAAATTGATAATTGGGCCCAATTTGGACATTTTGGTGTTCACCAATTTGGTGTTCCTGTGGCTCAGTGGTTAGAGCATTGCGTTAGCAGCTCAAAAGTTATGGGTTCGATTCCCAGGGAACACATATACTGACAATACAAATGTATAGCCTGAATGCACTGTAAGTCGCTTTGGATAAAAGCGTCTGCTAAATGCATAAATGTAAATTTTCACTTAGGGGTGTACTCACATTTGTGGCCAGCGGTTTAGACATTAATGGCTGTGTGTTGAGTTATTTTGAGGGGGCAGCACATTTACACTGTTATACAAGCTGTACACTCACTACTTTACATTGTAGCCAAGTGTAATTTCTTCGTTGTTGTCACATGAAAAGATATAATAAAATATTTAAAAAAATGTGAGGGGTGTGCTCACTTCTGTGAGATAGTGTGTGTATATATATATATATGTATATGTAATTAAACAATGGTTTACTGAACAAATAGCTTTTTCTTTAAATTAATTCAGTTACAATAAAAATTTTCTTAGGGATACATTTCTACCTCAACTTTTGCTCTAAACCAGTGGTTCTCCACCTGTGGGCCACATGCGGCCCATCATGAATCCAAATGCGCCCCACCATGCTGAACATAATTAAAAAATAACTTTCAGTTTTACAATTCATTTTAGTTTTTACATTAATTAAAAAATGTACAACATTTATAAGCTAAACAAATAAACAAATATAAGCTATAATGTTTTTGTTATGTAAAACAATTTTCTTTTTCATATATTATTTTCAGATATGAGCAGACATATGTACTCACGTAATTAATGTTACGCATTTAATGAACACTTACAAGCGTGCACTTTTGAAAAGTTAAATTCAAATAGTCATCAGCAGCTATTAGTTCTGTAAAATTGATCATCAAAATGGACAAATTTGTTAAGGGAGAAAATGAAATGTGGAAAATAGCAGCGAAGGAACGCATTCAAACAAGATTATTCGCAGCATCAGCAGCAAAGAGAGTGCTGGACTTTCGGCATCAACATTCGGTTTGCCCCGCCACTCACTTGAAGATGTTCAGGCAAAAAAGAAACACCCATAGGCTACTATGCTGCAATCATCCTTAATTACAGAAATGTGGCAAAACATCTCTGGAGAGAACATCAGATTATTACATTCGAAAATGCTTTCCATATTTGGACCAACATAGGCTGCATTTGTGAACACATACTTTCTGTAATGTCGCATTTTTTTAGCAAATCTCATTGTACATTGTGCAGTATTTAAAATATATATATATATGTATATATATATTTTTTTTTACCATAAACTTTTATTGAATTTAATATTGGACATTTCAATGTTTTAATATTGTGCAATTTTTTGTTCTTTAAATTGTCATAGGCAGGGAAGTTGAGTGCTTATTTGGTTCTGGATCAGCTAAAGTGTAATGGGGTGCTGGAGGGAATCAGGATCTGCAGACAGGGCTTCCCGAACCGCATACCATTCCAGGAGTTCAGACAGAGGTGTGTGAGCTAAATCAGTCAAAACCTCCTTTTGGGGACACCCTTATTTGTTAAAACTAGGGTTAGGGTTAGGTTATTCATAACTAGCTGTATGTAAAAACAATAGAAGTCTATGGAATGTCTCCATTTACATTAGTAAAGCAAGTAACGTGTGTATATAGGTATAGCTTGCATAAATACAAAATCTTATATTGTCTTGTTCTTCTGTCTCAGGTATGAGATCTTGACTCCAAATGCTATTCCCCGAACCTTTATGGATGGAAAACAGGCATGTGAGCAAATGGTAAGTGATGCCGTTCAAACTTAAAACTTTTTTGAGTTCACAATATTGATTTGATAAAGGATATTATACACTAGACTTTCTGATCAATACATGTGAACAGCAAAAATGTTTTTAGGATCAATTGTGTTAAAGTGTTTTATTCAGATCTCTGATTTGTATTCTGTAGTTTAGTCAGTGCATGTTATTGATTATGCATTGTTACTGTACTTACAGATCAGTGCTTTGGAGCTGGACAAGAACCTTTTCCGGGTGGGACAGAGTAAGGTGTTCTTCCGGGCTGGAGTTTTGGCTCACCTGGAGGAAGAGCGAGACTTGAAGATCACTGACACTATCATCCATTTCCAAAGCGTGGCCCGTGGATATCTTGCCAGGAGGTAATCATCTGTTTGTGTGTTAGAGCCCTTCTCAGGCCTAAAATATAGGTCCTAGCCCGGCCCTGGCCCGAGACGCTCAGGCCCTAGCCCGGCCCGTGTCCGACAGCTTATCAGAGTTACCAGCCCGAGTCTGACCCGAGCCCGTATTTCTTTTTTCCCTTCTCCCAAAACAGCTTATACTATGCTGTTTCAGCAATTAGACTTCTTCAGTTTTGTATGAAATGGCAAAGTGGTTGTATTTCGTTTCGTTATTTTAAGATAATTTAGAAAAACATTTGGATAATTTTTTTATTCGTTAAATGTAAGTTTTTTTTTTTTTAAGTAGCTAACGACTAGCGGCCAGCGGCAGACAGTGAGCTTGTGAGCAGTGAGCGTGTTTGATCAATTTAGACATATATCTATAGAAAGCTTTAAATTAGTACTTAACGAAATAAAACATATAGAAAATGTCATACAGTACATGTGTGGTGTGCACGTATTTGGGTACAATAAAAGACGAGAAGCTAAATGAACCCGAGTCCGATCCGAGCCCGATCTGTCAAAAAAAAAAAGGCCCGAACCCGGCCCGAATGGACTCAGCGTGTCAGGCCCCGTCGGGTCCCGACGGGCTTGCAGGGCTCTAGTGTGTGTGTGTGTGTGTGTGTGTGTGTGTGTGTTTGGGGTAGGTTGGTGGTATGTAATGTGTATGCATGCGTATTAACTGACCTGTTCTTTCAGGGCGTTTCATAAGAAGCAGCAGCAGCTCAGTGCTCTGCGTGTGATGCAGAGGAACTGTGCTGCGTACCTGAAGCTCAGAAACTGGCAGTGGTGGAGACTCTTCACCAAGGTAACACACAGCACTACATAATCATTTTATATTAAAAAAATAAGTAGGGATAATAATGAACTTTAAGGTAATGAGTTAAAATGTAGTTAAACCTAACATACGAACACAAATAGTATGGAAATTTTGTATCAATATGTAATGTAATGAAGTAGTAATGTAATAATAATGTAATGTAATAATCTCTTACTGCACACTTTACTGCACAAAATCACACAAGATTTTTTAAGATTTTGAAGTAAGTCTCTTATGTACTCAAAGGCTGCATTTATTTGATCAAAGACAGTAAAAAACTGTCATAGTGTGAAATATTATTATAATTAAAGTAAATGTTTTCTATTTGATATATATTTCAAAGTGCAATTTGTTTTGTGATAAAAGCTGATAAATCTTTATATCTTAAAATTCTCAGCAGCCATTACTCCAGTCTATAGTGTCATATGATCCTATAGAAATCATTTTAATATACTGATTTGATGCGCAAGAAACATTTCGTATTATCACAGTTGAAGATGGTGGTTTTGTTTAATATTTTCATGGAAACTGATACTTTTTTCAGGATTCTTTGCTAAATTGAAAGTTTAAAATAATGTTTATTTGATGTTCTTTGTAATAATTAACAAATTATTATTATTAAAATTCGTATTATTACAAAACATCACTGTTTATTAATTTAATAAAGTTAAATAAAAATAATTATAGAAGCTAAATATGAATTATTATAAAATTATTATAATTAAAAAATATATGACAACTATTAATATTTATTGTTATTTTATGAATAAAATATAAATTTTATTCATAATAAAATATTAATTTTGTATAACAAAATCACATTGCATTAACCTAAATAATGTACTTCATGTGAAAACATAAATTAATAATTATTTAAATAATAATGTAAAATATTATTTTAAAATATTTCAGTGATATTTAACATAACTGGATCAGCCTACATAAATTAGGTTGAAATACACACACCAAAAATAATAAATAAATACACTTAACCCTTGCAGATATCCACTTTTTACTGTGCTGTAGAATATGAGATTTGGAATGGGTGTCTTTTGTGTTTATTTGCTTTGTGACCTTTGACCTCTTGTCCAGGTAAAGCCCTTGCTGCAGGTGACCCGCCAGGATGAAGAGGTTCAAGCTCGGGAAGCACAGCTCCAGAAAGCCAAAGACAACATGAGTAAACTAGAACAAGACTTTTCTGAACTGGACAGAAAAAACCAACAGGTAACTTTATTTCCTTGCTTCGCTCATTTTTGTTGAGCAAGTTAGGAAACCATGTTTATTTGTGTTTATTTGTTTGATTTCCACATTCATCTTGATGTCCTCTTTGAAAGCTGATGGAGGAGAAGTCAGTGCTGACTGACCAGCTGCAGGCGGAGGCGGAGTTATTCGCAGAGGCAGAGGAAATCAGAGCACGGCTGGCCAGTCGCAAACAGGAGCTTGAAGATGTGTTGGGGGAGCTTGAGAGCCGATTGGAGGAGGAAGAGGAGAGGACCCTTCAGCTGACCAATGAGAAGAAGCGAGTGCAGCAACATGTGCAGGTGAGGAGGATGGGTGTTCATGTCTGTGTCTGATGTCCACTATTGAAAATCTTCTGTCAACATCACTGTCTCTTTCTCTCAGGATCTAGAGGAACAGCTAGAGGAGGAAGAGGGAGCACGTCAGCGCCTCCAGCTGGAGAAAGTCACTCTGGAGAGCAAGCTGAAGAGTCTGGAGGCTGAGACGCTGACTGTGGGAGAGCAGAGAGACAGATTCAGCAAGGTAGTTAACGATAAGAAGATTGTTGTTTGAATGCAACTGCAATGGTACATTGGTTCATGAATTTCTCTGTCTTTCACTTTCTCAGGAGAAAAAACAGCTGGAAGAGAGACTGAATGAAGTTGCAGATCAACTCACAGAAGAAGAGGAGAAGGTGAAGAGTCTTAACAAGCTGAAAAACAAACAGGAAGCTGTCATCGCTAATTTAGAAGGTAAGAGTCCTTGTGTTAATTATGCTTTGAGTTCAAGACTGCATTTATTATATCTTACAGAAACACAATTATGGAATTCATTATTTACATTATCGTTTGGGGTCATTATGTTTTTTTTGTTTTAAAGAATTTAGCAAGGACACATTAAATTGATCAAAGGAGACTTTTGGTTGTTACAATTTTTTTTTATTCCAGATGCAACTAACACTTTCTATTCATCAAAGAATCCTAAAAAAAGGAAATGATAGTTTCCACAATAATATTAGCAAAATTGTAATCAACATTGATAATAATTAGAAATGCTTCTTGAGAAACCGATTAGAGAAACAGATTTCAGAATGATCGTGTGACACAAAGTGAAAATTCAACTTTGTCATTCAGGAATAAATTTTAAATTGTATTAAAATTTTAAAATATATTAAAATGGAAAACAGTTATTTTAAATTGTAAAAATATTTCACGATATTGTTGTTTACTGTATTTTAATTAAATAAATTCAGCTTTGGTGAGACTTCTTTCAAAAATCTTACACACACCTTTTGAATGATAGTGTATCTCATGTCCCATATACACAGAATATATATTTTTTATGCATTAAACACAAAAAGAGGGGTTTTTGATGAATATATCCTTTCCTTACAACAACAGTGGAGAGCAAAAAAACACTGTAAAAGCACCATAAGATTAGTTTAAAAATACTTTTATTAGACTCCAGCCCGGAAGAACACCTTACTCTGTCCCACCCTTACTTCTTGTCCAGCTCCTATTATTTTAAATAGCACACAAATCACATGACTCTTATTGTGCTTTTTCTTTTTTTTGTACCTTGTCTTACATGCTCAAAATGAACATTTTGGTATGCAAAAGGAGAGCATCAAGATTCTTAAAAATTTTACTTTTGTCTTCCATATAAAAATACTGGGATTGTTGGGGTTGGAATAGCATTGTGGTAAATAAAAAAAAGATATATATATTGAGGTAGACTATTCCTTTAAAAAACACAAACAGGTACAAAAATGTCTCTTCCTTTCCCTCAGAGCGTCTGAAGAGGGAAGAGCAGGGCCGTCTGGAACAGGAGAAGTGGAAGAGGCGGATGGAAGGAGAAGCATTGGAGGCCCAAGAGCAGCTGTCTGACCTGAGCTTACTCGTCACTGAGCTGAGAGGCAGCGTGAGCCAAAGAGAGAAAGAGATCACCACACTACAGACACGGTACATGCACAAACATAAGTCTACCTTATGGCGAATCCTTGTAGCATAGCCACTTTAAGAAGTAATACTCCTTAACAATGACATCTCTCACATTCTCTCTCGCCCAGGCTGGAAGAAGAGGCGGCACGTCGTGCAGAGGCTCAGAGAGCCCTGAGAGAGGCCATGTCTCAGGTCTCTGAGCTCAAAGAGGAGGTGGACAATGAAAAAGGAATGAGGGAGAGAGCAGAGAAACAGAGGAGAGATCTGGGAGAGGAGTTAGAGGCTTTGAGAACTGAACTAGAAGATACATTGGACACTACAGCTGCTCAGCAAGAGCTCAGGTGTGTGTGTGTGTGTGTGTGTGTGTGTGTGTGTGTGTGTGTGTGTGTGTGTGTGTGTGTGTGTGT
The DNA here is from genome assembly GCA_027564155.1 of Gymnocypris eckloni scoliostomus. Classification (NCBI taxonomy): domain Eukaryota; kingdom Metazoa; phylum Chordata; class Actinopteri; order Cypriniformes; family Cyprinidae; genus Gymnocypris; species Gymnocypris eckloni. The sequence continues at coordinate 23,289,726 of CM050424.1, read as the reverse complement.
GTGTGTGTGTGTGTGTGTGTGTGTGTGCGTGCATGTGCACGTGCGTGTGTCTGTGTGTCTGTGTGTGTCTGTGTGCTGTTTTAAATAATATTTAGCAAAAATCTTTAACTATTTAATCTAAACTATTGAACTAAAAGATACATTTCGATTTTAAATAGTCACGAAACAGTCAACTAGTGAGAAAATCACTATTAAATACTTACTTGAAAATAATACTTACTACAGAGATATTATACTTTAAAAAAATTGTACAGAAGAACTCAGCGTAATGTTAATTGCAAATAAATAAGATGCATGATAGTTTAAATTTATACAATAAAAAAAAAAATATATAAAACTATAAATTAGTGCTGTCAAACGATTAATCGCGATTAATAGCATCCAAAATACAAGTTTAATTTACATAATATATGTGTGTGTACTGTGTACATTTATTATGTATGTATAAAGACATCTACATACTGTCACCGTGACTGTAGTGTTGGAGCGAAAGGAGCACGGAGACGTAGGAGATATCAAACAGAACAGTATTTAATAATCCAAGATACGGGGAAACACACTCACAGCACACTGAATAGACGAATAACACTGGACGAGGGACATTCAGCAGAACAGAGCTTAAGAAGGGAACTGAACGAGGGAATTAATCAGACACTCCTGAAACTATAGAACAATCAGCACACCTGGGAACAATCGAACACAATGGGGACAGGAACAACCAAAAATGTCAAAACAGGAACTCATACAGACACATACAGCATATATTTTGAAAATATTAACATGTATTTGCATGTATATATTTATATTCATATAAATGATATAATATATTAATATATTTATAAACGTAACATATTTTTATTAAATATATACATGCATGTGTCTGTTTTTATATGTACATAACAAATATAGACAGCACACACATATATAAACAAAACCTTTTATTTTAGATGCGATTAATCGCGATTAATCATTTGACAGCACTAGTATAAATATGTTTAAGTGTAATTAACTTCAGTATGCTGTTTTGTCCCACTTTAACAGGACATAAGTACACTTTCATATGTAATTGATATTTTCATATATAATGTATTAATCACTTTTACTGTCTAAAATGTGATTAAGTGTACTGGCAAATGTAGTGACAAACATTTATGGTAAACCGCAATACACTTTCATCTCATTTTTAAAACAAAGATTTAAAACCTTTAATTGTGCACTTTTTAAAAGTGTACTTAAGTGTTCTTAAAGAAAGTGTAGTTTCATGATACACACTTAAGTGGCCTTTTATTTGATTAATATTATATTACCAACAAGTACAATTTAAAAATATATATACACTATATTAAGATTTGAAGTGCACTTCAAGTGCACATTCATTAAAATTATCAGAAGGGTAGACTATATTTAAACACAGGCATTTTGGACAGCTTTATTTATCCAGATTTTAATCATATGTTTTTGTTTAGGTCTCGCCGTGAGGCTGAATTAGGAGAGCTTCAGAGATGTTTAGAGGAGGAGACCCGTCGTCATGAAGCCCAGCTGTCAGAGCTCCGCATCAAACACACCGCTGCCATAGATTCCCTACAGGAGCAGCTGGACAATGCCAAGAGAGTGCGTTCTTGCATTTACGTCAAATGCAACATGTTTACAAGCTATTTTTACACTGGGAAGTCAAGTTTGTATTTGTAAGTTGCCAACCTTTGATGTGCGTGTATGTTCACAGTCCCGTCAGTCTCTGGAGAAGGCGAAGGTCGTTCTGGAGGAGGAGCGCATGAACCTGAGTGCTGAGCTGAAGACTTTACAGGGAGGGAAGATGGAGAGCGAGAGAGGCAGAAAGCGAGCAGAGGGACAGTTACAGGAACTCAACGCACGCCTCGCACAGGCTGAGAGAGAAAGAGTGGAGCGAGATGAGCGACTCAGTAAACTCCAGGTAGAAATGGGCCTTTCGACTAAGGCCACTACTTTCATAGTGTTTAGACAAGGCTATTTAACATCAGAGTTCAATATCTTGGTTTATGGAAAACAAACGGTTTCTGGTGGGAAGCAGGGAACAACACCTCATGTTAGTCTAATTCTGTTTCAATGGGATTCTATGCAATTGGTAGTTTTGCATGAGGGCAAAATATTTCCCCTTGCAGATTTTGCATTGGGTTCACATTGGTTAAGTGAATTAGCTATCTTGATCAATGGAAAACTACTTTGTTTGAAAGTGAGTTCTCTGTGAGCTATTCTTCATATAGTACATTGCTACACTGTTGACAGTAGACAATGGCAAAAAAGCTTTTTTGCCCACAAAATTTAACAGAAAGCTTTCCCCTTCTGGAATATCTAGCTTAAGCTGGTAGCTGTTTTGTTTCATGGTATCAGGTGTCTACTGTAGTTGGTTCAAAATGGATATTAGCTGGTTCACCTGGTAACTGGCTGGTTTACCAACCACAATGTTACAAGCGAACCAATAAATCAAACCAGTTTTAAAAACATCCAAACTTTGAATTCTCTCTCTCTCAGTCGGAGCTCGAGTCTCTGTCCAGTTGCCTATCCTCATCTGAGTCCAAATCTCACCGCCTAAGTAAGGATGCCAGCAGTCTGGAGAGCCAACTACATGATGTGCAGGTAACTTGTGTGTGTGTGTTTTTGCTCTCTTCCGCTACATATTAATAAACTCATGGGACTTAACTGAACTGCTTTTGAAGAAACACTGAAGAAACACATTGTATGATGGTTGGATGGATGAATAGGAAATGAAATCCTCCAGAGGTTCTCAGCACACTCTGATTGTTGTTCTATTTTAAAGCAGATCTTAGAGACTGTGATGTCTCTGCGACTGTGAATATGATGACCTCTTAAGCATGCTGAATGTGTGTGTTTGTTTGTGTGCTATTTTCTAGGAGCTACTGCAGGAAGAGACACGGCAGAAGTTGGCGCTAGGCTCACGTGTACGTGCTCTAGAGGAAGAGAAAGCTGGATTGATGGAGAGACTAGAGGAGGAGGAGGAGAAGACCAGAGAACTTACACGCCAGATTCAGAACCACACACAACAGGTACACATCCATTTTTCACCCAACTAAAAACCCGTTGTTGTATCTTTACTCTGTTTTATGATATAATGTTTATGTATCCATGCAGCTGTCTGATCTAAAGAGGCAGACAGAGGAAGTGAATTCAGCGGTGGAGGCCGGAGAGGAGGCTAAGAGGAAGATGCAGAGAGAGCTGGAGAATGCCACACAGAGAGAGAGAGCCAAAGAAGAAGAGAAAGAACGCATAGAGAGACAGAAAGAACGGCTAAGAGAAGAGATAGAGGACATGACAGTTGCTTTGCAGAGGGAAAGACAGAACTGCACCTCTCTGGAGAAACGACAGAAGAAATTTGATCAGGTACAGTAGGAAACACAGAAAAGGAGGGAGGGATGGATTGAATGCCTGGATGGCTAGATCTTAGAATGACTGGGTGGTTGGAAAGAAGGATTGACTGGATAAATAGATGGACTGACTGGTGGATCGAAACTTTGGATGGATGGATGGATGGAAGGATGGATGGGTGGATGGTTCGACTGAATTAATGAATGCATAAAGAGATGGATGGAATAATGAATGGATTGAGTGGTGGATGGAATGATGGATTGATTGACTGACTGGTGGATGGAAAGATTAACTGATGGGATGGTGGAGGGATGGATGGTTTGACTTGATGAATGGACGCATGAATGGATTCACTTGGATGGCTGGAGAGATGGATGGATTAATGTTATATAGATTGATGGATGGATGGATGGATGGATGGATGGATGGATGGATGGATTGATGGATGGGCGGTAAATGGATAAAATGATGGATGGATTGAATGGTGGATAGATGGATGGATGATTAATGGAAGGATGGATTGACTGGTGGATGGATGGATGGAATGATGGCTAGAATGACTGGTGAATGGACGGATGTATGGATGGATGATTAATGGAAATATGGATGGATGGATTTAACTGGTGGATTGAAAGATGGATGGATGATAAATGGAAGGATGGATGGATAGATTAGCTGGGGGATGGATGGATGGATGGATGGATGATAAATGGAAGGATGGATGGATAGATTGACTGGTGGATGGATGATAAATGGAAGGATGGATGGATATATTAGCTGGTGGATGGATGGATGGATGATAAATGGATGGATGGCTGGATAGATTGACTGGTGGATGGATGATAAATGGAAGGATAGTGGATAGATGGATGGATGGAAGGATGGATGGATAGATAGATTGGCTGGTTGATGCCGATGGTTAGGTGGTTGGATTGGCTGTGGTTAAAAGTAAAAAGCCTTGAAAATGAGAAGTGCAGCTCTAGACAATCATCACCCTATGACCTTTAACCTTCAGTGTTTGGCAGAGGAGAAAGCAGTTAGTGCTCGGCTGCTGGAGGAACGGGACCGCGCAGAAGCAGAGAGTCGAGAGAAGGATACGCGTTTCCTGTCTCTCTCAAGGGCATTGCAGGAAGCAACAGAGCAGAAAGATGAGCTGGAGAGAACCAATAAGCAGCTCCGCCTGGACATGGAGCAGCTTGTCAATGCCCAAGATGACGTGGGCAAAAATGTACAGCTTGCTTTTTACCAATGCACTTATATCATATTTATTCATATTTATTAATAGCGTAGTAATAACAAGATCTTATTCTGTTCCAAGATAGTTATGTTTTTCATTCTTTTTGTCCATTTCTCTTTGTCATGCCTCCTTAGGTTCATGAGCTAGAACGTTCTCGACGGGCTTTGGAAACAGAAGCCCAGTCTCTGAAAGAACAGACCCAGGAGCTAGAGGATGAGCTGACAGAGGCCGAGAACGCTCGCCTCAGACTGGAAGTCACCCTTCAGGCTCTTAGAGCTCAGTTTGAGAGAGAGATCAGCACTAAAGAGGAGAAGGGGGAAGAAAAGAGGAGAGCACTCAACAAACAGGTAACTGCCTTCAGCAGAACGAAGAAGTAAAGAGATGAAGTAACATTTGAAAATTATTGATCTTGACCTCCTTTTCTCTCCTGCCCTATGTTTGTTTCTTCTATCATTTGTTCAGGTGCGAGAACTTGAAACAATGCTTGAGGAGGAGAAGACTCAGAGAGCTCAGGCTTTGACTGTCAAAAAACAACTGGAGACCGAGCTGCTGGAGGCGGAGGCTCAGGTGGAAACAGCCAATCGGGGCAGAGAGGAAGCACTTAGACAGATGAAACGTCTCCAGGTTCGTCAGTGTAATTAATCGTTAAATAAACCACAATAAATGAGAAAAATGGGTTGCTGCGAGTTGGGATTATAACTAGTTGTGTATCAGAAATTATGTTTGGAATATTTATTGTAAACCAAAAGGCCAGATTTCATTAAAATAAACCAAAGTAGTCATATAAAATTGATGAATTTAATTTGGCCTGCAGGCTGACAGCTGAAGAGCCCTGATGTGAATATTCAGTGTGTTCCTGTGTGTTTTTCAGACTCAGATGAAGGAGCTTATTCGTGAGCTTGATGAGACCAAGTTGGCTCGAGACGAGATTGTTGTCCAGTCAAAGGACAGCGAGAAACGCCTGCAGTTGCTGGAAGCAGAACTATTACAGCTGACAGAGGTGTGTTTACTCTGCCTGTTTAACCCAGAATATATTTCAACTGTTTTGAGTCTCTTATTCTTTTTTTTGTATTGACATTCTCTCAGGAGCTGGCTGTTTCTGAGAAGCAGCGGAGAGTGGCCCAACAGGAGAGAGATGAACTGGCTGATGAAATCGTCAACAGTACAACTGGAAAGTCAGTATCTGTGCTTGTGTTGAGGTCCAGCGATGATGAAATTAAAATGTCCCCTTTCAACTTACATATTCCTTGTCTTATTGTGCACAATACATAGGTCCAAGTTATTCAACGCCAGGCCTGTTCATTAAAAAAGTAAATAGGACTCATGTTGTGAAACTTTGTTGCAGATCTGCAATGTTGGAAGAGAAGAGGCGACTTGAGGCAAGAATCAGTCAGCTGGAGGAAGAGTTCGAGGAGGAACAAAGTAATGCTGAGCTACTAGCTGAGAGGCAGAGGAAGAATACCTTACAGGTAGACAAAGAAACATTCAAAGAAACACTATACTACATTTACATTTATGCATTTAGCAGACGCTTTTATCCAAAGCGACTTACAATTGCATTCAGGTTATACATTTTATAACTACCATACTACCAGACAAACACACAGAGACAGAGCTGTTCTCTCTGTTGATGTTAGGTTGAGACACTTACTGTCCAGTTATCTGGAGAGAGGACACTGGCACAGAAGAGCGAGAGCGCACGAGAGATCCTGGAGAGGCAGAATAAAGAGCTGAAATCTCGTCTCAGTGAGATGGAGGGGGCTGTGAAGGGAAAACATCGCCTCAGTGTCGTCGCCCTGGAGGCCAAGATAGAATCTGTGGAGGAACAACTGGAGCAGGAGAGACAGTAAGAAAGAGTGGGGGTGCTAAAATCGAATGGATAGATGTCTTTCCAAAACAGTATGGTTTCTTATTCAAGTCAAGTCAAATATTATTATAGTATTTTATACAATGCAGATTGCTTCAAAGCTGCTTCACATTAATAAAAAAGAATATAAAATTGTTCAGTTGTAAGATTGGTCAGTTATGAAATTATTCATGAATTTCAACTGTAAAACACCTCTGCAGAAGATAATAGTGTCAATAGCTCAATTTAGTTCAAGTTGTTTCAATTCGGTTCAGTAACTGTCAGTGTTGCAAAGTGCATAAATTATAAAACAAGTTCAATTCAGCTATAAGCAGCTCTACAGAAGGCAAAAGTTTCATTATTCATCTTAAGTAAGTTCAGTGTTGATTCAGTTCAGTTCAATAACAGTGACGATGTCGAAATTATGTTCTCATCTGATAGTGTCAGTACAGTTAAATCAGTCATTTCATTGAATATAATTGAATGAGATCTTTTAAACCCCAAATTCCATTAAATAAAACATAACAACAAGAAGTTAGAATAATGTCAAAACTGTTCTTTTACTTACAGTTCAAGTAGAGATCTAAAGGAGACAAAAAGTTTCATAAAAATATTATAAAAGTGGCCTATACGACATACATGTAATACTCCATATGCTTGGAAGCCATTTTATAGCTTTGTGTGACGAACTAAAATTATTCAATAAAAATCAAGCTTGATAGCTATTACATTTTATTGAATCTACAGGAGCATACAATTTCTTAAAAAAGAAAAAAATTATGACAGATTTACTTTAAATTTACTGTAAAGATCAAACCAGCAATGTGACTCTTTTGTGTGTCTTCTCTCCGTTTTCTACCTTCTAAGGGAGCGAACCGTGGCCAATAAGCTTGTGAGAAAAACCGAGAAGAAACTGAAAGAAGTTCTGATACAGGTGGAAGATGAAAGGAGACATGCGGATCAGTATAGAGAACAGGTACTCCTTAAAACAATATCAGTGCTTCTCAGACTGGAGAACTGTGTAGAATTTAGGCCTTCTTTAAAGCATTGTGAAGAGTTCTAAACTTTCAGCCAAATCAGTCAGCTGGAGATAAATCACGTTAAAACAATCCAAAATGTTTGGGAAATTAACTGGCAAAATTAAGGGAAAAAAGGTAAAATACTGTGTAGCTCGTGGGAGTTAATGAACTCTACAATGTTTCTTATCAGAAACATAATTGCTCAACTCTACAACAGCTTATATTACATAACATAAGTAGCTAATGCTACCTTGCCAGCCTTCATTAACTTACAAAAATCATCACATGATTTGCAGGATGCATAGGGTTATGGGTTGTAAGGGTACACATGGAATTGTACCGTTCTAAAATCTCCCTTTTTGTAGTTGGATAAGTCTATGGGACGTCTCCGTCAGCTGAAGCGGCAGTTAGAGGAGGTGGAGGAAGAGAACTCTCGCTCCAATGCTCAGCGCAGGAAACTACAGCGAGAGCTGGAGGAAATGAGCGACAGCATGCAGGGCATGAACCGTGAGCTCAACATTCTCCGCTCCCAACTCAGGTAAAGATTAGGATGGTTATGACAGTGTTATTTTATGTATAAAATTCAAAGAGAGCAACACCGTGTCCTAACCAGACAACAAACAAGCAACAAGCAGGTCAGACCATGACAAGACATTTTGCTTGTCACGTGGTATAATTTTTTTACAGTATGTAACAAGCATCTCCTCTAATTGGCTGTGACTGTCACGTTTGGCAGCAGTTTGTATTCAGAGTGAACAGAAAAAAATTGAAATGTCATGCTTATAAGACAGTGAGAGATCCATTCATTCTGTTGTTCATACATAAATATATGTGCATGTCATCAAAGCATTTCTTCACTGTATGTGCATGTATCATTCACTCATTGACCCTTCTAATGTGTCTGATTGTGTGTCCATCTATATTTGTGTGTTTGTCTCCTACACCCACTCAGCGTCACAGAACGGCAGAAGTCAGAACAGTAGGTTTTCATGTGTGACCAATGTGCTTTATGTTCCTCTCTGAGCAATTATTCCTCTCTCCTCTTGATTCTAGTGGTGTGTAGAGGTGCCCTGTTGAGACTGTATAGGGGTGTAGAGGTGTCCTTTTTAACTGATTTATTCAGAAGCATATAACGATGGTGTAGTCTACATTGAATTGTGGGTCACTTCCTGTTTATAAATGATGATGAATCACAGATTCTCTCTTCCACCAATCATGGACTCAGTTTCACACTTTCCGCTTCCTATTTTATCCTTTCTTTATTCCAGTTCATAAACAGTGACCCCAAAAATTATTTGAACACTTAAGTCACAACTCAAAATGCATATATCTTTGTATTGGGCAAAAAATACCAAAACAAGTTCTTTTTTATTTATTTGTTTTGTTTTGTTTATGGATAGCATGTTTTAAAGCTAATATTTGACTAAAAAAGTTATTACACTAATTTATGTCTTTTTTTCTGGTGTTTTTAGGACAAAATGTGTTAAAGCAAAACATCTGATTTATTTTTTTTATTATTACATTTTTTCTTTGTTTATTGGACAAAACATCTTAAAGCAATAGGCTATTTTGGCTTGTGTTTTTTTGTTTGTAGGATAAAATATGTTAAGGCAAAACATTTGACAAAAATGTTATTAAACAGTATTTTGGCTTTTGTTTTGTTTATAGGACAATTGTTTTTTTGTATTTAAAAAAAAACATTACACTTTTTTGGCTTGTTTTTTTGTTTGTTTGTTTGTTTATAGGATAAAACATTTATAGCAAAACATTTGACAAAAAAGTTAGTACACTGTAAACAATATTGTTAAATAACTTCTGATCTAAAACTTTGAACTTCTGTCAAAACTTGCTTTGATATTTTTTGTCTAATGCATATATAATGATTTGGGGACACTGTATATGTATATTATATTTTGTGCATGAATTGCAGTTTATTCTCTATTTCTGTGTTTCTGTCTCAGGCGGGCTCCGCTCCCCATCTCCATGCGTGCTGGCCGCAGGGCTCTGGTGGATGACCTTTCTCAGGAGAACTCTGATTCTGAGGATCCAGGTGCTTCTCCCACCCCGTCCAGCGGTCCGCCGAGTACCCCCACACCCTCAGACAGCGCCCTGGGCCCCCCTCCTCCATACAGCCTTACAGACGCTGAATAAGAAGGGGAGAGTGTGATAGATGGACAGTTTTACTGGTTTAACTTACATAGCTTTTACCATCTTACACATAAAAGAACATCTGCGCTGTCACACATAACTTGAAACTAGTTCATGTGATTTATTGATTTTAAATGAACAGATTAGCATGCACGATGGAGAAAGACTGATGCAGTACTCTTATAGTACTATTTAAACCAACCAAGCAAGCAGTGAGTAAAGACTGCCGTTTTTAAGTTGGGGTGAAAAGAAAACGACATTTCCCAGCATTCCTTGAGAAATACAAGTACTGTATATTGGAGCAGTATATCAGACTTGTTGTGGCAAAATTATGACAGCCATCTCAAGCTCTCTCTCAATCAATCAAAAGCCATGTGTTTAGGAGAAATGTGCGTGTTGATGGCAATCAAAGGCCAACAGGTATTTCACAGATGATCCACGATCAGGCTAAAATGCATCATCTGTGCTTGCACAAGAAAGCACTGAGAAACTTTCTCTCTCTCTCAATCCTAAAATAATGTAATGTTTTAAGAAATTGAAAGTTAAACAGGATCAAGGATGACTCTTTGGCATTTTAGAATATCTCTGTGTTTAAATTTTAAAAGTGATAGCTCTACTTCAGATAAATAGACAACAATGCTTTTTGCTGTACATAATTAGGCAGAGATGATGATTATGGAAGCCCATTTCCACCCCAGTAAAGAAAAAAAAGGTAATTGCAACTTTCTTTCTCAATATTGTGATTATATGTAGCAATTGCAAGTTTGTTTCTCTCAATTGCGACTTTATAACTCACAACGTGACATATCTTAAAATGTGACTTCATATCTCAGTGTGAATTCATATCTTGCGATTGCACATTTCTTTTTAAATATTGTCACTTTACATCTCACAAACAAGTTTGTTTTTTAAAATTGCAATTTTATAAGTCACATTGTGGTCTTAAATCTCAAATTGTGACTATATCTCACAGTGTGACTTCATATTTCGCAATTGCGAATCTTGATAGTAAATCTAGCCCTATATCTCATAATTGTGACTTTTATCTCACAGTGTGACTTTATTTCTTATTTGAAACTTTGTCACGGTTATCTTTTTAGATTTTTTAATCTGAGGTGAAAGGGGCTTCCATAGATGGCAATTCACACAAAGCTATGATTGTATAAAACAAACACAGACAAGTGAGAAAGAGAAAAATGCTTATCTATTAAATTAATATTCTACAAATTTGAGTCGTCCATTATAGCTTTTACATCTTAGTCATAACCTGACCAGAAGAAAAAACAATAAGGATACAGAAAATAAAAATCAAAAATACATAAAAGGTCAAACAGATACTGGACTTATAGCAAAAAACAAAAGAAAAGCAGCCAAAGCTGACAGATTTCACCTCCATGTAGATTTAACAGTAACGATTCTTAGATATATGACATTCAAACTTTAGTATTCCGTTCAACTTCACTTCAGTTCGAACCCTCTTAGATACTGTATGTAGATGGTTAGGTAGCTCTAAATGGACGCTTTTGTTAGTAGTGACATGGGTAGTTAGGATTTCTTAATTTATGTCTTAACAGATCAGCTCCAGGTTCAGACTACGGACTTGTTGTAATTTTTATCAAGTAAGAGAATTCTAGTATGCAGTCTATTTATTTCGTTTTGTATTAATTTTTGTCTGCACATAGACATGTCATGGTTGTTGTACAGTTTGCAATCTTAAGTGAAAACAAGGCGAAATGAAAGCGAATTTGAGGGTAAGGATGGGTTTACACTTGCAGGGTATCAGTCAGTAACACTGGACAGAATAAAAAATAAATTTTCACTAAATAAGCTGCAGTGGACCTCAAAGAATAGAACACATCAAACTCAAATAACACATCTGTCAATATGGTTGTGACGCTGGGCAAGAGTGAGAAGTCTGTTATCAGGATGTCTGAGAGTTTCTATGTCACGGTGTGAACTTGGAAGATATAAACATATAATATCTTGCTTGTTTTTCCCAGGGGTCGAAGGCTGCTAGGTATTACTTATCTCATTATACCAATGTATTTTTTTTAATCTAAAGGACTTATTGTATTTTTGTTTGAGTGTTTGTTTGTTCATTTTTGAATGTGGTAAATATTTATGGATCAGAGCGTTTGTTACACACAATCTGGGGCATATGGATGACTAAAGGGACATTATTATACTGTATGCATGTCAACAGTGCCTGTAGTATCTGCAGGAAATACTAAACGGAGTCAGTTGAAAATCAGTGAAATAATAAGAACGAGGTCTGGAATTTGATAAATAACTTGCAATATTAGGTCTCCCTGAACAGAAATCTAGATACTTTTACATAGATACTTTTTAGATTAAAGTAGTTGATTAGTTCTGAAATGTTTTTTATTGATGAATTCATGACAAATGAAAGTTTCCTTAACCTTCACTAGACATAAGGCTCTAATAGTGTCATCCATATATATTGTATGGTGATGAGCATTTTAATACACCGTTCCTGACTTACACATGCTAGTTTTTCAAACGATAACAGTGTTAAACTGTGAATAATAATTGTTTGTCACTATTAAGTATTAGAACATATTTAAGATTGTTCAGCCTGTGAAATTACAATTTGATGCCCTGATGCACTGAAGAGTTTATTACACTGTTATTACCGCAGTATTTACTACCTGTGTGGTTCCGCAACAGTATCTGTCCTGAAAATCAGAAAGCAGGTTTTTCATATTGGATCATCTCTGTGCGCAAAATGTCTGTAATAGGTTATATAGATCATTTTGATACTTTACTTGTTTTATTTGCCCCAATAATGTTTTATTTAATATATTTTTAAATTCTGATCTCTAGAATCAAGATGGAATTGTATTCAGTTGTAAAATGTTGACTGAAAGGGAGGAAACCACGCTGTTAAGACAAAAGGTAGAATCGCACACACAAGCCAAAAGACTCAAGCCTTGTACAACAGATTGTTTTTATTCTGCTTATTTGTCCATGTTGCATCTGCATATAGTCTGACTGTTTGCCTTTCAAGCAACTCAATATTGCTGCTAAAAATGCGGTTTGCCACTGACAAATGTACGAGTCATTTTAATTGATTTGTACATTTAGCGGACAGATTTGCAGAGCTGTTCAAACTCAAACAATCCATTTGGAGAGCATTTGAATTCAAAGTCGTCTTTCTCTGAATCCTAAATTCTTGTTTAATAAACGAGCCTTGTTATACTGAACCTGTGCTTTATACTGCAGCTTTGAACTTGTGTGAGATGAGTGGACAATAGCAGAGCATATGTATGAAAAGGAATTAAAACTCCAGCGGAGATACATGTTGGAGATACAAGAGTTTCTGAAGAGGACTGTGTGCTTTTTTGCATTTGTGGAACTTGAAGTTTCAACCATGTTGTTTATTTAATCTTTTGTTTTATTTTGCTATAATTATAAAATGAGACTGAGGTGAATTTTAATATAGCATTGGTTTTGAAATCAGTGTGGTTTATTTTCACAGTAACACATCGATTCACCACTATATTATTCACCATACATATTCACCATATCGCCACAATAAAATTACAATGACGGAAAAAAATACACTTACAAACAATTCAGTTTATTAACCAAAAATAGAATTCAGTTGAATTTAACAAATTATTAGACATTTAAAAACGTGGTATAGCTAACAATAAAATAAACTAATCAATAAATCACTTATCAAATGAATAAGTAGATATTTAAAACTTAATTTTACATAAAGTAATAAATCACTTTAAATTGTTAAATAGACATTTCAAAGTTTAATTTATGTTCATAATGCAAAAATAAAATAACTTTTAAAGCACCCTTTTAAGCCTTCCCGCCATGTTCGAACTAAGACAATGAAAGTGATGGCAGTCCATCACAGGGCTCTTTAAATACAATCATTTTACATTCGAAAAGTAAACTGATCCATATTTTTTTGCATTATGTTACAATACTCCTACAGTTTTATTTCAGAATATTACAAATTTTCACACCACAGACAAGAACATTTCACAGAAATGATCATAAAATCACAAAAGTGTAATAATCAAACATCCCCAGGTACAATGAAATTCATTAATACAGTTCATACAATTACTGTCCACTGATCAATACTTTCCAAATGTATTATTCATGCTATTCATCTCTTCATCTGCCACAATATTACTGAACAACCAATCATCATCTAGAGGCGGAGTCGCGATTGGAGTGGGGTGGAGCTTATGCAATGTGGCTGGGAAAGATCTAGCCACGCCCTCAAAGTTGTGACTGCATCTGAATTTCGTGTAAAAACATGAGTCTTCTTCATGATAACAAAAGCCTTCGAGGCAGCGCATTATCGGGCATTGGGGGCCTGATAAAGTCTGGTTGAGGTTCTCAACATGTACAATGTTGTTTTCAATATTTCTGTTATCAGTGCCTTGTAACATAATCTGATCTGCACTTGTATAGTCCTTGTATGAGCTTTTTAGGGGTTGTTGTTCCCAGTTGTCATAAAGAATTCTTTTGGATTGGTCCAACTGTCTCTCAAATCCTGGCAAAATGTGGTTGCTTGAAACATTACCATCCATGACAGAAAAATCTGTATCTAAATAACCGTCCTCCTTTCCATTCGTCTTCATGCAAGGTTCAACCAGACCAAAACAGTCTTCTAGAATGTTATTATGGTTCATATCATAGTTTATTTGATCATGGTGGAAACTATATCTATGTGGCTCTTGACTCCAGAGAACATTAGCAAAACATTCATGACCCGTTTGGCCCAAATTGGACATGGAGTTAGTGGCCCCACCACCAGAACCTGTTAGGTTCTCTAGATCTGAATCCAGCGAGCTTGGAAACGAACATGTTTCCTGTAAACATCGTCCATCCTCTTCACTGTGATCCATCCACTCAGCCATTTTATCCAGATCCCCATGAGTACCAGAACAATCCAGTAGGTCAAGGTCGTCTACCACATCCATTTGGAGACTTTCTATGATGGTGGCATCTTGCATTTGGTTCACATTGTTCTCTGCGTCTATGAGCATATGAACCTCCAGATCACATGAATCCAAAGACAAAAGTGAAATCACTGGAGAAGGAGGTGACAGGTCTGGAACGTCAACGTCTGTGGGGAGCAACTTTACGTCATGGTGCTTGGTGAGACGTGGTTTCGAATATGTTCTTGTTCTTTCAATGGACCCAAACCAGGAGGACATGCTGTCCTCTAGGAGACAGTTGTTAATTTGTGTCAAGCTTTCTAAATCAGTAGATGCTGGCTGCCTTTCAAAGCTGAGGCTGAAGTCAATGTCCTTCTCCACTGAGCTTGCAGGGTTGTTTTCCAAAGCTTTACCATCTTTCTCAGTTCTCAGATTTGTTCCTCTATTGTTGGAGAACTTGCAAGGTGAGAAACTTTTATCAGCTGCATGGGTGTCCAAAAGACTGTCCAATGTCCAGAGGTCACACACATCCTCTTGTTGTTCAGGAAGCGCTTCGGTTTGGTCAGCATTTATAAAAGTTTCAATAGCTTAGAAAACAGAACAAGGAGTCATCAAACTTATACCAAACCAGAACAAACAGGTTTTTTTAAATAAAAAAGTACGGGTATTTTACCTTCTTTTGAAGGTTTGGGTGATTGGTCTGTGACTTCTGTTACAATGTGAGATAGTCTGGGAGGTAGATGATCGGGGGGGTTATCGGTTGAAAATAAAGCAGTCGCCAGCTGATGGTTCGCTGCCTCTATTTCAGCAAATTTTCTGTGTAGAGGCAAATGGAATATTAATTACAATTATTTAAAATATTTGTACAATTATGCAATTATAAAATATTAGATACATTTATAGAGATATATATATTATACAAATTCAGGGGTCAGTTAGAGTTCCTTTAAAAAAATTATACTTTCATTCAACAAGACCACATTCAATAAATCAAAAATGACAGTAAAGACCTTTAAAAAATAAATATGATTATTTTTAACTTTATCAAATAATCTTGTATTTTATTTATATATATATATATATATATATACATATATATATATATATATATTAAGTAACTGTATTCAACATTCAACAAGGATCATGTGACACTGAAGACTGGAGTAATGATGCTGAAAATTCAGCTTATTTAAAATTGTAAAAATATTTCACAACTACTATATAGTTATATATTTTTGATCAAATAAAAGCAGCCTCGTGAGCATAAGCTTAAAACATAAAAAGGTACTGATCTCTGAACAATATGAATATATGCAGTATAACATACCTCTGTATCATGTTGTGCAGAAACCTGCGATGATTGACTTGTCGTTTTGACGGCTTGTTTTTACGTGGTCTTTGTAAAGTCCTCATCATGTGACCAGCTGCTGAAGTCACAAAAGTAAAAAGATCACGGCCCCATGGCACTCCAGACTCCAACCCCGGTTCAAAGGTCAAAATACTGGATGGACGCATAGCTTTGGAAATACAATGAGGATCAAATATAAGCAAGAGAGAGCGATAAAAGAAAGTCATATTAAACATCCGATTCAGTAACTTTTCTAAATTGTCAAAGACTGTCAAAATAGCTCATGCTCCGTATTTCAACATTTCTTTTTGCAGTCATGTACCACAAAAACTGAAGGAGCAGAACTACTTCAACTCTGCATTAAAACCAGATTTAGGTCTCAAAAACCTGATGGTAACCAAATTAAATCGATCTATAGGAAAGTCCAACTTACCTTCGGTTACTTAGTAAGAGTCCACTGAAATAAAGCACACAGAGAAGCAAAAGGCTTTGCACAGGTCATGTACCCTGACTGACCAAGAATCAGAGAGACAGAGAGAGAGAGAGAGAGAGAGAGAGAGAGAGAGAGAGAGAGAGAGAGAGAGAGAGAGAGAGAGAGAGAGAGAGAGAATGATGAGGGGTGGGTGGCATCGATTCATTGATGATGCCACAGAATGACGATTCTTTGTCTGCTTAGATAAAGGATGGCAAGACAGCATCATTAAAGAGGACAGAGAAGTGCAGCAAAATGAAAAGCAATTACCTAGAAGTCAACTGGTTCGGGCCGTGTGCTCTCCTTAAACATTGTCAAAAACAGCGCTTGTTAAGTGTTAGCAAACACAGCGCACCGGTTAAGCGCTTAACAGGCCTTTAATTGATCTCTTTAATCTCGGATCCTCATTAACACATTCTCCTGTCTGAGAGCTCTGCTGGTTGCCACAGACAAATTGCCTTCACTTTTCAGCCCCCAGACAAAATTTAATTTGTACATATCTATGGGGGCGTTCAACATGATTCATAGCAGCAGATACATATTCATTTTAACTGTGCATGCTAAATTTATAACTCCAAAGAAAATGATACAGTATATATGATATATAAATGAAACATTACATTTATATTTTAAATTAGATTCATTTTTGAAGTTCATTTAAAAGGAAATAATTCTGCTGGGATGTATGTATGTTCTCTGTTGGACAGTTGTTAATAGACAAATTAGTGTCAAATATGTCCATGTTGAAAAATGGGATAGTTTACCCCTAAAAATGAGAATTTAGTCATCATTTACACACCATTATGTTCCAAACCTGTTTGGAAGAGACGTTTCTTCTATCGATTTTTTTTTTTTTTTTTGAAGAGTCATGAGGACACCACAGTGTAGTTGTATAAAGAGTCCACTGAAAGATAGTTTAAGAACCCAAGTGCAGCTTTATTAAACAAAAGTGATATCCAAAATACAAACAAATAAAGACTTGACATGGCATGGCATGGCCAGACGTGACAAAAACAAGAACTCACCAACAGAGGTACAGGGACAATACTCGACAAAAGACATAGGCAACATGAGGGCTAGTTATATTAAACAAAGCAGATCAAATGACAACAAAAAAAACAATGAGAGATTTGACATATGAACCAAAGAACCAATAGCAGCTGTGTCATGATGAGGTTCTGACATGACGGCCGTGGTGTGGTGAGGCTCAGTCATGGCGGCCATCTTGTCCGAGGACTCAGGCGTGGCAGCCATCTTAGCTGGGGACTCAGGTGTGGCAGCCATATTAGCTGGGGACTCAGGTGTGGCAGCCATCTTAGCCGGGGACTCAGGCGTGGCGGCCATCTTGTCCGAAGACTCAGGCGTGGCAGCCATCTTGTCCGAGGACTCAGGCGTGGCAGCCATCTTAGCCGGGGACTCAGGTGTGGCGGCCATCTTGCGAAGAGGCCGACATGACGTGAACAGGCCCTGGCTTGGCAGGCATTGCGTGAGCAGGCTTTGGAGTAACAGGCCTGATGTGAACAAATCCAGCAACCCAGTCTCATATAAAAACGTACCCTGACTACGTTGGTCCAAAGTGCAAAACGTAGAGGGGTTACAATAATGGCTCTTGAATTGTATGACTGTTACATTTTTTTGCCTATTCTTTTGCGTCCAAGTCACGTGACTTTCAAGATACCGGCCGTGAGAACAAAAACATGGCGGACATTTCTCTCATTTTAGTGCAAAATCTATATTTTGAGTTAGTTTCTGCATAAAAATAAGTTTTGATTACATTTCTAGCGAGAAATATATATTTTATTTTCATAATATTCACTCAGTGAATGTACATAATCACCGCTTGGTCGTTGTTGCGAAGATTTTTCAGATCTCGCCAGAATAATGTGAAACTGATACGCTTTTGGTTGCTATGGACGCTGCTATCGCCTAGCATAGACGTGGCCCCAGATTCCACATACTTGATCCCGCCCACTATATGCGGAGTTGTATATGTCTGAGATTGATTTGCTGATCAACACATTAATCCGTGGCAGCGGAGAAACTAATGTTGACAAAGTGACAAGTTACGATCGGTCTGCTTGAAATCTACCGGATCCTCTGTGCATTTAACTTCCTGTGTGGTGCGATCTCATTGATGGGTGGGTGTTGACAAGGCCCCACGAAGAAGAAGAAGAAGAACTTTTAGGTTGTAATCATTGTTAGTCCAAGAATATGGTGTGTTATTCGTGGGTGTTATTTGTGGTATTACTCCTCGATCACGATATTTCAATAAATAGCCAGGTAGCGTTCCACTGATGACGTTTCTTATGACATACTCAGTGCTGCCACCACGTGTCTGGTCTTAGTAATAACTTATTTCTGGTGTATGATCAAGTTTTTCTCTGCATGGAGGTTAATTAATTGTATTTATATTATTGGAAGTATGCAGTATGCAATATCTATCTATCTATCTGTGTGTGTGTGTGTGTGTGGGCTGGTAAACCCTACGTTATGGGGACAAAATGTCCCCACAAGGATGGCAATATCCGAAATCCTTGTCCGTGTGGGGACATTTTTTGGTCCCCATGAGGAAACCAGCTTATAAATCAGACTAAGTGATGTTTTTTAAAATGTAAAATTGCAGAATGTCTCCTGTGATGGGTAGGTTTAGGGATAGGGGCAGTGTAAGGGGATAGAATATACAGTTTGTACAGTATAAAAACCATTACGTCTATGAAAAGTCCCCATAAAACATGGAAACACGACTGTGTGTGTGTGTGTGTGTGTGTGAAGGAGAGAGATGACCAAGCTTTTGCAAACACAGCATGTGTTCTCTGGTTTGCTACAAAGTGGGAGTCTTTCAGGCTTTTGAATTTTTTTTAATATACTGTATAACAACATAGCTTATGGAACAAAACAATGGGATTGTCCTTAATTTGTGGTGTTCTCCTCCGTCACCCACTGTGCCCAAGTTTTCCCACTGTAATAAAAAGAGATTGTTATTAATTTAGGTCTTTACATCAGCCATGAATTAAATTCAAAACAAACATGAAAAGGTTAAGGCAATGAGGAACAGCAAGCCACCCTTCATTCAGTATGTTTATAAACTTATAGTAACCTGATAACCAAAATAATATTTTGGTTAAGGTTTGAATATGCAATACCAACGGTGTAGCCATTTATTTGAAATCATATACCTCTGCTCTGAAAGTATCCATTGTAAAAGACCTCTGCAATTTGCTGCACAATAATAGTCTTGAAAATTTGGTAATGAAAGACCTCCCAAGTCTTTGGACTTTTGTAAATGCCTTAAACCAATGTGTGTTACTTTTGCATCCCAAAAAAGGAAATCCTTGCTCAGAATAAATTGGTGATTATGAACAACATATGTCTATACAACAACAATTATGGCAGTCAGGTTTATCTGCCTTAAATGTCCCATGGCATGGATTATTTTATTATTTTATAATGTTTCCTGGGGTGTCCTTATAATGATGTTTTTTTAGTTGAAAAATTGTCATAATTTAGAAATAAAAGGCATTTTTCCTAGTGTGATTTTAGCCTCTGATTTGAACGCTCTGTTTGAAGGGGCATGTCTGTGTGAGACTTCAGTGTAAACGCCCACTGCTGTGATTGACTGACATGTTTGCATATGAAATAGCCAGCATTAGATGTGGAACTCTCTCGAATACTTTTACTATTACAGCTATTATACATTTTTACTAGCTCTCAAGATTAACGAACCATGAGAAGTTTTTAAAGTATTTAGATCTATTCCCTTCACATAAAAGGTTGCAGTGATGATGACAGTCTAATGATCGAGTGAATGAAGATCTTATCATTGCAACGCAGTTTCTGCACTCTCACTAATGATTTCACCAATGCAAACATGAGGTAAATACAGTAAGAGCTTTGTTGTACAGTGTAACAGCGTCATTGATTTCATAACGAGTTTTGGCTCGCGCTGTGTGATTGACAGCTTGGGCGATTGGAAAGGGATTGTTCTGTGATCGCTTTCTGTATATATTTTAATCACAGTTTAAATAAGATTATTTTCATCCTACCAAGAGAAACAATGTGAAATTGATATTTTAGTCACTCACTGGCTTGATTTACTGATGCATAAACAGTATTGAACGATTTTGAGAGAAAGATTATGTCTGAACTTGAACAATTACACATCAGAAATTCAGATTACCCACTGGTTCTTCAGAGGCTCGGATGAAGGAACTAAAAAATACTTTTGTGTTCATTTGTACCTACAAACACTGAGCAACTGCCATGCTTCGCTCGTTTGCAAGCCATGATGTCTCTCGAGGAAAAAACAATATCGTGTTTGCGTTGCTCATTTTCTCATGGGCGGGACAAATTCTCTGTACGGGTAAAGCAGAGAAGGGGAGGTAACCTTTCCCTGTATGACGACATATAGGGAAGATTCCAGACTCGCCCGTCTGAGCTTTCGTTTTCTCAAAAGCGGAGCAGGATTGGTTTACACCTATCAAAATTTCTAGCCACTGGGGGACCATAGGCAGGCTAGGGGAACTCATATTAATGTTAAAAATACCTCATAAAGTGACATTTTCATGCCATGGGACCTTTAAGCACCACATAACTGATAAAATACACAAACACTGTAAAACTTGAACTAAAAGCTCAGTGCCAAAATTGTCCGCCTCTTACAGGCCTGATGTGATAGCACATTTTGATAAATGAAACTCAGTCTCAGTTAGTTGCTTTGCATAGTAGATCTCCGTTCCCTTGCGCTGCTTAGCGTGTATGTTTAAACTTTAGACAGTATGCAACATATCATTTTTAGTTTTGATTCTAAACAATTAATCCATCCAGTTAATCTCATGGTACCCACATGCACCAAATTATAATTCAATTAGATTTGAGCAAGAGCTTTGCACATATAGACACACGTCCAGCTTTGCCACATAATAGATGGCTATCCCAAATACAACCCCTTCAGTTAAGTGGCTGAAGCAATTATGGATGTTAAATGGACTTGCACTTATATAGCGCTTTTATACTTTCTGGGACCACTCAAAGCACTTTTACAATGTTCATCACTACCACCCTTTTACACACACATTCATACAGCACTGTTTGCAGACAGGCTTTGGAGATTGGATGCCCACGTATTCACACACCCAATGACTAGGGCACACCCAATATATGGACCAAAAGTCATATCCCGATATATTTAGGCTGAATATCGATATATGATATATATCCGAATCTGGGCGAATCTGGAATCTTCCCTATATCTTCCTTAGTCCACTGTTAAACCTCTGCAACTGATCCAGAATGCTGCAGCAAGAGTGGTCTTTAACGAGCCGAGGAGAGCACACGCCACTCCTCTCCTCACAATTTTGCACTGGTTGCGGTTGCCGCTCGCATCAAATTCAAGTCACTGACTTTTGCATACAGAACAACCACTGGCTCTGCTCCCTTGTACCTAAACTCACTACTTCAGACTTATGTGCCTTCCAGAAATTTGCGCTCTGCAAGTGAACGACGTCCTTGTGGTGCCATCTCAAAAGGCACAAAATCTCTTTCTCGGACCTTTACCTTGACTGTTCCCTACTGGTGGAATGATCTGCCTAACTCAACAAGAGCTGCCGAGTCCGTAGCCATTTTCAAGAAACTGCTGAAGACGTATCTTTTCGGCAGCACTTGATCCAGTAAGACTAACACCTTCTCCTCTATTCTATCCTAAAAAAAAAAAAAAAAGTGTGTGTATATATACTGCGTTAGATTGAACTGCGAAGGGTCATAGCACTTATATACTGTTGTCCTACTGTTAGTCTAATTGCTTCTATTGTTCTCATTTGTAAGTCGCTTTGGATAAAAGCGTCTGCTAAATGAATAAATGTAAATGTAAAAATGTAATCCCGATATTTTGTCTGCAAAGTGAAAAACTGTATATACGCATTTAACAAGCAGATTTCTCTCTATTTTCTATGTTTGCTTTCAGTTTAGACATAACCAACTTCCTTTATGTAAACTGTGTATTTGACAGTATTAGCGTAAAGACTCGAAAGATAACTTAGTCCAGTAACCAGGCGCTGTTAGTGCATGTTGAGTGTATAGCGCTCAGAAAAGCGCATGTTAGAACAGCATCAGCAGTGAATGACATGTTTAACCGAGCAAGGCTTTAAAGCCCATGCAAATAATGAACTTTTGAGAACTGCAGTGTCCCGTTCCTCTGCATTAACATTTGATGTGAGTATTTGTCGCTACACTAGGCTGTTGAGACAGCTGAGACGCAGACTGCAGCTTGCTTGGAGCAAGGATCACAGTGCAAATTTGAACTATATCGATATATGGTCTAATTCCATATCCCATTTAAAGCCCAGCCCTACCAATGACACACTGGGGGAAAGTGTGGGTTCAGTGTCTTGCCCAAGGACACACACACTGAGCCACAGCCGCACCACAAATACAAGCCAAGGCTATTACTTTAAGTTTTGATGTACTAAGAATTAGGCTATTCCAATCAAAACTATGATAAATTTTACATACCAGAGTGAACAGGGCTCCCATTCCACCAACTTCATTTGGATCCCCTGAAAAAACATAAAATTTGGGGGGTTAAGG
This sequence comes from Gymnocypris eckloni scoliostomus, assembly GCA_027564155.1. Classification (NCBI taxonomy): domain Eukaryota; kingdom Metazoa; phylum Chordata; class Actinopteri; order Cypriniformes; family Cyprinidae; genus Gymnocypris; species Gymnocypris eckloni. The sequence continues at coordinate 23,266,783 of CM050424.1, read as the reverse complement.
GGTTTCCAGTTGGGGTGCTGCAATTCCGTGCTACTGAGTACATCTAAGACTTTTAATTATTGTAAAGCTAACCTTCTGCATTTTGCAGCGGATCACCCTCTTCACTGGGTAGTAAGGTTCCCCTTCTAGGATCCCATGGTTACATTCTGAAAGAGCAAAAAAAGTACATGAGTTTGACCTCATACATTTTCATCAATGTATAAAAAAAATATTTTAACAGGCAACACATGACATATTTATGACTTAAGTATATCTGGCTAAGGCAAACGAATCACTTTATTTGAAGTCTGATTTGAAATGGTGAAATGTAAATCTAGGAAAGCTTAATAACCTTTGGGTGATTTTTCCCCCCTCAGTTTCTTCCTTGTTGACATGTCTGAGGCTGCAGAATTCTTCTGCTTCTTTCTATTGTTTGCAGACATCTCTGTTGAGATTAAGGAAATGTATCTGTGAAGCTGTTATTAAAATTAATAGGTCTAAATACCTTTATTCCAATAACAAATATATAATGTCAGATTACAATTGGAAAGATATAGATTGTAATCTTTAGCAGGGGACTCATTGAAATACATGGAAATTGTTTAACCACATGCTGTATGGTCACTTCTTCGCTCTACCAAGGGTTATAGACTACAAGATGTACAAACAGGTGAAGAAGCCATGGGGTGTGTTAGTGTCCATGGCATACCCATGCCCCATGACATTCAAAATGAGTGAATCTTTGCAAACAAACAATAAAGCTTTTCAGTTTGAACATTAAATATCTTGTCTTCATTGTATATTCATTGAATATAGGAACTTCACTGGAATAGGGGTTTGTATGATCATCAGGGGCCTAATTTATAAATGTATTAACACATATAAATAAACTGAGAAATAAGAAACAGAAATACAATTGTTTTTAAATCAATATTTTGTGTCAAATTATTGATTTATTTGGTAGGTAGCCATGTAATAAGCGGGATAATGTATAGCGAGTTGTTATAGCGAATACAACCCCTTCCCCCAACCCCTTACTTAACAGAAACCAGCATATGACGTGAATTGTTACAGCCATGTGTATGTGTGCACATACTGAGCTTGTCCATATACACAGTAGACTGAAGTGAGTTCTATGAGTTCTATACAGCTAAAAATTAGGCACCAAACACCTACAGAAGACTTTGGATGTGCAACAGTGCTCTCCATCATCATCAGTTCCTACATAGATTGAAGCTGTTCTGGTGGCACATTGTGGCAGATACCACCTCAGTAATTTACTTGCCAAAAGTTTGTTTTTGGTTCAGCATCTGTCTGTCAATTATCCTGTCAGAATTCTGAAACGTTATATTTCCCTTTAGTAATATTTGAAAGGCAAGTTATCCAGACCTACATATTACATATATATAACACCTCAGAAGTCACCTTTTTTCTTGGCTGTACTGACTGGCAATATTTGCATGTCTTGGTGGCCACACCAATAGCTGCTTTGCAGCTCACGCATGTTGTTATAGTTGACCCTCGTGGCATCTTAAAACTAGAATATAAAACAATCAACATTTAATAACCAAAGAGACAAATTAACTGCCTTATTTAAGTGTTACATTACAATTGTTTGTAATTTGGCCTACTTCAGCATTATCAGTAGGCTACACTCAACCTCAATTATTTATAATGTTATAACAAAAGACACAATGGTAGAAATAGAAAAATGTCACACAATAGACCTTTACACATGCCTTTTTAAAGTAAATTATTACTAATCAAGAAAATTTCTTAATATTACATAACATTTTCTGTCTTTGATTGTGTATGCAAATTAAATGGTCAAATGACATTCTGGAAAGCCTGAATTGTCATCTAATATATAGGTAACACCAGTGACAAAAAGGCAGCACAAGCATTTTTTATGTAATGTAGTAAAAATATAAAAATACATTAAGCTGTCATTTAAGTTGATTTATAGTGTTAAGAGGCTAACTATTTGGTATTAAAAAAATGACAATTTTTAAAAGAATCCATTTTCATAGAATGACCCGTGTATTGTATTTTTGTGTGTATGATTTTAGTCACCACTTGTCTTACTGTAGCTCATTTTGATTATGCTTCAGTGACATGTGAATTTAAAATCAATAAAGTTTTCAACTTATCATATCACTGACCTCGGTCAGCAAATTGCCGCCAAATGCAGCTAACGTTAAATGCGGTGGCTAATATAGTGCTGGATAAACCCCTATGTCATTGGACACATTCCTATAAATTCATGGTGATAAATAATTAACAAATTATTAAGGAATTATATTAACGAGTTATACTTAGACAGTGCAAACTAACTTTAGTATTCAGGTTCCGTTAGCATATGTTGATATCACTACGTGTATTACCTACCTTTGAGGATGAACAACAGTATGAATGGTGGGCAGGGCCGTGCAGAGACCTTTGGAGGGGCAGGTGCTCAAAATATAAAAGGGGCACATGAAACAAGGTTTTAAATAGGGCTGTGCACAAAATCTCATAACAGCAATGTATAGTGACGCATTCCTTGCTGATATGCGTATTGATGCGGATGCTTCTGTATTGATACAGTAGCAAATGCCATGATGCAGTTTAGAAAAAGAAACAGAACAGAAAAGTTTTAAGTTTAAAAGTTAAATAATATTTTCTTTGCACCTGCCTCAAGCAGCTCCTTCTTTTTTTGTTTTATTCTTCTCTCTTTGCGAGGCATCTTTGCACTGCAGAACACACACACACACACACACACACACAGGGACATTTCACACATTTTTCTGAAACCTATAAGGGCCATATCTTCTTCACTCTGCACTGTGATGTCAGGTCAGGTATATTATTCGTTTTATACTGACTTTTTTTTTGTTATTTGTTATTGACTTTACAGGCTAAGGTGTTTTTGCTATTGTAAACACTACTTGTTGCTTTTGTAGAATTTTTTTTGTCATATTTAAAATATAATTGTATTCTAATCCTGTTCTGAATGTATTCATTTTTGAGTGATAATGATAATTAAAAACAGGATTGATAAGTAAAATTCGGAGAATGAGAAAATCAGTATAGCCTTGTTTTACCAGTGTTGAGGTAATTACTTTTAGGCACTCTACATTTTAAATAAATACTGTAACAATAAAAGTAAAAGTATGAATAGATTTTCGTCAAAAGACCAGACACTTCCACCCCATGAAACTTTTCTCCTTAAATAGCACGAACGAAGTGAACACATGCACCTTTGTTTATGGTGCTGCTGCTGCATATTACGTTAGAAGTGGCGTTTGCTGCAGGCTAAACACAGCGATTTAAACATAAGCTGTGCAATGCATGTTCTCTTCACGTTGTTCTTGTAAAATAATAAGAATGATGAGTAAACAAGCATACCACTCCGCTGAGAACCCCACTTACTTAAGCTGCAACCGTGGAGCGGACGATATTGAAGTGGTGCCTGAGCGTGAGGGATCGTTCGGATGAGGTCGTCAGGTGAAAGGTTATCATGTGGGTGATTTTATTTACGGCTAAATTATAAATTTTACTAATAGTTACATTGGGTAGGCCTTCACAGAAGGGTGTTTAAAAAATAAATAAAAATAAAAATTAATTGCCTTGACAAAAGGGCACTTTGGGCATCATGGAGCAAAGGGGCAGGTGCTCAAGCACCCTCCGCCCCCCCTGCACGTGCCTGATGGTGGGTGGCGGAGAGAGCGGACACCCCCTCACTCACTTGTCAATCTGCTGACCTCTGTGCCTCTGTGATAGGGCAACCCACGTGTCAATCAGTAGGGATGGGCGATACCACTTATTTTGTTTTCAATACGATTCCGATACTTTCAAGGCTGGTATCAAATGTCTTAAATTATTGAATTACTATTAGAGTAAAATGGGTAATGATACTCACTTAACATTATATTTGAAAGGCATTTTAACATTCAATACGCCTTAATTGGAACTTTAGAATATTAGAATATATTATTTGTTTACACATGGTTAAAATGTTTACTTGTAGTGGTAACCATGGAAATCTACTAAATATTATAGGCCTAGTTGAACTATGGTCACTTTTTTTATTCTGACAGTGTATGTTTTATATTAAAATTAGTTACAAAATAGAACATCAGTATGAACTTTTAACATTAAAAAAATGTATTGCACAGACTATGCAGGTTATTCATCCAATTCAATGCTTATTGTACGCATTAAATATCTTGTAAAATAAACAAAATAACGGGTAAAAAAAAAACACTGTAGTATCGATATTTTTATTTGAGTACAGGAGGAGGACAGAGTAAAGGTACACACCTACAATTTCCACACTTTTATTAGCCCGGGTCCAGATCCAAACATTTTTATTAGACCCGAACATCCTGTGTGTAATATAAATGTGTTGGTCCTGTGTAAGTTACCTTTAGCTACTCTGTCCTCCTCCTGTCACGGCCTGCTGTTAGTGTGTGTGTGTGTGTGTGTGTGTGTGTGTGTGTGTGTGTGTGTGGGCTGGTAAACCCTACGTTATGAGGACAAAACAAGGATGGCAATATCCGAAATCCTTGTCCGTGTGGGGACATTTTTTGGTCCCCATGAGGAAACCAGCTTATAAATCAGACTAAGTGATGTTTTTTGAAAATGTAAAATTGCAGAATGTCTCCTGTGATGGGTAGGTTTAGGGATAGGGGCAGTGTAAGGGGATAGAATAAGAAGGGGATACATAGAATTTGTACAGTATAAAAACCATTATGTCTATGGAAAGTCCCCATAAAACATGGAAACACGACTGTGTGTGTGTGTGTGTGTGTGTGTGTGTGTGTGTGTGTTCTTGTAGCCTACATGGTTTATGAGGACACAAATGTGTATAATGACATGGGTATTACAACGTAAACATGGTTTATGAGGACATGCCATCCAATAAAGCACTGCACACACTTTTTTTGTCTACTAAAATCTAACTATAATGCATTGTGTAGCCTATTTGCTGTGGCAGATAATGATTTGAATGACTGTTAGGTGATCCCACACACACATACACACACACAGACACTTGAAGCCCTCAAAGTGCTCTCTGAACCTGAGCCTGTTAGGGCACATGTCCAAAATGTGATTTTTTTTTTACTTTGCCATAGAGCTAAACCAAATACATCACTGGAAAGGTCTTGACCTGGAAAGTAACATATATCAATTTGAAGGTTCTATATTATTCCTGCTTTGATATATTGACCTTTGAACCTTAACCACAGGGCATATTTGAAGGCTTATAATTATGGGACAAAAAGGGTTACATACATGAGACCAAATGTTATAGAAAGGTGTTGACATGGGTTATAAGTTCAGCATAGTCATCAAGGGGTGGGGTGGGTGGGTGGGGGCTATGGTGTAAACATAAAAATCCCCCATTGAACAAGACAATATTTAAAGTCTGATGCCAAAAATATGTTTGGCATCCCTTCAAACCCCTGGAATGCCACCAATTAAGTATTTACAACTTACAATTTTAGGGAAAACCCTGGGTTTAAAAAACTACAACTCCCTAGACCCCTCTTCAGTACTTGTGTTGACATCGGCACCCCAGTTGTAGTTCCTGCGTGCTAGGGTTGTGAAAACATATATCTACCCAATATATCAAATATCACACACTGTCTAATAAATAATTATACTGCATGTATATGATCTATGCTAAGAAAAGACAAAAATGTTTGTTTAATGACGATAGTTTAACTAAAACAGGAGACCAGAGCGCCAACTGCTCTGCTCACGTGACGCAAAGTGGACTGTCCTCATCTCCATAGTAACGGCCACGGCTACTTCCGCTATCAAAAAAAAAAAAAAAAAAAAACAACAACAAAAAAAAAACCACTATCTTTTCTATCACTATTTAAAGAAAGACACTATCTTTTAAACATCGGGCTTGACAGCTGTTATTGCCTGCCTTATGCGCCTGCAGTCCTGGCCTGGATGTCAATCAGTTCGCTGTGATTGGCCGCCTCGTCCAGCGGCAATCACCTTCCCCACGTTAGCAGTTGACAGCCCCATGAATATGAAGCCTAAAATATCGTTTTCGCCCTAGTGGCTTGCTATCGTACAGGTAATATGAGTAAGTTAACACTGACAAAGGCTAAAAAATAATATACATTTCAAAGGCAAATTGATATATGAAATAATAATATATTACTTATAGGATACAATATTAATTTTAATTTTACAAGAGCGTCTGGCCCTGATAGTGTCTGCCGAGAAATGTTCTGGCCCTCAGACAAGTGTAGATGATGACCCCTGCCTTAGAATATAGGCCTAATACTTACTACAGACTTACTTGAAAGGAACAACTCACACAATGGTATAAAACAGGAAACTGAATTAATTGAAAAGTATTCATGAATCAAACAAAAGAGACATGACTATATTTGAAACAACAGTTCACTTTACTGGGTGAAATTAATAAAGTAGGTTTTCTAGAGCTAAGAGACTATGCCCTGTTCAAAATAAAGACTATATATCTTCAGATAGGTAGGTGTGTGTGTGTATGAGTGAGTGTGTGTGTGTGTGTGAGCGAGAGTGAATGTATGTGTGTGTGAGTAAGTGAGTGAGTGTGTGTGCGTGAGTGAGAGTGTGTGTGTGTGTGTGTGAGAGAGTGAGAGAGAGAAAAAGAGAGAGAGTATTAATATACTAACATGTGGAAACATAAGCTGGAATAGCACACTGTTGGAGAGAGTAACAATACAATAGGATATGTAAACTACAGTAGGTACAGTATATACAAACTATAGTGAAGCTATGTAGGGATGCGCAATACATTTCAACCAAAAATGTAATTCTAAAAAAAAAAAGACCAAGGTATTTTGTCATGTTTGACAGTTGTGAATCACCAGTGATTGGGTTGGGGCAGAGGGTGGGGACTAATGGGCTAACATAATGGATTTTTACAGTTTCAGAGGAATTTGCAGTACATGCTCTAAACACAAATACATCTTACAACAGCAGTAAAATAACCTCAGGTTTCACATACAGTACAAGTTATTACAGCACTGAGGTTTGGGTTCAACACACTGTGAAGACATCTTCTTAGAGTCATACACATCATCTCCCAAATAACTACTCTCCCAGTTCCTCATCAGTTGAGGAAGTACTCTCTAAGTCTTCCTCTTCAGAGAAGTCATCTAAAGGCAATGTTTGCAGTCCAAGAATACTTTTGTATGTTGTGCGTGCTGTAGCCAGTTGTGCTTCAACTTCACACAGTCTTCTCTTCAGCACACAGAGTAGTCCCTCATGTCCTTTCTCCATTAAGCCCTCTGTACTGCCTGAGAATGTGACATTAAAATATAAAGAAATGAGCCAATGGTTACCAGAGAAGCAAATAGAAGAAAGAGACAAACTATTTATTGTCCTTACATTTCCCATTGGTGTCTTCAGTGAGCTGAAAGGTAAACTCTTCAATCAGTCCAGCAACACTCCTCATGTACTCCATGTGCTGCTTGACTTCACGAACCACAATAACTTCTTCTTCTTTCAGTCTAGCCAGCAGCATTACCTTGTCAAAAACATTTTTTTTCCGCTCCATATCACCATGACCTGCAATACATTACATCAAAGTGTTATCTTACAACCTCCTATAAAAATGTTGGATAATTTCGATCACATCCATTTACAAATTACTGCATTCTTTTTTTTGCATATTGCCCAGTGTCTTAACATTTTTTACATCAGATTCCATATTACATCAAGATGTGTGCATCAAACAATTTGTATTCAGTGCATTTCAGAGGAAGTACTTACATTCCCATGGCCAGGAGTAGTTGTCCACAGCCAGGAGTTCATTGGGAGGAGGCAGTTTTTCAACTTCCCCCACAGTAGCATTGTGGTCATTGATGGCAACTTCCAAGGCTTTCTTCTCAACAACAATCTTTCTTCTCAGTTGATGCCTTCGCTTGTTCCCACCTACAATGAGAAAACACAAAATGAGTGTGCATTTAGACGATGACTACACAAAAGCACCATACAAAATATGCCTTCACAATATGAATGTATGTGCTATGATTATTGTGACAGATGTTGTGTGATCATTTTGCATCACAAGTTCTACCAGAAAGACTCGGTAGATATGATTTGACAAAGCATACATTTATTGACAGCCCAGCAAGCTGATATGTATAAAGTTATTTGGCGTAGGCCCGTCCGTAGTGCATAATCCGAGGGTAGCGGATATGAAAGCTTTAGCATAAGTTCTGCGGGAAGACTCAATCTCTCGTCACTTATTGCCTTCACATCTATCCAATCATGTCCTCATACTCTCAGCATAAAGATTGGTACTTACGCATGTTTGAGTTCGCAGATGCTGACATAACAATTACCTCCATCCTCCCCACCACCACCAGGATGGTCCTGTCCATACCTCCGGAAGTCAGCTGCGCTCCTGCCTGCAGGACATGCAGATCCGCTACCCTCGGATTATGCACTACGGACGGGGCCTACGCCGTAGTGCATAATCCGAGGGTAGCGGATCTGCATGTCCTGCCTGAAGACGAAGGCAGGGGCGCAGCCGACCCCCCCGGGAGGTATGGACAGGACCATCCTGGTGGTGGTGGGGAGGATGGAGGTAATTGTTATGTCAGCATCTGCGAACTCAAACATGCGTAAGTACCAATCTTTTATGCTGAGAGTATGAGGACATGATTGGATAGATGTGAAGGCAATAAGTGACGTAGAGATTGAGTCTTCCCGGCAGAACTTATGCTAAAGCTTTCATTTTCATTATCAGAAATTATATTTTTATTTCTTTGCAGAAATATTGGAAATATTTGGATATTGACTTGTAGTAAACCTACTTCAAAAGATGTTTTTATTTTATTTTAATAAATGGCTTTGCTATTTTTACTATGTATAAATCAGTAGTGAATTCATTTTTTCACAAATCTGCATTACTAGTGGCCTTTTCTGCTCTCACCAGACTGACGATACAGCTGAAATTTTCGTTGTTTGATGCCCAAATATAGCCCCTCGATAGTCCTCTGCAGGTCATTTTGGATTTTTGCTCCTTTGGACGACAACAAACAAATTAATTAATGCCCATTTCAGTTTACAATCAGCCTCTTTTCAGATCCCCTGTACAAAAGCAGAGCCAATGATTCTTTAAAATATGCCATCAAATAATTTTTTCAAAGTACCTGAGGTCCACTGCTGAACATCAGACACCCACTGCTGGACTGTGTCTTGCTGTAGAGATAACTCAGCTGTGAGTTTCTCCAGGTCCTTTGTTGCCTCTGCAATCCTTTGTACAGTCTGTTCGAAAGAAATATCCATGTTAGACACAATTTAAAAACAAAAATGTTATTATACATATTTTCCTAGTTAGTACCTTGATGTATCTTTTGGCCAGTGTCCGGTCAAGGTTTTCTGCCTTCGCTTGTTCCAGCCACTTGCCTGGATTGTTAGCATGTCTGTGAACTTGACACACAATGTATGTGCAGTAATTTAGGTTCACAGTGAGGACCAAGGTCAGATACTACATTGATCATTCTCTAATATTGTCACATAAACCTGGAAATAATCATACACTTAATTAACGTGTCAGAAGTTAAATTATTATAAAGAGAATCCTGATCAGTGTAAAAGTGCTGACTAGACACTTGTTTTCTAAGGGAGCACCTATACATGGAACTCTAAAATGCAAAGGCCGAGCATCAGTGTTCAAACCCCTTGGTCTCAATTTGGACACAACTGTACATGAAAAATGCTTACCGGCTTTTGACATGTACTTGGAACATATGGCTGCTCGGGAGAGGAAGCTGTTAACCTGTTCAACCTCTTCCCCGATTGTTGTTCCAGCACCTTCTTGATTGCGTCCCCCCCATTTTAACTGCAACACATGTACATGAATGTTATAATTTGGAAAAAAAGTAGGGGCAGAGGACAGAAAATCATAATGTGTGGTACAAATGGTAAGAAATACATCTAATTGTCATTATTACCTCACACATCCATGAATGCGCTTTTGCATGCATGATGGAGAGAAATGGGCGCATGTTCAGCAAGTCCTCCAACTCTGGACAGTGGGCCACAACTCTCTGCAGATATGGCCAATATTTGCAGACCACATCAGAGCAAAAAAACTGGACGGTCTGTGAAGCTAGCTGTTTCTGGAGATATAATGGGTATGCAAATATTTCTCCACGGAACATATTCAGTCCCTTCAGCAAAACCCCATGACGGCAGACAGCAACTTCAACACCTTCCTCATCTAGTTTGCTTGCAGACTTCGTGCTGCGGTCCACTGACCCGCACCACATCTCCCTTTCCCTGGATTCTTAAACAGATGAGGGCAAATACAGACATTTACACAGTTAAATTTTTTCAAAATAAGCTGTAAATCATGGTATTATGGCATTTGATGCAAACCAAATAATGTTTAAATTTTTTGGGGAAAAACTGGCAAGCATTCATAATTTTTTTTATTGTGGCGTTACATGAAGAAATATAAATTTAGCTTACACGTCCAGTTGTTCCATGGATGTAATCAACAAAGGAGGACACCTCAGCATCATTGACCAAAAGACTCCATCAAAAACCCATCAGGTCTTGAAAAAATGTATAGATGTGGGTTAAATTTACTGTATAAAAGTAATTTGTGGCTCACAAGCATTTCATTGTACATGAATCTTACACACCCTGGTTGGCTTTTGAAGCGATATAATTTGCGGTTCCCATCCACTGCAACTGCCAACATGGAGGGTGTGCATGCAGGGCACTGAAAATGCTGGACCTGAGACAGCTTGTCAACCTCAAATTTAGCATAGGCCCATTCGAGGAAGGCCCTCTGCATTGTGTCCCACACATATCTTACCTCTCTGAGAGCAAAAATGAAAAAACAAAACAAAACAGTAAGTAACTGTTTCGAAGGTTGGCTTCAGACTGATCATGACGAAGAAAGGGCTCTGTCAAGAAATATGTGCTGAAACTTTGGGGATTTTAAGAACAAGTCCTAACAATAAATCGGTTATTTAAAAGGTGATCCAAACAAGATAACTTATTTGATGAGTCCACTCACTCGCCCGAAGAGTTTTGTACGACACTCGAGCATGCTGACAAAAGCTTGTCTCGACATCCCTGGGGCAGTGATTTTTAGATCCTCATACGTGGTGAACAAGTCCACCACCATGTACAAAGTCTCAAAATTGACAGTTGCTGGCCAGTAACCACTTTCAACCAGATCACTTATGGTCACTGGCAAGGTTTTTCCACAGGAGCAGTTTACTGATGGAAGGAAGAGGTTGTATCTTCCTGAAATTTCAGAGAAAAACAATTATCTCTTGTTCACAAGAAACAAAAAACACAATATGAAGAAATAAATAAAAAAAAAGTTACCATTCATTCCAATTAAAATAACTGGCTTTCCTTTGGAAAAGCTTGTTTGCCCAGTGGAGCAGTCACAGCAGGGAGGAACGATTGGTAACATGCAATCTAAAAAGCAGAATTTGTTTACATATTAGAGTAAATGAAACCAAAAACTCAACAGGGAGGGTGTTGTTTCTATCAAACAAAACTTCATCCAGCATGTTTGTTGGAGTAAACCAAGGTTTGTGTAAAAATGTAAAACAGCCTATATAACCTGAGACTTAAAAACTACCTTTTTCATGATAGGAGAATTTCCCACCCTCATGCTGCTGAACAAAAGTGGATGGCGGCAGGTGTCTGAAGAACCCCTCCACCATGGATGCTCTGTTATGAAGCACCAGGGCCTCATGTGGAAAGGTCACAGGCTGTGCAGTAGAGTGATCGCGGTAAACAGTCCCTACACATCACTACTGCAGCCTTGTGTCCGCAATGATGGCAAACCCCTCCTTGGGCTTCTCAGATGACAACATGTTGTTCACCATGAAGGGCCTCAATACTGTCCAATTCTCCAGAGAGGAAGTTTGCCTGTTCCTCCAGTGTGAGGGGAGAGGTTGTTCAGCACCACTTCCCAAGAGGTCTCGGACATCTTGAATGAGGGAGTCTGAAAATGAAAAGGGAAGAAGGCAATGGTAAATCTGGGCAATTACCACATAACAAATGAGGAAACAAGTATAACTGAGGAAACAAGTATTAAGGGAAAAAAACAAAATTTTCGATGGTCACAGTGTCTTCAGTTGTGCTGGTAGTCGGAGCACAGGACATAATTTTACTGCTTGCTGAAGAAACTGCAAAAATATGAATATCCATTTAAAATTTGCTCAATGAATAATGAATGCAACTAATGATGAAAAAACAAACCAAAAACCAACCAGTAGCTGAATCTCGCTTTCGTTTCTCCCCAGCTCTACATCTTTTTGGCAGAGGTTGACCATCTTTGTCCTCATCAAGCCAAACACACAGCTTTGTGGATTGTTTTGACCCTCCTTTAGTGTATCCATGCTGATCCACCTAAATAAACAATTGAGCCACATAATAAACCACCAGCCACCAAGGTTATCGCCACCTATAAACATCTCATTATAAAACCAATGTTATATTACATTGTAAACATTCATTCTAATGGTTGTGGTCCTGTACTGTACTGACAGATCTAGAAAACCCTTTCTACATTAAAAAAAATAAAAGAAAGTGAAACGTTTTGACAGAATATTGAATTAAACTCACTGGCTCTAACTCAGCTCAGCTTGCATTTGAATAAAGACATTGAACCAGGTACTGTATAGTTGCACTTTGTTTGGAGTGTTTTCAGTTTTCCACCTTGATACTTCTTCCCTGCTATACCTCAGAGTCTATTATGGTCTTAGACCTTGTAATTAGCATGTAATTAGTATGCTTTTTCCACCACTGAGATAATGTTATTTACCTTGCACTCATCCAGGAACGCATCAACCAGGAATATGGCATCTTCGGGGTCAAGGCGATTCATTTGTTCAGCTTGGTCAAGTTATTTTTCCACGCTTCCTTTTCCTCCTTGTTTAACTTTCCCTCGTTTCTTTATTCTACTTCTTTGTGGGGCCTTGACGCGCCAACACCCATCAATGAGATCACACCACACAGGAAGTTAAATGCAACATTAAAGGACATTGAAGGACCTGATGAGAGAGAGAAAAGCAATTCAGAATTGCACACTTTATATTTTACTCCAGTATTCTTCATGTTGCCAGATTGGATAGTCCAGCCATTTGGTTGGTTTTGGGTTGCACTGTGTGATTAAAAAAAAAGGCTTAGGCAAGTGGAATTTTGTTATTTTAAGGCAAAGGACAGAAATGGAAAATAATTTTACAGTTGCACTGTTCACTGTAGCCTCCTAAATAGCCTCTGAAAGAACACACAAATTATTTATCATTTCATATTGTGATAAGCCACAATAATGTTGTAGTAATTAATTAATTAATATTGTTAATTATATATTTATTTGGGTGTTAATTATATAATTTTGCGTGGGTTTTAAACAATTAGGCTGTAAAACAAAAAAACAATCTGGCAACACCGTTCTTCATCTGAACATTTATAATGTTGGATAATAGTTGTGGGCTAATGTAATACTGAAAATCTTACATTCCCCTATGATTGTACCTTACATGATTATATGCAACAAAAATGAACTTGAATTCAATTAGCTAACTTTGCTAGCCTGCACATTGGTGCAGCAAGCTATATTTTTTATAATGTCTTCTATCATTTACCGTCATAAGAAATAGTCACATTACACATCTAAAGGTTCTAAACACAACTTATTGTCCCGATTCAACAGTTTTTGATGTGTACATTTAAGAATAGTATTCATCTCTATTAATTAACTCTTCTACTTACCGAGTGGAAAATCGCAATGGACCTTGGGATCGCCCCATACAGTGACGTCAGCGTTATTAATTTAGAGGATTTAATAAATAAATAAAAATTATATAAAAAAAGTTTGATTAATTGAACACAATCGTAGCATGTTATATATGTATTAACATCAACAACCCTCCGATAAAAATATGTTATCCACCATGCTCTAGTTAAAGCAGTGTAGCCTGTACCATTACCTGTGACAAGAAAACGCTTAAACTGCTTACTTGCACGCGCCGTGGAGTGTTGTTAAACTCACCTTTGAATGCCGTTTTACCTGCAGTTGAGCGTTGTTTTGGTTAAACTCACCTCTGAATGCCATTTTACCTGCAGTTGAGCGTTGCTAAACTCACCGCTGAATGCGATTGCACACCATGTGCGTTGTTAAACTCACCGCTGACTGCGGTTGCCTATGAACGCGCTAAACCTTTGCGCAGAGCGCACTTTGATATCAGATTGCGAGGGTTTTAAAAAATCAAAAACCAGTTGGAGGGCCAGATATAGATGATACGGGGGTCGCCATTTGACTAGCCCTGACATAGATCATTTATTGTAGCCTATTCCTTTTTATTTTTATTTATTGTAGTCTCGACTGCTAGGCGATAGCAGCGTCCATAGCAACCAAAACGTATCAGTTTCACATTATTCTGGCGAGATCTGAAAAATCTTCGCAACAACGACCAAGCGAGTGATTATGTACATTCACTGAGTGAATATTATGAAAATAAAATATATATTTCTCGCTAGAAATGTAATCAAAACTTATTTTTATGCAGAAACTAACTCAAAATATAGATTTTTGCATTAAAAATGAGAGAAATGTCCGCCATGTTTTTTGTTCTCACGGCCGGTATCTTGAAAGTCACGTGACTTGGACGCAAAAGAATAGGCAAAAAAAATATAACAGTCATACAATTCAAGAGCCATTATTGTAACCCCTCTACGTTTTGCACTTTGGACCAACGTAGTCAGGGTACGTTTTTATATGAGACTGGGTTGAATCCAGACATAACAGTTGGGACGTGAAAGTGCTTTGGTGCAGATACTGCAAAATTGCAGTGCTCCTCATCAGCCATCCCAACAGTAAATGCAGAGCCACTCAACTGGAGTGCAAAATCAATATATTGTTGTAGTGAGCAGTGGGGGATATGTGGTGGCATATTAAACATCATAGTTCTTTTGTCAATCCAAAACGAAAAATTTCCTTAAAGGGATAGTTCACCCAAAAATGAAAATTCTGTTATCATTTACTCACCCTCAAGTAGTTCCAAACCTGTATGACTGTCTTTGTTCTGCTGAACACAAAGGAAGATATTCTGAAGAATGTGGGAAACAGAGCAGTAAATGATGACAGAATTTTCATTTTTGGGTGAACTATTCCTTTAAGAGCAATATCATTGAAACCCACCTGGTCACAGTTCCCAAAAGTCTGCCACATAGTCCTCAATGGCCCGGTTGCCTTGTTGAAGGCGTAATAATCAAGCTGCTGGGTTCATGGTTGAGTAGAGTATTCTTTAATGAGAGTCCCCTGAAGGCAAGTTGAAGAACCCAAGTGCAGCTTTATAAAGCAAATAAAGACTTGACTTGACATAAACGAAAACACCAACAGAGGTACAGGGACAATACTCAACAAAGGACATAGGCAACATGAGGGCTATTTATATCAAACAAAGCAGGTCACATAACAAGAACCAACCAATGAGAGACAAGACACATGACTAAGACAACCAATGAGAGCATGACACGTGATGGCGCAGAATGATCAGTGTATGAGAGCGATTCGAATGCATAGGGTCCACCTGCTCTCTTATCGCTCTCGTGGTACTTTGATGTCATTCTTTACACTGCGCAGTGCTGCTTCAAGCCGAACACACCTATGATAACGTGAGGGCAAGGGAATCACATGACTAGACAGGAACATGACTAAACTACAAAATAAGACATGAAAACATGAACATAAAACAAAACCCAAAACAGGCGTGACAGTAGTTTTAATCACATCTGAAATTATGTATGTGTTTGATAGCATTTAGTTGTGGAAACAGACAATCTATACACACAATTAAATAATATTTTCACATCTGCGTTATTTGACAAAATCACAGCTTTATTGAAAAAAGCATAATGATAGCATATATTACTATTATATTAATTTCCTTGATTTTCCTGTTTCCTTCACACAAAATACCTTCATATAATAAAAAGAGAAAAGTCACAAAATTCTGTCCATTTTAATGAAGATGAACACCATTAACATAATAGTTTAAGAAACACCAAGCTCAATGTTTATTTATATATATATTTACTCACATTTTAAATGAGTTTTTATTCTTATATTTTCAGGTTTCGCTTTAATTTATGTTTAAGTCAAAGTTAATAGTTGTGTTTAATGTAATTTTTTGTTTGCTTAATATTTCTAATTAGCTTTAATTTTCTTTTTAAAGTGATATTAATTTTAGTACTTCAGCTTGTTTTATTGCAGTCAGTTAATAAGGCAGCATTTCTAATATGTATTTAATTTTTTTTAGTTTTTCCTCTAATGCATTTCTGCTTTATTTGAAATAATAAACCATTTTCAGTAGTTTTAGTTAACAACACGAGATGTTAAATTGATAAGCATCTTGTTTGAATGTAGTTATATTAATTATTATTGGTCCATTATCATTCAGCACTATGGTAACATTTGCAGTGGTCTGTGGACAGGAGATTCTTCACTATATATAGTACAGCTACACACACACACACACACACATGCCCCTGCAGCTCATGTTCTCTCTCAGTTTTGAAGAACCTCAGCTTTCAGCCTGGTGTTACAATGTCCTTCTCTCAAGTTTAACATTGGTGAGCTTCATACTTCATATTGTGCATCTGATTTCGGCATTTGATTTTGTATGATTATCATGCATTAGCGGAAAATTGTATACCGATTATTAGCTTAATGTCTTTCCCTTTTCTAACTTACATTCCCTGGTTCTCACCATGTGTTCTTTTCTCACATTCTTTCACTGACTGATAAACGTTATCACAAACACTCATTCTTGCTACTAGAACTTTGTACCACAGAACAAACAGGTCAGATTGTCTGTGTTTGACCAGTCAGCCTGCTTGGTTTACTAGAATCAGTCAGAGGGATCCAACAAAGTGAACCTTGTGATTTGTCATTCATTCTGAAACAGGTCAGCTACATGGTGAGTTACTGTAAGCAGTGTTTTTGCACTCTTAAAAACCTTTACGAATCTATCTATCTATCTATCTGTCTGTCTACCATTGTCATAAAAAAACTAAAATTGAGATGAAATGATTTTTAGATGAGGTCAAACCAATGTGCATATTTTAGTGTAATAAAATATGTATTATCCTTGTTTAGTGGTCATCATGAACAGAGCATGGGCTTTGTTTAAATCCCATCCATGCATCTCCAATGTGATGGGATACACAACGCTTTTTGCCACAGCAGACCTCATTCAGCAAAGCATGATGGGAAAAGCTCCGGACAAAGGTACAGTACACAAACTGGATCGAGTGGGACAAGATACCTCTAACACTTCCATTGAGGAATTTACTGTGGCTGGAGGAGCAAAAACAGATTACGAAAGCAAAATAAGGGACTCGGAAGGAAATATAAAAGCTTTTGAAATAAATAAAACATCAGCTCCAGTACAACATGAGCCACAGCTTCACAGCATCAACTGGGCCCAGACTGCTCGGGTGGCACTGGTTGGGTTCTGCTTTCATGCCAACTTCAATTACCATTGGCTACGTGGACTGGAGAGGATGTTTCCAGGAGGAGGGATCAGAAGAGTGTCACTTAAAGTGTTTCTGGACCAGCTATTTGCAGCTCCTATGACAATAAGTGCTTTCTACATTGGTGAGAACCAAGGGCTTTTCATCATACTTCCACTTCTACTTCCATAATTTAATTTAATTAATACATGAATATCTGTGCATATGAATTCATAGTTGGAAATGTTTTACTAAAGCTTTTATTACACTTCTAAAGGGCTGAGCACACTGGAGGGCGCAGAAGATCCCCTTGAAGACTGGAGATCTAAATTTTGGACCTCATATAAGGTAACCACAAGGAACACAGGAAGAACACAAGAACTATTCAACATAAATGTAAATATTAAAGGTTCAGAATCAATTCCGATACACTGATTTTTTTTTTTTATCTCTCTCTGGTAGACAGGAGTAGTGTATTGGTCAACAATGCAGGTACTATAGTCCATCTATCCTTCTGTGCATCTCTTTCTAAGTTTCCTAATTTTCTCCCTAAATGATATTCTTCATGTCTCAGGCTGTGAACTTCTCGCTGATCCCGCCAGTGGCTCGTACTGTTTTTGTTGGAGGAGTCGCTCTTGTCTGGACTGTCTTCTTGTGTCATTTCAAGCATCAGAAGTGACTTCCTGACTTAGGCTTTACTTTACTTTACTGGCTTTGAGTTTAGCCTGGACTGGTCTTTAATCAACATATGCAATATCAGGGGTGTATCCATCATTTCAAAAGTGGGGGGGGACGGAATGTCTAGTGTTATACCTGTTTTTTTTAGTTAACCCTTGTCTAATTGACAGGTTTTATTTTTAATCATACCTTTTTGCTTAATATGCTTTATGATTATATTATTATATATTATAAAACAGAAAGAAAGAAAGAGAAAGAAAGAAAGGAGGAAGGAAATACAACAGCTTGTCACTGGGATAGTACCCTTAAAAGGACATCTTTGTACCTTATTGACCCCAAAAAATGTCATAGTTGTACATTAAAGTACATATTGGTACTCTAAGGTAGGCTACTAATGTGCACCTTTGTGAGTATAAGTTACAAATATGTTTTATAAGGGTACTATTGTTTACATATTTCACATTGCATTTTGTGTATGTTGTATGTACAGTACATGGCACACAGTAATGGATACATTCACATTCACATACTACTTTATTCTGTTCTGTTATATTATACAGTCCATGTTTCAGCAATTAAATTAAAAAAGTAATTCAAAACAAACTATTGCAAAGAAACTATTTATTGAGCTCAACTGACAAACATGTCAAGGTATGTAGACCCTATCAATTAAACAACGAGATGAAATAAACATTTAGTGACATTTCCTTTAAGCTTTCTGTCTGGTTTGTTTAAAAGTAGTAGCTTTTTGACAGCATTAAAGCTAACATATCTCAATATATAAATCTACTTAAAAATGAAGTATAAAAAAGTACAAATTAGTCTGATTAATCTATGTTAAATGGTATAAGAAATATCTTATCATAGACAATGCTGTAAATAATCTGTCCTTACCTCTGAAGCCTCATTGAAACTTTCTGCCTCATTCAGTCTCAACTCTGAATTCACTTCTGCCTCGGTCTAAATAAAGTAGTGTTTGAAACATGTACATATGTACAGGGAATAGTGACATACAGAAGAACATAAATTAAGTACACTGCTGGACAATAACTAATCATTTCTATCCTAAATGATTTTTTAACACTTTAGTATGGGGAACACATTCACTATTAACTATGACTTTTGCCTCAATAAACTCTTCGTTTACTGCTTATTAATAGCTTGTAAGGTAGTAGTTGTAGTTGTTAATTTAGGTATTAGGTAGGATTATGGAATGCAAAATATGGTCATGAAGAATACCATACCAAGTTGTTTATCGTACTAATGTTAAATTTTTCCCCTATATTTTGCTAATTATGTGTTGTTTTTATGATTGGTGCATATATAATATATAATCCTACAAACACTTGTGTATTAATAGATTTTATACAATGTAACGTTACAGGTGTTAAAAGCCCCTCTATCTGTTCTCACCTGTGAAGTTTATCATCCTGATTCTGCCCAGACAAAACTAGACTGTCTGTTTCTTGTTCATTCTTGAAAACATAAAAACATAAAATTAGTGCAATAATGAAAGAGCACCCCTAAATTAAGAAAGTTCCTATATCGGATCGTCAATGCATGCATAACGTTACTTGATTGAAATACATTATGTAGCATTGGAGTTAAACCTGTCACAACGCTGTAAAATCTCTGTTCAACATTATCTTTATTCTTATTTGAAGGTTTCTGATAACATACATACGTTACAAAAGAGTTACGAAAAAATACACTGAAAATAAGTGCATGTTTGGCCAGGCAGCTTTTTTTCTCTCCATATAATTAACATCAAAACCTGCTAATTATTCAACAAGAGCAATAGACAGAGTCACTCAACATTGTGCAACACTATTCGGATACCACATCCCAACTTACGCTGCTTGACTTTTTCGTAAAAAAGGAGTGAAGAGTTTTTTTTGCAGCTTTGAACTCATCGCGACCTCTATGAATGTTGAATACAGCGCGGGACCGCAAGTACTCCAGACTGCAGTCTGGACGATGGGGCGGGGCGACACATGTCGCTCCACCCCCCCCCAATTCCATTGGTTTATACGGCAAATCTTATTGGTGTAGACCCGAGCATGTGCATTCCTTTGTTGTACGATTTTGTCAAATTGATTTGGCCATATTACAGAAATATTATGTGCTAACTCTAGAATTATACGCCTATCTTAATTACAATCTGTTTAGTAACAATGGACATTTTAGTCAGATGAAGTCATTGTTTACAAATAAACTCTTGATGACAGCACCTCCAGGTTTCTTCATTCATATTTCCTTGAGGATCGGCATGCCGCGAATCAGCACTAAATTGGGATTTTATACGCAACTAATGATAATTTGCTGTATTTTAGAAAGGGACAAACACGTACATAAGTGGATGATTTAGCATTTTAAAGCACAACCGTTTTTGTTGTTGTTTAAAGAGATGAGTTAAGTTTCTCAATGTGTCACAAACTTGTAGGTTATAAAGTGCAATTAAATGTTTTCATGAGCAGCTCCATGTTTCCTTGTTTATATCTTAATAAAATATTTGAGCATATATTGACACAATTTTTAAAGGCTTCTATCTTATAGCAAATAAGTGTCCGTGACATCAAATATTACAAATCTATGTGGATTTATGGATCCACCTCCTCATTGTGTGTGCGTGCTCTAATCTGATATATAGGATGAATTTAGATTTAGTTATTAACACTCGATCAATGTCGAATATTAAAATCACTCGGAGCTGTAAATCTGAGCAACAGGTACATGAGCACTTTTAATAAAAAACCCTCTCTGTGATTAATATTTATTTATTTATTAAAGACTATAATACAAATCAAAAATCAGTAGGCCTAATATAATACAGCGATTCCTGATTCTTTTTAAAGGATTGAGCCACAAAACCAGTAATTTAATTTGTGCATATAGCCTATATATAAAGTATAAATACAAATTTTGCAGAGAAAATATATGAACATGTATTGCTTAAATAAACAGTAAAGCACATTAATAATAATATTCGCTTTAGGTCAGATTTAATAACAGCTGTTTTAGTAAACAAAAACATTTAAAATAAGCCTATATGCAAAAAAAATATCCCATTATCTACACATAATACCTCAGTTCACGCTGATGGGCTATTTATTATTGTCTTATTTGTCACCGCAGTTGTTCTTTAAAATAAAATCATTTGCGGGTTTATCCCATGTCTTCCTGAACTACAATTCTAAGTTTTTGCTTATCCACGATCCTAAAATAAACAATAGGCCTATAGGCTACAAATATACAAAACAGCTAAATCTCAAACAGTTGGTCATTTTTATTAACATCGCCCAGCTAAAACTGCTCAGTCTGCTTCGTGTACAGTGAAAAGTGCAATAATATCTGAATTAATTTAACATGCAACCCACCTGTTGAGATTAAGGAGGACCTCTATTTACGTTCATCACACAGAAACATAATTAATATTTCTCATAGGTGAGGCTATTTATAGCATAGGTAGGACTATATCATAGCCACAAATTAAGAATTTGTTCCCCAGACATAATTTGTGCGCTGCTCATATTACAAAGCTCTGTTCTGACCGATGTACTGGAGATGTCGCCACCAAGCGCTTGATAGGAACTTAATCTAACTAGTTTGTCATAAGTTTAAAAACAAACATTTGGTAATTGATTCTAAATAAAATCGCTATTGTTAGCACTTAATATTTCTGTACAGCAAAACAGCATAAATCACTCATAAAAACGTTTATAAAGAATGCTTATGCTAAACGCCTACACCAATAAGCTCTGCTGTATTATAATATAAACCAATGAAATTGGGGGTGGGCGGAGCGACACGTGTCGCCCCACCTTAATGTGTCGCCCCGCCCCATCGTCCAGACTGCAGTCTGGAGTACTTGATAAATCTGGCTGATGTTTTAAACAACATGCAATCTGAGCAAATTATTTTGCTTGTTATATTGGACTGGATTACCCCCAAAATGGTGGTAGCGAAAGATATTTACTTCCACACTTTGACAAAAAAAAAAAAAAAAAAAAAACTAAGGGTTTGGACTTGGTTCTATGCATCGGTTAAAAGGCTATGTGGGCAGTACACAGATGAATCATTCACAAAAAGATCAAAAGAAAATAATTTGGGTGAATTTTCATTTCATGCTGATTTCATTTTATTCATGACGCATGCGTAGAATAGAGATTTTATAGACTTATTGAAATAAAACTATAGGAATGGGTTAGCCTATATATGATGGGGGAACTACAATATTATTATTATTATTGCATTTATTAATTTATATGGCCTAGTTATTTATATAAAATATATAATATTTATTTATCAGGGACAATAGACATTAATTATACTATTTTCTATTATTATTTTTGTTTTAAGAAAAAATACTTCAAAAGTCAATTGTAGTTAAGTTTATTTCAGCTGCTTAAAAGTAAAAAATCTTTATTTTTTTGTCTTAGTGGTAATTTTAGCCTACCAGTCACTAATATTTCCTGAAAACATCTGCACATTTAATTTCCCCTCAAATCTAAACCCCTGGTCAGAGCCTAGCTCCACCCACTGGCAATATTTGAAAAACGCTGGAAAAGTGGGCAGAGCCCAGCGGAGACAGAGGGGACGAACCGAGGGCGGGGCTGAGCGGGGGGCGTGCACCTGAGACCCGAAGTGACGTATTGATTCACAGCTGTCAGACTCGCAAAGATGGAGAGTGACTGAACTGACGTCAGTAGCTTTGCAACAGAGTGGTCATTCGATGTAGGGAACTTTTCTCCCCCATCTTGACATGAAGTGGAGGAGGGTGAATTGATTGTCTGTGGACACAGGGCCAGAGCCTTATCAATTCGAGACGCTGGCTCAAACTGCGGTCTTAACTCCCGATGCCGAAGATGCTAGCGAAGCAGCAGGGCAAGAGAGAATGGGGCCAGTGTCTGAATGGTAAAACATTAGCATTATGGCTAATGCTCATAGCAAATGCTAACGAATTTACAAGTATTTCAAACCCATGCATTTAGGTTAATTTTTACGACGGCGTTTTAGTGCCACATAAAAAAAAAAAAAAATCTAAGATTACGAGATTAAAGTCGTAATATTTCGAGAATAAAGTCGAAACTACGAGAATAAAGTCGAAACTACGAGAAAAAAAGTCGAAATGTTACGAGAATAAAGTCGAAACACTTCGAGAATAAAGTCGAAATGTTACGAGAATAAAGTCGTAATGTTACGAGAATAAAGTCGAAATGTTACGAGAATAAAGTCGAAATATTACGAGAATAAAGTCGAAATGTTACGAGAATAAAGTCGTAATGTTACGAGAATAAAGTCGAAATGTTACGAGAATAAAGTCGTAATGTTACGAGAATAAAGTCGTAATGTTACGAGAATAAAGTCGTAATATTACGAGAATAAAGTCGAAATGTTACGAGAATAAAGTCGTAATATTACGAGAATAATGTCGTAATATTACGAGAATAAAGTCGTAATATTTCGAGAATAAACTCGTAGTAATACGAGATTAAACTCCTAATATTTTGAGAAAAATCTCAGAATTGCTAGAAACAATGGATGTGGAGGATTTGGTTAAATCCTACTTTAGATTAGGATTTAGCAATAAGGCAATTCTTTGTCTTTTGGCGCATCAGCACGGAGTTATAATTAGTAAAAGGACACTGCAGCGGTTATGTAGGAAACGTAATTTATTCAGAAGAAAAAATCAGACAGACATTGAGGAAATTGCCTCTTTTGTGCAGTCTGAGATGGCGACCAGTGGTCGACTCCAAGGATATCGATGGTTACATCTGCTATTCGAAGAGGATATGTTGTTTCTCAAGAGACTATGAGGATGGTGATCAAAGAAATCGACCCTGAAGGAGTTGAACCGCGCGCCGACGCCTCCGAATATGCCATAATGCCACAACGCTGGGACCCGGCTGAAGTACTGGCCACGTCGTTATTTTTCTTCTGAATAAATTAAGTTTCCTACATAACCGCTGCAGTGTCCTTTTACTAATTATAACTCCGTTGATGCGCCAAAAGACAAAGAATTTCCTTATTGCTAATTTTAATCTAAAGTAGGATTTAACCAAATCCTCCACATCCATTGTTTCTAGCAATTCTGTGATTTTCTCAAAATATTAGGAGTTTAATCAGACATTACGAGTTTATTCTCGAAATATTACGACTTTATTCTCGTAATATTACGACTTTATTCTCGTATTACTACGAGTTTATTCTCGAAATACTACGACTTTATTCTCGTAATATTACGACTTTATTCTCGTAATATTACGACTTTATTCTCGTAATATTACGACTTTATTCTCGTATTACTACGAGTTTATTCTCGAAATATTACGACTTTATTCTCGTAATATTACGACTTTATTCTCGTAACATTTCGACTTTATTCTCGTAACATTACGACTTTATTCTCGTAATATTACGACTTTATTCTCGTAGTTTCGACTTTATTCTCGAAATATTACGACTTTAATCTCGTAATCTTAGATTTTTTTTTTTTTATGTGGCACTAAAACGCCGTCGTAAATTTTGGTATGATTTTGTGTTAATAATTAAGCAAAAAACAGAGATTTCACGTTTCCCTCTAGTTGCAAATTATTGTGTCTCAACAGGTGCACCTGTGGGCACTGCAGCTCACCGTCCCTGGTAGAGTGTCTGTTGTGTAGGGAGATACCCAAAGAATAGCTATGAAATATGACAAGACCAGGGTGTTAAAACCAGTTAATTTAATACTATACACAAACGCCCACATACCAAATAATAAATAAATCATCCTAAGAAAGTAGTAATAAACATTCTCGTGTTGTAGGTAGTACACAGGTGAGACCAGATTGGTGGAGTGGGCTGTATAACAGTCCATCCAGGCTTTGAGCCAGTAGCACTAAACCCCTGTGTTACAAGCAGTATATGGCACTTATCTCCAGTTATTTGGTGAAATGTAAGAGACACTTGTAAACAGGTTAGTTAGGAAGAAAGATCAATGTTTTTATAAATAATTTATTACATTGTTTTACCCCCACTTCAATATACATGTGCACCACCTATCTTTCAGTGGTTATTGACACCTTGCATATCACAATGTTGTTAGGTGGTGTTGGAGGTACCTTGGCCAACACGTAAGGGTGGTCATACCTTCATGTGCTGTGACCAGGATCAGGGAACAGTTTCCTGAAGAAGGATGTTACGTTCCTCCAGATGGTAAATCCAGGGGGAGGAGGAGCAACATAATTAGAAATACCCTACAATCCTCTTCTGGATCATCCAAATGCTCTCTAGCAAACTTCAGACGGGCCTGGACATGTACTGGCTTAAGCAGGGGGACACGTCTGGCACTGCAGGATTTGAGTCCCTGGCGGCGCAGTGTGTTACTGATGGTAGCCTTTGTTACTTTGGTCTCAGCTCTCTGCAGGTCATTCACTAGGTCCCCCCGTGTGGTTCTGGGATTTTTGCTCACAGTTCTTGTGATTATTTTGACCCCACGGGGTGAGATCTTGCGTGGAGCCCCAGATCGAGGGAGATTATCAGTGGTCTTGTATGTCTTCCATTTTCTAATAGTTGCTCCCACAGTTGATTTCTTCAAACTTCTTCAAAATTGAAGATAACCAATTATTAGCACGTAATGCCAAATCTTCCCTGCCTGAAACAGAGGATAACTTATTATTAGCACGTAATGCTAACCTTCCCTGCCTGAAACAGAGGATAACCATTATTAGCACGTAATGCCAACCTTCCCTGCCTGAAACAGAGGATAACTTATTATTAGCACGTAATGCTAACCTTCCCTGCCTGAAACAGAGGATAACCAATTATTAGCACGTAATGCTAACCTTCCCTGCCTGAAACAGAGGATAACTTCCCTGCCTACAAGAACAGAGGATAAACCAAAATTATTAGCAC
Source organism: Gymnocypris eckloni scoliostomus (assembly GCA_027564155.1). Classification (NCBI taxonomy): domain Eukaryota; kingdom Metazoa; phylum Chordata; class Actinopteri; order Cypriniformes; family Cyprinidae; genus Gymnocypris; species Gymnocypris eckloni. The sequence continues at coordinate 23,240,737 of CM050424.1, read as the reverse complement.
GAAATGCTAACCTTCCCTGCCTGAAACAGAGGATAACCACTTTTAGCACGTAATGCCAAAATCTTCCCTGCCTGAAACAGAGGATAACCACTTTTAGCACGTAATGCCAAAATCTTCCCTGCCTGAAACAGAGGATAACCACTTTTTAGCACGTAATGCCAAAATCTTCCCTGCCTGAAACAGAGGATAACCACTTTTTAGCACGTAATGCCAAAATCTTCCCTGCCTGAAACAGAGGATAACTACTTTTTAGCAAGTAATGCCAAAATCTTCCCTGCCTGAAACAGAGGATAACTTTCATCTCTAAAAGAAAAACTTTAGAGGATAACTTAGTTAAACAAACCCTACAGATGTATGTTAACTCTTCTCTGACGGCACAGGGGATACAATATTTGTACTGGTCTTAGGTTCTTTTGGATTAGAGACAGCACTCACCACCACCCTTGGTTGAGAGAAAAATTCAGTCTGGGAATCTTTGTTCAGCTGGAAGTTTCGCTGGATTCCAAAAGATGCAGATCTTTGTTTGAGCTTGAAGTTTTTTTCAGGTGAGGAAGCTGGAACTCTATCCGGGTCACGGCACAATTAGGGTCCGTGAAGTTCTTACGGGTAATAATCTTTTCTGGTTGGAACTGTCATTTCCTCGTGAGAGGCGGGAGTCATTTGCTGAAAGAAACACTTGATACTGTGGATGCATAGATAGTACGCAAGTAGGAGAAACAACAGCAGAATTGCTATTTCCTTGATCCACAGCCAGGGTTTACCTAACAAGTTTCCGAACCATGAAGAATTATCTTCAGTCATCTGGTGTAATTTTGCTGAAAGATCAAGAGTACGAAAATCTTGATCATGTTGATGGATGAATGAAGTTCCCGTATGTGAGTCTCTGCATTGTGTATTTTTTTTTTTTCTTTCTTGTGTGATAGTTGGCTCGGCAATGGGTCTAGTTGTCTTCTAGAGGTTGTGGCTTCATCCGCAGGTGAGAAGGGTGTGCATATGGATCTCAGGACAGCCATCAAGTGGTATCTGCACAGAGGAAGAAAGAAACACAAACAAGAGAGACCAACGGCACAGAGAAGTATTTGTTGGAGAGTCTGCAAACATTAGGGTTGTATCCTCTGTTCAAATATAGTCTGCTATTGTTGTTCCTTCTTTCCCTATTTCTCAATTCCTGCGACACCTAAAGAACAGTGAGGAAAGGATGGACTATTGGATGGGGAAAGGCCTATGAGGAAATCTTCACCGCAGGGTTGGCCCCCGAAGCCTGTTGCTTTCGGTTCTTCCCTGGGCTCCTCACTGGTTCTTGTGTCTGTCCTATCCTATCCCTGCAGGGGGAGGAACAACTTTACAGTGTGACACATGAGTCCAAGTTTTCCTTCCCTGACACAATACTGCAGCAGCTGTAATCAACATCACTTGATGTGGTCCGTACCACTTAGGCTCTAATGGCTTGTTTCTGAACGACTTTATCATGACCCATTGACCTGGGATGATTGTGTGTCCCCCTTCTGGTGGAGTCTGCCAACACGACTCAACTCTCTCTTTGGCACTCTGCACTGCCTTTGTGAGGTTTTCACAGTAAGCGATCAGGGCATCTGAAGCAATGTGCACATCAGCATTTCTAAGATCAATCACACCTGGCATCTGCATTGGGCCCAGTAATAATCTCATGAGGGCTCAGTCCTACTGATCTGTTAGGTGATGCTCTCATACTACACAGTACTGCGGGCAGTGCTTCAACCCATGGTACTCCTTCCTGATGCATTTTGCTTAGCCTGGTTTTGATTGTTCTGTTTGATCGCTTCAACCTGTCCTGATGCTTGTGGCCTATAGGGACAGTGAAGGTTCCACTTAATCTTCAACATTCTAGACACTTCCTTGACTACCTGTCCTGTGAAGTGGGTACCTTGATCTGAGTCAATGCAATCTGGTAATCCCCATCTGGGAATGAAATCAGTGACAAGACATTTAGCAGTATGTGCAGCTGTAGCACGCCCTGTTGGATAAGCTTCTACCCATCTTGAGAACTTGTCTATTACTACCAAAACGTCAGTTTTTCCTTTACAAGGGGGCAACGATATGTTGGAAGTTACTGCATATCCTGCTGCCTGTTACCTTCAATAACTTGAGCTGAACCATCAACAAACAACTCCAATTCTGCGTTCTCTATGGGAGTTTCTGCTATTTCACTTGTCGCTGCATATGTAAGCGTAACACAATCATGAGTCATTTCGCCTTCATCCTCTAACACAAATTCAGTCATTGCAGACATCATACATGAGGATGGGTTCGTGACTGGTGCACGCTGTATAACAATATTCGGGGCTGTGAGAGTTGCTAACCAATTTCCCCAACGGGAGGAGGTGACAGAAGTGACTTTTGCTTGATTCATTAGTGCGGACACTGCGTGAGGGCATTTTACGTTTACAGTCTGACCTAACACCATTCCTGATGAAGCCTGAAGCGCTAGATGAGCTGCCTGTTCTGCTCTGAGGTTCAATTTCTTAGTCAAAGTGGATACTCTAGCACGGAGTTCATTGTTCTGTTTCTCTAGCTCTGAGTTACGCTGAGACTGTTGTGTAGCTAGTGTTACACTGAATTCTCTGTGACAACAGATAATGCCTTTCACATTGTTCTTACGAATACTTGCTCCTAGTACCTTTTTACACTCATCTACCGACCAAGTCTTGTCTGGATGAATCTCATATTTCTGCGTTAGTTCTTGTCTAACTTTTTCAGTAACTATTAGGTCCATTTGTTCCCCTAACAGCGTTTTGAATTCACTATCTGACCAAAAAGGAGTCGCAAGACCACTCTTTTCTGTGGTTGGAATTAGCCTAGTATTCCTTCTAACCATTTTGTAAGTTTCTTCTGTACCACACCAACAAAAAAACAAAAACAAAAAAACTTCTCTGATCAACAGAGGGTACACTTGTTAAAAAAAAGCTTAACTATTGTTAACTTTCCAAATTACCAACACTTCACACTTAACTTCCCTGCCTGAAACAGAGGATAACCTATTTTTAGCACGTAATGCCAAAATCTTCCCTGCCTGAAACAGAGGATAACCAATTATTAGCACGTAATGCCAAATCTTCCCTGCCTGAAACAGAGGATAACTTATTATTAGCACGTAATGCTAACCTTCCCTGCCTGAAACAGAGGATAACCATTTTTTAGCACGTAATGCCAAAATCTTCCCTGCCTGAAACAGAGGATAACTTATTAGCACGTAATGCTAATCTTCCCTGCCTGAAACAGAGGATAACCATTTTTTAGCACGTAATGCTAACCTTCCCTGCCTGAAACAGAGGATAACTACTTTTTAGCACGTAATGCCAAAATTTTCCCTGCCTGAAACAGAGGATAACCTGTTTTTAGCACGTAATGCCAAAATCTTCCCTGCCTGAAACAGAGGATAACTTAGTTAAACAAACCCTACAGATGTATGTTAACTCTTCTCTGACGGCACAGAGGATACACATTTGTACTGGTCTTAGGTTCTTTTGGATTAGAGACAGCACTCACCACAACCTTTGGTTGAGAGAAAAATTCAGTCTGGGAATCTTTGTTCAGCTGGAAGTTTCGCTGGATTTCAAAAGATGCAGTCTGGATGCAGATCTTTGTTTGAGCTTGAAGTTTTTCAGGTGAGGAAGCTGGAACTCTATCCGGGTCATGGCACCATCTGTTGAAAACTCTGTTCTTCTAAAGTGTAGAAAACTCAGAAGAGAAGACCAGGAGAAATCGGATTGGATCGTCAGCAGGATTCTTTTTATTGAGAACCCAAGCTGTTGGTAGCTGCAGTCATCGAAATCTCAAACTTAAGTAACTTTACAAGGTTATTTTATAGGCATTTTTGGAGGAGGGACTTCTCGGAGGTGGAGACAAATTCAAACAATGCATGCAACTGAGGGAGGCGTTGGTTTTGTTACCAAACTTCCCGTGGTCCTAATCTCATCAACATAATCAAATGCATAGACACTAATCCAATCAACCTAAACGAATCCACGTCTGGGCTAGGGGCTCCGAAAGATAGACACTAATCCAATCACCCTAACGAATCAACGCCTGGCCAGGGTTCTTTGAATCAACGCTCGGGCCAGGCGTTCTTGAATCTCACAATCAACATGACTCATTGAGACAAAGCACAGTTATACATTGAGTCAGGAATAAGAATCTAAATTAAATATTTAAATACAATTTGTAATCTCACAATAGTTACTTTTCATTCAATAAGCCACTTACGTTAAACTTTTCTTTATAATGGTTTTCTATTGGAGGAAAATGCATAATGTTAAAAACTTTGAGAGTTGCTTTCATATTCTGGGCACATCTGCTCACTTGTATATCTAGTTTGCAAAATTAATAAGGTGTTTAATGAGTTTTGGTTTTTAACATTACGTGGCTAATTTATTAAGCCACGTTAATTATTTTTATAACTCTTTTCTATGGGAGGAAAATACTTAACACGAAACTGTGCATGGGCTCCTCTGCCTGCAACTTCCTTTTACCTTTTAGAAAGGCAAATCATATCCACGTAGATTTAAGGTGAATATAATATTACTCATATAAACATCTCAGCCAACATTATATCATGGGCTGTAAATATGGGCCCTACATGGGTTTTTCCATGGGTTCCATGTGGGCCCCATCTGAAGTATCCCATCTGAATCTCATATGGGTTCTGACTGGGACTAATGTGGGGCCCAACTGGGCAACACATATAAGACCCATATTGGTCCCACTTATGACCCAGCCAACAATCCAAAGTGGGGCCAATATGGGGCCTAGATGGGTTTGTCCGCGGGTTCCACTTGGGCCCTATATGAATTAGCCCATATAAATCTCATATAGAACCTGAATGGGGCCCAACTGGGCAACATACATATGGGGCCTGACTGGGGCTAATGTGGGGCCCAACTGGGCAACACATATAAAGACCCATATTGGTCCCACTTATGACCCATCCAACAATCCAAAGTGGGGCCAATATGGGGCCTAGATGGGTTTGTCCGCGGGTTCCACTTGGGCCCTATATGAATTAGCCCATATAAATCTCATATAGAACCTGAATGGGGCCCAACTGGGCAACATACATAAGACTCATATTGATCCCAGTTTGAAACCCATGTGGCATACACCCAGTATATATGTGCCTGTTCTTATGAGGTTTTTTGAAGCATCACGCCTGAACAGTATAATTATTTATAATTATCAGTTCTAATTTACCTGTGATATAAAAAAAATAGATTAATTGATAAAAGCAACATCAGTATTTTAGTTAGGTAAATGTCAGTTTTTTGCTTGAATATTCCACTGTTCATTAATCTACAAAATCTCAAAACATGAAAGGTGCAATAAAAAAAATAATCAGAAATTAAAATGTAAAAGTTCAGTATATCAAATACTTTATTATAATTCAGACATTTTCAACAAAACTTGTTTTTGTAAAGTGTTAAACACCAACGTTACCTGTTTAATTTAAAACAGGGTGATACTATCCCAACAGCTGATTTTACATTAACAAACTTATGTAACAATTAAAAAATAATACTAATAAAAAAAATTAAAAAAAAATCAACAGTCAAGAAATTAAAACTTTGTCATTACGCACCCTCATGTTACTCCAAACCCATAAGAATTTTTTTCATTTTTGGAACACAAAGACATTTTTATTGAAACCTGGGAATTTTCTGTCCCTTCATTGAAAATCTGATCACCCAAACCTCTGATGCTTCAAAACAGTCATAATAAAAAAAAAAAAAAAAAAATAGATTAAAAAATAGATTCCATATAAATAGAGCTTTTTAATTCAAGTGGTCTGAAAAGTCATGAATAGACTTTTAATGGAGAGACAGAAATGTCTTAATTTCAATAAAAACATAATTTGTGTTTCAGAGATGAACGAAAGTCTTATGGGTTTAAAAGCAGGGATGTCAAACTCCTGGAGGGCCACAGCCCAGCAGATTTTAGTTCCAACCCTGTTCCAACACACATACCATCTAGTTTTCAAATAAGCCTTAGGGACTGGATTAGCTGGATCAGGTGCTTTTAATTAGGGTTGGAGCTAAATTCTGCAGGGCTGTGGCCCTCCAGGATCAGAGTTTGACACCCTTGGTTTAAATCAATAGAACAGATAATATAGATTTGTTTAAATTTTGGGTGAACTATCCCTTTTAAGAAACCCTTTTAAAACCTCAATGACAACATAAAACACAAAAACTCTTACAATACAGTATGAAAATACTTGGACTCAACAATTTGTACAGATGGACACACAAAATTGATCACAGTCCTGAAGACTGCTGTGACCTGATTGCTCTCTTTCCGCCCCTGTCTCTAGCCCCTGTGAACCATTTTGAGAGTGCGTTTTCTATGTCTTTCTGGTTCACGGTCTTGGTCATTGCATTCTTCTTCAGTCCACCTATAAAAACTAAAGTTTACACATATAGTCATCTGAAAATGTTCAGCTACATACTTGTTACATTTTATTTTATTTATAGTGTCCTTGTCACAGTGTAGGTGTACATTTAAGTAATCAGTAATATTAATTAACAACATTTACTTACTATAGGTTTAAAAGGTTAGTTCACCCCAAAATGAAAACTGTCATTTACTCAACTGTCATTTATGTCCCTTTGGTTGTTCCAAACCCATAAAACTTGTTTGTCTTTTAAACACAATTGAAGATATTTTCATATTTTGTCCCTCCACTGGAACGAATTTCTTATAGGTTTGTACTGACATGAGGCTAAGTACATGATGACCGTTTTCATTTTGGGGTGAACTATTCCTATAGGGTCTGGATTAGGGATTGGTTTAGATTAGTTGCATAAATCAATGCACAATTTATTTCTATAATAAGTACATGTAAAATGTAACGAACACTGTAAAATAGAGTGTAACCCATATTTGTTAATATTTACTGCTGTACAAAAGAGAATACAAGCCAAATATGAACAAACTGATGCTTTATGTCTCTCTAACATTACAAGTTTGAGCAAGATATGAACACGACTACAATATATCTACAGAATTAAGGCGGTTTCACACTGGGCACGATGTGAAAAAGCGAAGCGAATCTCCAACGAATGATGCTTTCAACGATCGATTGTCTTCTGCTAATTCACGCCTGCACGGGTGGCGCCAACCAACAATGCATTTTTCCTCAGATATGTATAGGTGCATCTCAATAAATGAGAATGTCGTGAAAAGTTACTTTTTCCTGTAAGTTATTTCAAAAAGTGAAACTTGCATATATTTTAGATTCATTGCATGTAAAGTAAAACATTTAAAAAGTTTAATTGTTTTAATTTTGATGATTAGAGCTTATAGCTCATGAAAGTCAAAAATCAGTATCTCAAAATATTAGAATATTTACATTTGAGTTTCAATAAATGACCATCCATACAAATCAAATCAAATCACTTTTATTGTCACATCACCACAGCACAAGTGCCTTGGTGAGTGAAATTCTTATGAGCGTGCTCCAGACAGTGCAAAAAAACAACAGACAATTTACCTATGGACAGACAGTGCAAAAAAACAACAAACAATTTACATATGGACAGACAGTGCAAAAAAACAACAACAATTTACCTATGGACAGACAGTGCAAAAAAACAACAAACAATTTACATATGGACAGACAGTGCAAAAAAACTGCACTGGAGCATTTACAGTGCTCCAGACAGTGCAAAAAAAACAACAGCAATTTACATATGGACAGACAGTGCAAAAAACAACAGCAATTTACATATGGACAGACAGTGCAAAAAACAACAGCAATTTACATATGGACAGTACATATTTACAGACTGTACAGAAGACAATGTGCAAAATACACATACATATACTCAGTACGCTTAGTGTACTATAAATACAGTATAAATTCCGGGTATCTCTTGTTCTTTGAAACCACAATAATGGAGAAGACTGCTGATTTGGCAATGATCCAGAAGACGATCATTGACGCCCAATACTTTTATACTTAAAAAGATTTGTATGTGTGTGTGTGTGTATTATGGCAGGGCGATACAATGGTTTAAAACGTCTACAGTTAGAGATTGTTATCTTTTGATGAAGTTTATTTCGCTGTATTTTCATATATATGCGTAGCACAGTATTACTTAAAGAAACATGCATGAATGAGAAAGTAAAGGGTTGATGTTAATTAGGCTAGTCATTTAGCGCCAATATGCTGTGAAAAAGAGCTGTCAGCTCATTGAGGTGTTCACGCATGCTCGAAGCGCGCGCACAAAAAGGCCTTGAGAATGGTGGTCTCAAAACTGTTTGAAATCCACCCTACCTGGCATTCGAAAGCAGCATTTGTCCACTTTTAGGAGCAAGTTATGTCAGATACCTTAAAAACTCAGTATTTTGCCATTCAAACACGGTTATTATAATAAATTGTGTGGAAATTCAGTTTTCCCTCAGGTGAAAAAATGGCGGCTAGACGGCCACAAAATGCATCAGTAAAGCATTAAATAAACAACAATTGAGAATCATACTTCATTAACATCAGGCAAAAACAAAACTACACCTTCAACGAAAATGACATGTTTTAAGCCTTACAGACATTTTAGCGATTAACGTTACGCGGCCAGGAAAAAAAATACAACATCATTATTTTAAAGGCTAGATTATTTTAAAGGTCATTTAAACTGTCAAAACAATTTTCCCAATACTCGAAACCATGGATAATAAAATAATTTCTAGAAAATATGCATTTTACCTGCTTATTTTCACTCCGACTTTTCCTCTGTGAACGGTTAGTGACTCCGGCCGTGCTGCCGCTCCACTGTGTTTAGAAGAGACTGTATCCTTGCGCCAGAGCGGGAATTCCTTTTTTTCTAATATTTCAAATCTTTACAGTTATACATTTAAATGTACGCTTATTTTCATCCAAGATCAATGACATATGATATTATGATATGATACTATGTGAAAAAAATCCAAACTAAAAACTGCATGCAACAGGACTACTTTGTCAAGCGGAAGGTGTTGTCAGAAGATCATTTGAGACCGATATAAGTCCAGAGTTTGAAAAAAAAGAATAATCTAGAGTTTGTGTTTGTAATTGTCCCTGCTAAAATGTGTGTGTGTTGCATGCTTAGTTAGACTTATAATCTGTTGTTTAATTAAAGTAATGTGTTTGTTACATTGATAAGAGATAAAGAGCGCTGGTCACTTTAAGAGTTGGGAATGAGCAATGACGTTGAAGCTAGAATGTTTTCACGGAGTTCAGTGACGTGAGTGTCAGTTGATCCAGTTCAGTAAGGTTGACGAGAACAATAAAAAGTCAAATAAGTTCAAGTACGAGTCCTGTTTACAGACATAACAATTGGCGACGAGGATGGCTGAAGAATTCCCCACGCTGTCGTTATCTCCTCCGAACCCCTTTTTGCCCCATCCAGGCGAGCCTACGGTCCCATGGGAGCAGTGGAAAACGTCGTTTGAAACTTACCTGTTAGCAATGGGCCTTGATGGCGTCCCGACGAAGCGGAAAATGGCCATACTCCTCCACTGTCTTGGTGCCGAAGGACAGCGTGTTTTTCGCACACTCGGAGATGTGGACAATTACGCCGCTGCGATTACACTATTAGATCGACACTTTGAAAAAAAACAGAGTCTCCTGCTAAAACGGCTGCAGTTCCGGCAACGCAGCCAGTGCGCTGGTGAGTCGATTGCGCAATATGCCGCTGACTTGAGAGGACTGGCAAAATCGTGCTGTTTCGGTGCTTTATCAGATGAGATGATACGAGATCAGTTAATTGAGAAAACAAACAATACACTGCTCGAGAGCGGCTGTTACTGGAAGATGATGATCTCACTTTAGAGAAAGCTATAATTCTGGCCTCTCAAATTGAGTCTGCTGCACAATGCGCAGCTAAATTAAATACTGCACATGAATCAAGTGTAGGCAGTGGGGGCATGATACAAGAATGCACACAAGTTCACGGGGTAGAGGCAGATGTATCTTCAAGTGCAGACATACAGTATGCACGCCCTCAAGTTCAGCTGCGATGTGGAAATTGTGGATCCACTAGACACTCATCACGTGCCCCTGACTGCCCTGCACGGGGACAAACATGTCGACGCTGTCAAAAGCTGAACCACTTCGCAAAATGGTGTCGGTCTGCTCCAGTTCAAGCTCATGCACAACAAAACCCACGTTCTAACACTACAACCCCTGCTATTATTCATTCAATAAATACCAATTCAGCAGGTTTTTCCACATGTGCTGTTAATATAGCGGAATCTTGCATTCCTCTGATCCTGGACACAGGGGCTAAAGTCTCACTACTCAATATGTCCACTTATGATCGTTTTCTGCCACACTTGCCTCTTCAACCGCCTTCTCTGAATCTGTTTGGATATGGAAGTTCTGCAATTGATGTTATCGGTCTCATACATGCGCCTGTCCAGTATGACAACAAGGCCCTACCAAACTTTCCATTTCACATTACACGCCATGGCAGCAATATCCTTGGATTGGACCTTTTTATGAGTTTGGATTTTTCTCTGCTGGACAATAAGGGGCTCAAATTCTGACTGTCAGCTGTCCCTGGCAACAGGAATGGCCAACGCTGTTTGAAGGCCTTGGGTGCTTTGCTGCGTTCACTCACCAGCCTCTCTTGAACCCCACAGTTAAACCAGTCATTCAGCCACTTCCGCATTCCGCTGGCATTGCGTGAGGAAGTCACAGCAGAACTTATCAAACTGCAAGCAGAGGGCATCATCGAACCTGTTGGCGCCTCCCCATGGGTGTCTAATTTGACAGTGGCTAAGAAAAATTTGGCGGACTGAGAGTTTGTGTGGATTTAAGGTCTGTCAACAAAGCAGTAATCCCAGATCGCTACCCTCTGCCATCAATCGAAGAGCTGACTACACACTTTCATGGCTCAACAATTTTTTCCAAACTGGACCTCCGTCAAGGTTATCTCCAGGTTCCCCTCCACCCAGACAGCAGAAATCTCACCGCCTTACACATACTGGTGTATTTCGTTACACAAGGATGCCTTTCGGACTCAGCTCGGCCCCTAGTTGTTTCCCAAAAAGAATGTCCACCATACTGGCTGGTGTTCCTGGCACTGCCATCTATCTTGATGACGTCATTGTCCATGCCCCAAATGCAGTGGTTCACGAACAGCGCTTAAGGGCTACTTTTGCTGCACTCAGTCAACACAATTTGACACTTAACATGGAGAAATGCTTATTTGCGGTACCAGAGGTTGACTTTGTTGGGTTTCATGTTTCATCCGAGGGCCTTTCGCCATTGCACTCCAATATTGAGGCTATACATCAGGTGCCGGAGCCTTCGTCCGCAGCACAAGTTGCATCGTTTCTGGGGATGACAACACACTATATGCGTTTTCTACCTCAGTACTCCACGATTACGTACCCTTTCCGCCAGCTGCTCAAAAAGGATGCTCCATGGACCTGGTCTTCAGCTTGTTCTGATGCTGTGCGCACACTTAAGGAACTGTTGACAAATCCACCTGTCTTGGCACACTTCAGCCTTGACTGCCCCACACTGGTCACTTGTGATGCTTCAGCTACTGCTGCTGGCGCTGTTCTTTCACAACTCCAAAATGGAATTGAACGGTCCGTGGCTTTTGCTTCTCGCGCATTCAGCCTGACTGAACAAAAGTACTCAACTGGAGAGAGGGAGTCTCTGGCTTGTGTATGGGCCTGTGAGCGCTGGCATGCCTACCTTTATGGCCGAAAATTTACCCTTCGAACTGATCACCAAGCCCTCAGTGCACTAATGTCTCCTTCTGGGTCTGGTCACAAACCACTTGCGCATGTACCGTTGGACTGACCGCCTCCAGCAGTATGACTTTACAATACAATACACCTCAGGCAGAGATAATGTGGTGGCTGATTTGCTGTCCCGTTCCGTGTCATCGCCCATTGCTTCCTGCCAGGTGGCTGAGGACAGGGACCTTATTCAATTAGTGCATGCACCCCTGACAGCTTTTGTATCCTTGGAGGAACTCACAGAAGAGTCTGCTGCTGATTCCACACTACATGCGGTCAGTATGTCCTCAATGGCTGGCCAGCTCAAGTTGCAACAGATATCCAGCCATATGCCCGAGTGAAACACGAATTGTCATGCTGGAATGACACATGCTTGGCCCGTGGACACTGCGCCATTATCCCTGCTAAACTCAGAGGACGAGTGCTGACCATGGCGCATGAGGGCCATCTCGGCATAGTCAAACTAAAGCAGCGCTGTAGGGATCTTGTATGGTGGCCAGGGTTGGACAAAGATATCGAACAGCTTGTTCGGGATTGTGCTCCATGTCTTGTAAGCGGGAAAACAGGCCCACAAGTTCCGCCACCACTAGGATCTTTGCCTTGGCCGACTCAACCCTGGGACCACATTCAGCTGGACATTTGCGGTGAAATCCATGACGTGCCCCATCATTTGCGTTTCCTTGTAGTAGTATATGATCTACATTCAAAGTGGCCGGAGGTTACATCTGTGGGCTCTGTCACGTCCAGTTCCATCATTGACTTTCTGGAGTTGCTCTTTGCCCGCTGGGGCCTTCCAAGAACCTTGACGACAGACAATGGCCCTCAACTAGTGTCTGCTGAGTTTACCAGCTACATCCAAAGCAAAGGCATCAAACACATACGAACAGCTTACTATCACCCACAGTCAAATGGAGGCGAGAGATTCAATCAGTCGCTAAAAATGGTCTGAGAGCCCACTTAGCACAAGGCTACTCTTTCAATGAGGCCTTATCTCAGACTCTTCTACACTACAGAGCAGCTCAGCATGCCACCACTGGGGTGTCACCAGCAAAACTGATGTTGGGGCGAGAGCTGGAGTTACCCTTGCATAGACTTTGCCCTCCTACTTCTCATGGGGGCAACCCTGTGGTGAAAGCCAGGGTGCGTGAACAACAGCTCAAAGCACGGAGCAGATTTGACGCAAAGAAAAAGGCCCGTATTCCCAGAATCTCCCAAATGGACTGGGTGCGGGTTCAGCGGCCACACCAAAAATAAGCTTCACACTTTCTGGTCGCAGCCCCAGCAGGTGCAAAAGCAGCTAGGTCCAGTTACATTCCAGCTATCAGATGGTTTCTGTTGACATGCCAGTCATTTTAGGAAAGTACTGTGCCCTTCTGGTGCAGATCACACCGAGATACTGTGCTTCCTGGTTCTCTGCTCAGTTCTTCATGCCCTCTGCCGCCAGCACAGCATCCAGTGACTGCAAACAACTTCCCTACCACCAGTTGCAGCGTCGCGAGGCAGGCCTACCAGATCGCACATTCGGCCTGCTCGTTTTCAGGACTACTTAACCTCCTTTCACACTTAGTTCACCGGGAGGGGAGGGGAAATGTTGCATGCTTAGTTAGACTTATAATCTGTTGTTTAATTAAAGTAATGTGTTTGTTACATTGATAAGAGATAAAGAGCGCTGGTCACTTTAAGAGTTGGGAATGAGCAATGACGTTGAAGCTAGAATGTTTTCACGGAGTTCAGTGACGTGAGTGTCAGTTGATGCAGTTCAGTAAGGTTGACGAGAACAATAAAAAGTCAAATAAGTTCAAGTACGAGTCCTGTTTACAGACATAACAGTGTGCAGTAAAAGAAAAATGCATTTTGATAAATGCATAGGCAGAGTACATTGTAATATTGATAATTCACATTTTCATTTAAAAAGAAGTTATTTTGATCAGATCCATAAAATATTAAACAGTTATATTCCTTGTTTAAAAAGTGACTATTAACCAAAAAGTTTAAAGGTGTAAAGATGTATTTTAAATGGGAAATCATTTTGCCCACATAGATCCCACGATGGTCCCATATGTTCAAACCTATATGGGACCTACATTGTGAAGCACACATGGGACCCACATAAATTGCCCATTTTCAGCCTAAGCCCACATAGATCCCATGAAGGTCCCATATGTGCAAACCTATATGGGACCCACATTGTGAAAAACACATGGGACCCACATAAATTGCCCATTTTCAGCCCATGCCCACATGGAACCCATGCTGCCCGGGTATAACCCATATATCAATGTTGACCATATCAAACATTATATCATGGGGCCCGTGTGGGCCCCATTTGGGCTGTAAATATGGGCCCCATATTCCATGTGGTTCCATGTGGGCCCCATCTGAAGTATCCCATCTGAATCTCATATGGGGCCTGACTGGGGCTAATGTGGGGCCCAACTGGGCAACACATATAAGACCCATATTGGTCCCACTTATGACCCAGCCAACAATCCAAAGTGGGGCCAATATGGGGCCTAGATGGGTTTGTCTGGTTCCACTTGGGCCCTATATGAATTAGCCCATATAAATCTCATATAGAACCTGAATGGGGCCCAACTGGGCAACATACTTGATCCCAGTTTGAAACCCATGTGGCATACACCCAGAATATGTGCCTGTTCTTATGAGGTTTTTTGAAGCATCACGCCTGAACAGTATAATTATTTATAATTATCAGTTTCTTATTTACCTGTGATATAAAAAAAAGATTAATTGATAAAAGCAACATCAGTATTTTAGTTAGGTAAATGTCCGTTTTTTGCTTGAATATTCCACTGTTCATTAATCTACAAAATCTCAAAACATGAAAGGTGCAAAAAAAAAAAATCAGAAATTAAAATGTAACAGTTCAGTATATCAAATACTTTATTATAATTCAGACATTTTCAACAAAACTTGAAGTTTTTGTAAAGTGTTAAACACCAACGTTACCTGTTTAATTTAAAACAGGGTGATACTATCCCAACAGCTGATTTTACATTAACAAACTTATGTAACAATAAAAAAATAATACTAATAAAAAAAATTTAAATCAACAGTCAAGAAATTAAAACTTTGTCATTACGCACCCTCATGTTACTCCAAACCCATAAGAATTTTTTTCATTTTTGGAACACAAAGACATTTTTATTGAAACCTGGGAATTTTCTGTCCCTTCATTGAAAATCTGATCACCCAAACCTCTGATGCTTCAAAACAGTCATAATAAAAAAAAAAAAAAAAAAAAGATTAAAAAATAGATTCCATATAAATAGAGCTTTTTAATTCAAGTGGTCTGAAAAGTCATGAATAGACTTTTAATGGAGAGACAGAAATGTCTTAATTTCAATAAAAACATAATTTGTGTTTCAGAGATGAACGAAAGTCTTATGGGTTTAAAAGCAGGGGTGTCAAACTCCTGGAGGGCCACAGCCCAGCAGATTTTAGTTCCAACCCTGTTCCAACACACATACCATCTAGTTTTCAAATAAGCCTTAGGGACTGGATTAGCTGGATCAGGTGCTTTTAATTAGGTTGAGCTAAATTCTGCAGGGCTGTGGCCCTCCAGGATCAGAGTTTGACACCCTTGGTTTAAATCAATAGAACAGATAATATAGACTTGTTTAAATTTTGGGTGAACTATCCCTTTTAAGAAACCCTTTTAAAACCTCAATGACAACATAAAACACAAAAACTCTTACAATACAGTATGAAAATACTTGGACTCAACAATTTGTACAGATGGACACAAAAAATTGATCACAGACCTGAAGACTGCTGTGACCTGATTGCTCTCTTTCCGCCCCTGTCTCTAGCCACTGTGAACCATTTTGAGAGTGCCTTTTCTATGTCTTTCTGGTTCACGGTCTTGATCATTGCATTCTTCTTCAGTCCACCTATAAAAACTAAAGTTTGCATATATAGTCATCTGAAAATGTTCAGCTACATACTTGTTACATTTTATTTTATTTATAGTGTCCTTGTCACAGTGTAGGTGTACATTTAAGTAATCAGTAATATTAATTAACAACATTTACTTACTATAGGTTTAAAGGTTAGTTAACCCCAAAAACTGTCATTTACTCAACTGTCATTTATGTCCCTTAGGTTGTTCCAAACCCATAAAACTTGTTTGTCTTTTAAACACAATTGAAGATATTTTCATATTTTGTCCCTCCACTGGAACGAATTTCTTATAGGTTTGTACTGACACAAGGCTAAGTACATGATGACCGTTTTCATTTTGGGGTGAACTATTCCTATAGGGTCTGGATTAGGGATTGGTTTAGATTAGTGTAACATGAACACTGTAAAATAGTGTGTAACCCATATTTGTTAATATTTACTGCTGTACAAAAGAGAATAACAAGCCAAATATGAACAAACTGATGCTTTATGTCTCTCTAACATTACAAGCTTGAGGAAGATATGAACACGACTACAATATATCTACAGAATTAAGGCGGTTTCACTGGGCGCGATGTGAAAAAGCGAAGCGAATCTCCAACGAATGATGCTTTCAACGATTGTCTTCTGCTAATTCACGCCTGCACGGGTGGCGCCAACCAACAATGCATTTTTCCTCAGATATGTACAGGTGCATCTCAATAAATGAGAATGTCGTGAAAAAGTTATTTTTTTCTTGTAAGTTATTTCACAAAGTGAAACTTGCATATATTTTAGATCCATTGCATGTAAAGTAAAACATTTAAAAAGTTTAATTGTTTTAATTTTGATGATTAGAGCTTATAGCTCATGAAAGTCAAAAACCAGTATCTCAAAATATTAGAATATTTACATTTGAGTTTCAATAAATGACCATCCATACGGTATAAATTCCGGGTATCTCTTGTTCTTTGAAACCACAATAATCGAGAAGACTGCTGATTTGGCAATGATCCAGAAGACGATCATTGACGCCCAATACTTTTATACTTAAAAAGATTTGTATGTGTGTGTGTGTGTATTATGGCAGGGCGATACAACGGTTTAAAACGTCTACAGTTAGAGATTGTTATTTTTTGATATAGTTTATTTCGCTGTATTTTCATATATATGCGTAGCACAGTATTACTTAAAGAAACATGCATGAATGAGAAAGTAAAGGGTTGATGTTAATTAGGCTAGTCATTTAGCACCAATATGCTGTGAAAACAAGCTGTCAGCTCATTGAGGTGTTGCATGCTCAAGCACGCGCACAAAAGGCCTTGAGAATGGTGGTCTCAAAACTGTTTGAAATCCACCCTACCTGGCGTTCGAAAGCAGCATTTGTCCACTTTAGGAGCAAGTTATGCCAGATACCTTAAAAACTCAGTATTTTGCCATTCAAACACGGTTATTATAATAAATTGTGTGGAAATTCAGTTTTCCTCAGGTGTAAAATGGCGGCTAGACGGCCACAAAATGCATCAGTAAAGCATTAAATAAACAACAATTGAGAATCATACTTCATTAACAAAAGGCAAAACAAAACTGCACCTTACCGTAATCGAAAATGACATGTTTTAAGCCTTACAGACATTTTACGCGGCCAGAAAAAAATACAACATCATTATTTTAAAGGCTAGATTATTTTAAAGGTAATTTAAACTGTCAAAACAATTTTCCCAATACTCGAAACCGTGGATAATAAAATCATTTCTTGAAAATATGCATTTTACCTGCTTATTTTCACTCCGACTTGTCCTCTGTGAACGGTTAGTGACTCCGGCCGTGCTGCCGCTCCACTGTGTTTAGAAGAGACTGTATCCTTGCGCCAGAGCGGGAATTCCTTTTTTTCTAATATTTCAAATCTTTACTGTTATACATTTTAATGTACGCTTATTTTCAGCCAAGATCAATGACATATGATATTATGATATGATACTATGTGAAAAAATCCAAACTAAAAACTGCATGCAACAAGACTACTTTGTCAAGCGGAAGGTGTTGTCAGAAGATCATTTGAGACCGATATAAATCCAGAGTTTGAAAAAAATAATAATCAAGAGTTTGTGTTTGTAATTGTCCCTGCTAAAATGTGTGCAGTAAAAGAAAAATGCATTTTGATAAATGCATAGGCAGAGTACATTGTAATATTGATAATTCACACATTTTCATTTAAAAAAAGAAGTTATTTTGATCAGATCCATAAAATATTAAACAGTTATATTCCTTGTTTAAAAAGTGACTATTAACCAAAAGTTTAAAGGTGTAAAGATGTATTTTAAGTGGGAAATCATTTTGCCCACATAGATCCCACGATGGTCCCATATGTTCAAACCTATATGGGACCCACATTGTGAAGCACACATGGGACCCACATAAATTGCCCATTTTCAGCCTAAGCCCACATAGATCCCATGAAGGTCCCATATGTGCAAACCTATATGGGACCCACATTGTGAAGCACACATGGGACCCACATAAATTGCCCATTTTCAGCCCATGCCCCCATGGAACCCATGCTGCCCGGGTATAACCCAATGGGGCCCATATATCAATGTTGGCTGGGATTAGTTATTGTTCATTTTTTTAATTGTTGTTGGTCATTTAAATGTAAATGACAAGTATCGGAATCGGTATCGGTAAGGCGATCCTGGCCCTGTATTCACTCGGTATCGGATCGATCACAACATTTGCAGTATCTCACACACCCCTATTGGCTACAGTGGTTTTGACGGAACAAGATGTTTTATACCAGGGGCTGAACCAAGAGCGTGGTGAGCTCGTGCAGGGACGTGGTTAGTAAGTGCGATCATACGTCACAGGGGTATGCAACTGAAAATTGAACTGCAGTAGCCAGCGTTCCAACCTGAAGAGGGCAGCACTCAGACGTTTTTACACCGTATATTATAGTTGTAGAATTAAAACACTTTATAACCAAATGTCAAAACATTTACTCGAATCAATGCACAGCACTAACAAAGACACAGTCTTTGATCATTAACTCAAAAAAGTTGTTTTAGGGGTCAGTTACCCTATTGCACTAAATACCTATTCATTCCTTGCAGTCACCTTCGTTTAGACTTTATGTAGCTAAGATAGACCGCGCTAGTGTGAGTATTTGCCTTACATTTAATTTATTTGTTTGGTTAAACGCGTTTTAGAATGACTTTCAAAAAATAGTGTACTTGAAAATATTTAAGTGCGTTATGTATGACAACAAGACAACCCTCGCGGTATTCTTGTCGTAACCACCCATATCAGCACGGCAGCAACAGCTCGCAATCTTTCAGTGACAGGAAGCCTGAACCAATCCGGACTAACCTTTACAGTCACATGACTTGGCGTTCCGTAATCTCGCTATAGGTCCTCTCGCGAGTTTTCCTTTTCCCTTTTCACTCTGAGTCCAAGATGGTAGGTAGCTTGATTTCTTATGAAATGTACCAGTATCCGAGATCTACCTCCTCAGCTGTATCTCTCTTACTTTTATCGCAGATCATGTTTAGAAGCATTACATAGTGGTACAAGTCAAATAATGTGTATCGTTGTAGATTGTGTGTGGATTTAGTAAGTAAATGTCGGCTAGCGCACATCGGGCCGCGAAGCGGAGATTCCCATTCATGTGCCGTGTGTTAAGATAGTTTCAGATATCTTAACAACAACGTGTCACTCTTATTAAGATTTCGTATATCCAGATATTCATAACATATTTTCTGATAATTTAGTTTCCTAGGCCAAAGGAAAAGTGCTAGAGCAAACTCGTGTTGGCTAAGCTAACTGTTAGTGCTGGCAGTATGCGGCTCTCTAGTCTCATGAGTTACAGTGTAACGTTATCTGAGACTAATGTATTAATGAGTGTTATGACGTTATCTTCATTTCACGTTGGGTTTGAAGT
Organism: Gymnocypris eckloni scoliostomus; assembly: GCA_027564155.1. Lineage (NCBI taxonomy): Eukaryota > Metazoa > Chordata > Actinopteri > Cypriniformes > Cyprinidae > Gymnocypris > Gymnocypris eckloni. The sequence continues at coordinate 23,221,140 of CM050424.1, read as the reverse complement.
TATTATAGCCATCATGCATCACTGTGGCTTGTTCAATGTTAAAGTTCTTTGCTAGTGTAATCTACTGAGAACGTGTAAATCTGACGCTGCTCCACGTTTTTATAACGATTATTTTTATTTGTGTGTAATATATTGTTGTGCTTGATCTAAAAGGGAGTTGACATCAGACACAACAAGGACCGTAAGGTTCACAGGAAGGAGCCCAAAAGTCAGGATATTTACCTGAGGCTCTTGGTCAAGGTAAGAACCATAATTAAACTTAAGACGTATAAATAAGCAAAACACTTAAGTTTGAGTGTACATTTTCTATGGCTGATTGCATAAGTTGTCTGTTTGTTGCTTGATTTTATACCAATGTATTTTATTGTAGTTGTACAGATTCCTGTCTCGCCGTTCTGATGCTCCTTCAACAAGGTCATTCTGAGAAGACTCTTCATGAGCAAGACCAACCGGCCCCTCTGGCCTTGTCCCGACTGGTGGGTTTCAACCCCAATTTTACCCTATATGTATTTCTAATTTACGTTTACCCTGTTCTTGAGCCTTGTCACTTAAGTAAACATTCTTTTTATCTTCGAAAAGTTATATAACTTGTATTTTTTGCTTCTAGATCCGTAAGATGAAGCTTCCAGGCCATGAAAACCTGACCGCTGTTGTTGTGGGAACTATTACTGATGATGTCAGGATTCTGAAAATTCCTAAACTGAAGGTAAGACCAGTCATGAAACAATGTCACAAAGCCTTTGTGTTCAAGGTCTGTCTGTCCACACATCTGCACATCCGTCTTGCGCTTTAGTCAGGTTTTACAAGAAAATATAATTGTCTGTTTTTCTTACTTTCACTTTTTAAGACTAAAACAAAAGATGGATTCATTGTTATTCTTAATTAAAAAGCTCAACAACAATAAGCAGGCTACAATGACATAGCTTACATAATTTATTAACAAAAACAAGATGAGGCATGGCATACACCACATACAGTATTATATACGGATTACGGACTAATACATTACAGAAAGTTAAGCAAACACTGAGGAATAAAAATAAATAAAAGAAAGAAAGCCTTAATATGAGGTAACCGGCAAAGATTTTAAAAGAAAAGCAAAACTTAACTGGCTGTCGGTGACCGTGCTGTCATTTTTACCACAATAATATCAACATGTACACCTTCTCTGGTGTTAAGAACTGACTTTTACTTTAGCGTGAAAACCAAATCCTCCGTCTGCCATAATTTCCTCAATATTTGCATCATTTTGCCTCTCCGCTTCGCGCTGACGCGTAGTATAAACCAGGCTCTTCACCAACCGCCGCACTGAAGGCGCCTCTCTTTACATGATCAGTGCAATGACTCCTGCTACAATGTGCCACGGCTCTGCAACGCTTTATGGAGCAGACGCTTTGGAGCAGGCTGCATTGTTGAGCGAGTGGCATTGATATTTCACACACTTTAAGCTCTTTTATTTTCCAAACATAATAGGATTAGTCCAGCGACTGCTCGGTTTGTAATGCATACCGAACCGAAAGCCTTGTACCGAACGGTTCAATATGAATACGTGTATTGTTACACCCCTGAAATATATATGTATGCATTGTAATATACTGTATATGTTTATGTAATATCTTTTTAAATATCTGAAAGTACACTCTTAACATCAGTTAGTCAAACATTATAATATGACATTATAATAATTAGAATTAAAACTTAGTAACCATGTATGAATGCATAGACATTTTAACTGAATCTAGGACTGGTGGTGGTGCTTTTTTTTTGTGGTTATTCTGTTTCTGTAAAAAAAAAAAAAACTAACAATACTCCTAATAAGATGATGATAATACGAATTCTGCTAAAAAGATCAGTCTAGAATGCACTAAGGATTAACGAGCTGCTGGATTCATGATTAATAATCCGGTTGTGTGTGTTCACTCGAGCTGATTTGCCGAAAATAAAACGGGGACGATAATAGGTGAGCGCCAGCCAATGAGATTGCTGTTTGTTAGTTTTGTCCACTACTGGAAAACCCGGCAGTTCTTAAAAATCCAAAGGAACTCCGTTATATTGACAGGAAAATACATAAAAATACTGTTTACATGTCCTCAATTCTGCATGCGTGTAAGACTCTCTGCTCTCACCAAAGCGACAGCGAGTCGTGCGCCTAGAGTTCACGGTACGTCAAATACAGGTCCGCTGCGCATCCATTGAGATGAACTGAAAACAGCACAGATCACTTGACGGAGAGAGAAACTCTGAAGCGCTCAGTCAGTGTTCATGAGTGAATGTATCTGTGCTAAACTTATACTTGGCCTCCAAGTTCACACACTGGCGAATAAAATGTGAGAATTTTTAGCCATTGGCTAATATGAACATTTAGTCGCGAGGGTTGTCCAAGCAGTGTGTGAGAAACGCATACCACTACAGTGCATTTATCTTCATCCGAACGCACAAGTTTAGTCTCTGAGGAGCCGTACAGGTTTATTTTTACAGATGTTCCCATGAGAAACAATTATCATACAAATAGTAGGGTGTAAGTCGCCTTGAAGGTTGCTGAAGCACCGTTGTGATCCAAGCTGCTGGCTGAAAACGATGAGTTGATGGAACTCTTTAGAGAACTTTAAGATGAAAACCGCTCTGGTCTTCAGTTTGTGGTTGGTTTCGTATTTCAGCTTGATCTAGTTCATGCAAGCATGACCCAGTGCTCGTTCCATTATGTTTTTTTCAATCTGATTCATTTATGCAGGAAAAAAGTTAGAAGTTGAAACGGCAGTATCTCGGCAATGCTCTATGACATTGTTTTCTGTTCCTTTTTTTAAATGTTGACTGCTTTTGGGAACGCAACATAGACCAGCCATCTTCTCATACTTGTAATGAGAAGCCTTAATTAAAGGCCTTAACAAAACAGAATTTAATGATTGAAAATGTAGAAGTGTATTGATTTGTTTGAGAAATGGTAATAAAATGAATGTATTATAATTGTATTAGCCACAAAGTGATATGTGATTTAGATATACATTCTTTGGCCAAATTGTGCAGCCCTACAAACAAGCCTGTGCTGTTTTATTTAATTATTTTGTTTAATTGCATTTTAATTTTAAACAATTGTATTGAATGCTGCTGTGTTTGCTGCTTTGTCTTGATGCTTTTTTTTATATATATATACTTAAACATTTCTGAAGTCTCTCTCTGTTTACAGCTGCAAAGTATTTTAGGTGTTTTACCTGTCGATGAGAGCACAGAATGTGAGGTTGTCTCTGTCTAAATGATCATTTCTCTTTCCTGTTTTCTCACAGGTGTGTGCCCTAAAGTTAACCGACCGTGCTCGTAGCAGGATCTTGAAGGCTGGTGGACAGATCATGACCTTTGACCAGCTGGCACTTACTGCACCTAGAGGACAGGGCACCGTTCTGTTGTCAGGTACGTGTTCGTAAAACAAGGATACAACTTCAGTACAAATTCAGTTCAGCCAAATTGGTCTTCATAACCATCTCAGGAGTTTTGTACTGCTTGTCCCAAAATAATAGTTCAGGGTTTCCGCGGCTCTCAAAAAAAGTCTTCAATTTAGATATCAAATTTAAGGCCTTAAATTGTACAAGAAAGTCTTAAGTTGTGATATGGCTGAATGTGATAATTAAACTTCAAAAGGCTATGATTTCATGACATAAACATGAGGGCTCCACGTTCAAAGTCCGGTGCTGCACTGCAATGTGTTCTGTCGTTACCGGGGAAACGGTTGTTATTTCTAACAAATGCTCCTTCTGCTGTCAGAGAATGAAATGGCATTTTCAATAAAAATGTTTTGTTCAGAAAACAAATGCCAAAATTGACCCATGTTTTTACCCTGCAAACACGCAGAGTTTTAAATGTGAACTGGTCACCGATAAAAAGATGCATGGGTGCGATATGTATGGTCTGCGATAATATCATAATTGTTGTTTTAACTTTGCGATTTGGTAATACCGAATATATCGCAAAAGCAAACAACACCTGCAAAGAGTGTGCATACATTACATGAAGTCTAACAGACCAGTGTTAATTTAGTCGAGAAAATTACGACAAAAATATTCAGATCAACGAACCTTTTTCTGTGACGAAGACGAGACCTTGAGCTAAAACGAATATCTGATGATAAAAACTATGGCGAAATTTACGCCACGCCTTCATTGACGAGGCGGACTAAAATGTTATTTGAGGACTACCGGATATTCAAAATACATCCTAAAGGCTAAGTTAACTCTTGTCTTTCAAAATGTGCGTCTCTGTCATTGGATAAGGCTTGTTTGCATGTCTAGTCTCAGTATGGCAGCCTCAGTGGAGGGATAGGCTACCAATACGCGAACTAGCGATCTAAAACAATGGCCTCAGCACCCGAAGGGTTAGGGACTGGGTTACCAGATCACAATTCGTTGTTGATTAACTTGAAGTCAGTGAAGGCGCAACAGACAGAAACACGCTGATAAAAGTGCTCTCTCTTGCGCACGCTTCACTTCAGTTCTCAGCGCTCAAATACACACACAGCAGTCCAAACGTCTATCGTGTAGACTAGAGTATCTCACGTAAACGCAGTCGTTTATGGCTTAAGCGTGAACAGGTGGGTGAAAACTGAATGTTACATGCATACCTTCTGTCTTAAAGGCACAGCATTCCTAATTTAATACCTATGCGTCATCAATGTTAACCAACAAAAGATGTTAAATGTATACTTGTTAAGTAAACCTACTGTATCTGAACAATTTGTTTAATTTCTCTACCAAAAATTCATAAATTTGAATTTATTCCAGTTTTTCCTAATCCTTGATTCAAATTTCTCATAAGCTTAATTGATTTGGTCTAAAGAGAATAATTGATGACTATTTTTGTTTGAATAGCATTTATAAAATAGCTACCCAAATAAATGTTGGTAACTCCAGTTTGACTAAAAGTTGATTAAAATGAAACTAATAAAACTGTGACGTCATATTTTAGTAATTTGAGTCTAAGACTATTAAGCTTATTGTCTAAAGATAAAGACTAAGACTAAATAAAAAATGCCTGCCAAAATGTACACTTTAACAGACTAGTGCGCGTGCGCATTTATAGTGCGTTCTTTCCAAGCTGCAACCTCCGGCTCTCTCTCATGAAACCAACACGGAAGTGACTAAAACTGCAATTCATTGGCTGGCCGCTAGAGGCTGGCTCCAAAAGGGAAGCAATTTCATGGACTCCCCATGTTAAAATGCCCAACTTTACAGCAGATTTTTTTTTTACAGCCTGGTACAAAAAGTGATTTTGGTCTATATAGCTAATTTTGCCCTACGTGACAATTGTGAGGGGTTGTTTTTTTTATAACTTGGTGACAGCCCAAATGCAAGAATTTGACTCAAAAGATGGTGCACATTTTTGAAAAATAGCTTAAAGGTAAAATGGCCATAAATATAGTTGGAAATGATTAATTTCTATCACTGCTATGAACTGACCACACAGATTATGTCTCCGAGTCGGCTGTCAGCACAATTAGAGATCGGATATCAACACAATAACACACTCAGCAAAATATTGTCTAATTATCGTTATCAATAAAATCCCAGAAATGTATAGAGATAATTTTGTCAAAACCGCACACCCCTAATTTGTGGGATGTGTTTTCAGCTAAGCTCAAGGTTGTTAATGCTCATGTCTTGTTTTTCCGCAGGACCCCGTAAGGCCAGAGAGGTGTACAGGCATTTTGGCAAAGCTCCTGGAACCCCCCACAGCCATACCAAGTAAGGAAACAATATGCACTTTAATGTTAAGCCGTCATAAACTTAAGTTTGATATGTTGATCTTTTTGTGGACCGTTTAACTCAAATCATGTTTCTGTTTTCTAGACCCTATGTGCGCTCCAAAGGCAGGAAGTTCGAGCGTGCCCGTGGTCGCAGAGCCAGCCGAGGATACAAGAACTAAACATCTGTCTTTTTGTGTTCAATATTGTAATGCAAATAAAGATTGGATAATATTCCAAAAACAATCTTTTGGAGTTGCTTCATCTAATTTTATGCTCAGTTCAAAAAAGCTTAGTGTTTTGCAGCAGTCTGCAGAGTTTTTTCCTTTTTGAATCGTGTGAAATTGACACCCTACATGTATCTGATGCCCTGAAATGACTGTGACTTAACCACATCAGGTGGAAAAAGCAAACCTAATTATGAAATGTTTTGTTGACAGCTGTACATGTGCGTATAGTTTCCAATACAGTTTCAGAATTAACTCAAAGATCACTAAGAATTCTAATTGTCAAGTTAAAAGAAGTTAACGTCAGAGGAAAGGTGCGCAGACCTTGACTCAACCTTGAATTTTCCATTTTAATTTGCACGTACGTTTGCACAAAACAAGCTCTAAGCAGGTTGTGTTAAACATTTATGAAGTGTTTCCGAGTGAGATATTAATGTAAATATCTAATTTGGCTCACAATTCTTGAGGAAAGTGTTTTTTTAAATGATCTTATCTGGCAAGTTTAGTCATTTTAATCAGCTGATTTTTAAGTAATTGTTCAAATACATTTTCAAAAGCTAAAATAACTTGTCTAGGAAGAATTGATTTAAAAGTAGTTTTAGATGAAGTAGAGTTTGTTGCAATCGCATGGAATTGCAATCAGCTTTAAATGAAATACAATTTTGAGTAAACTAATTCAGTCAATGCAGATCTCTTCAGAGGTTTTGAGAGAAAGCCATAAAAAAATGTAATGCCCTCAATTAAAATACAAGATTTTTGAAATGTTTAGGATGACCGTCTAAAAGAACAACGGTGCGATTTAGATAAGAATGCGACCGCAGGAGTATGTGGAAACAAAAAAGATGTGAAGTGCTTGGCCAGTATCCAAAGGAGTTTTGTTATTGGCGAGTGAACGCTTCAGAAACTGACTGCCTTTGATCTGCAAACCTGTGGTTGTTATTTCCAGTATATAGAGGACAAATTAAACATTTCAATAGGCAGTTATGAGCAGTTTCGGCCACAATGTGATTTAATCATGATAACTAACAATGAATATTCATTGATAATTTCAAACTTTTATTTCTAAATGGTTTTAAATGACGAAATCTGAATCTCTTGAAAAGCAGGTTCTCAAGCTCTAAAAGCCCTTTAAGAAATCACACAGAAGTCGGTTTTCTATATAAGGACAACTTTCTAGATGAAGCACTTCTATGCCGTGATGTAAGTAACGGTAAGTAGCAGATAAATCTGCTGACAGACAGACGCTCAGAGACTCATGCTTTGTATGTCATGATTATCTATTCATCTATTCTATAAACCTCCGTTCTATGGAGAAATGATCCGTGTGATTCAAAATGTCGAATGAAACTGAGCTCATTTGATGCATTGTTGGTTTTCATGGAACTTTGGCCAAAAAAGGCTGTAATACATGAAATAACTCAAATTCTGACAAACCACACTTTGCATGGCATTCTGAATAAAATGTGTCAAAAGGCCTCGAACCCATTTCATTCTAAATGCACTCTTTACATTTTGAATATAATTTAAATATAATAGTACATTTTGCAATCATACATTTACAAAGTGAATAGCCAAAATATAAAATTGCATATAATGACACTACTGCTTTTTTATATATTTAATAATTACAACTTTTTTCATTTTTCATATGTATTTGTTTTACCGTTATTAAATTATTATTAATTTAATTACGTATTCATTGTGTTTTAGAGTAGAACGAAATATGTGACCCTGGAGCACAAAACCAGTCTTAAGTCGCATGGGTATATTTGTAGCGATAGCCAAAAATACATTGTACAGGTCAAAATTATAGATTTTTATTTTATGCCAAAAATCATCAGGATATTGAGATCATGTTCCATGAAGATATTTTGTACATTACCTAATGTAAATATATCAAAACTGAATTTTTTTTTGTAATATGCATTGCTAATAACTTCATTTGGACAACTTTAAAGATGATTTTCTCAATATTTAGATTTTTTTGCACCCTCAGATTACAGAATTTCAAATAGTTGTATCTCGACCAAATATTGTCCTGTCATAACAAACCATACATCAATGGAAAACGTATTTATTCAGGTTATAGATTTATAAATGAATAATATTTATTTTCAATTTCGAAAACTGACCCTTATGACTGATTTTGTGGTCCAGAGAGACATATGTAAACAGATAACTACAATACTAAGAGACAACTTTAATGCTACTTGCCACTTACTGTTACAAAAATGTCCATATTTAATTTCTCCATGTGCAAAATGCATTTAACAATTGCTAAAGTATGTTCAAATGAAATAAAGAAAATAGCCTATTCAAATAATTCTAAATAATAATTTATATCAGCATGTTCAAGAGAGCAAAGTATTGAGAGTGAGAACGTTGGAGAACGTTGGTGTCTGTTCTTCTGAGAAAATGGGTTCAGTGGGAAGAAATATGTAATATCTCTGTCATGATCCCTCCACCAAGTAATCAGTGTTAATACGTTCCATTCACGCTGCTATCTGCATGCATATAATATTCCCACTCATGACAGTCTCTTTTTCCACATCAGGGGCTCACAAAGGTCTTCCCAGCTCTCATGTTATTCAAATCAGCTGTATCAGCCACATCCAGTAAATAGGAAAGACCCCATCACGCTCTCATATCACCCCTCTGTTCTGAAGAGAAGGGGCATGAAAGTGAACGCTGATATCTGTGTGCTGTATGTAACCACAACATGTCCCAGATACATAGCAGCGGTTCACGTCGATCAAGGTTGATATTTTGGATATTTTTGTGTGAAAGGGGGCTTAATGGGCATGATAACTCACAGGATACAGACGGAAGGAAATGATGAGAATCTAAGAATGAAAGAGTCTGAAGATCTGCGGTTATCCTCCCATACTTTACCTCATGAAGGCAAACCTACCTGCTGCTTTTTCCATGGATTTACATATTTCCATTTTCAATAGCCAGCTTACTGTTTCCCCTTGGCTAAAAGTGCAAACATCACTGAGCTGTTGTAGAGCACCTCGGAAATTAATCAAATAAAACAAAATGATACATTATGTAGATAGATATCAAGACACTTTCCGGTTGCCAAATGTTAATAAAAACAAACCTATAGAAGATGTGATGATTACACTACTGTAGAACAACAGTGAGAACTTCACAAATCCATTAAGAAACACGTTGAGATCATTTGGTTAAAGTCAGTGCGAAAATTGCTCAGAAGTTAGTTATGGGAAAATCATAATTTGTTTGGATAAGTTACTTAGCTTAATAATTAGTATCTCATTTAATGAAATTCACTTTATTTAAATTAAATTAAGTGTCTAAACACAAACTTCTTTGTGGGTTACTTTACAAAAAGGAAGGACATTTGATGTTTAGATGCTTCCGAATATTAGAGTCGTATACTGTATGCAAAAAAACTATAAAAGATACTACTTCTTGAACTGGATTGTGAGAGATAGGAGGAGTGAAAAACAGAGAAAAAATGGGAGGGGAGCGATTGAGTCAGACACAAACTCTTTTCTTCATCAAAACAACTCCAGCCCCCATATTCATGTCACTGCACAGTCTCTCTGCCTTTACTGGAAGTGGTGCTGTTTTAGAATATGCTGATCACACATCCGCATATCAACGGCTGAATCAAATGCATTCCGAAGCTCAGCTCTGATAACAGAAAGCACACTCACACAACCACATAAACAAACAATGATGCCACGGTGCAGGCTAAAATTACACATGCCATCTGTGTTTTTTAGTTTCAGTACAAATAAATAATTTATGCTGTCTTGGCATTTCAAAAATGTATATATATATATATATATACACACACACACACATACATTTTCAGGTATTAGACCTTTTATTAAGACGTGTGTGCCTTTCCAAATCATACCCATTCAACTGAATTTGCCGCAGGTTAGCTTCACTCAAAGTGTGGTAACATTTACCAGCAAAATGAATGCCCCAGAGCTGAATTTCATCTATCCCAGATAAGGGTATGAATACTTATGCAATGGAATAATTAAAGTTTTTTATCTTTAATACATTTGCAAAGATGTTAAAAGCCTGCTATTTGACATTATGGTCTATGGAGTGTAGATTGATGAGGGGGAAAAAGTTATTTAAAGCAGTTTAACATTTGCAATATAACAAAACATAAAAAAAGACTTTCGCAAGACGATGTGTGTGTGTGTGTGTGTGTGTGTGTGTGTGTGTGTGTGTGTGTGTGTGTGTGTGTGTATATACATTCATACAGAGCTGGGTAGTAACTGATTACCTAATGAGATTCCAAAAATACTTGTAATTATATTAAATTACATTTTATGATTCATGTAATCAGAATACAGTTACTTTTATTGATTGTATGATTACATTCTTTATATTTACAATTCTTCATAATTTATGGATTCTCCCTAATTCCTCTTTATATATCCTCAAATTAGGCATGAATTATTTTGCATGCTGAAACGGCATCAATTATTTATATGTTGGCTAAATTATTTCAATGTTTTTTATCTTTGCATGCAATAGAACATTTTGACCCATGACCCTGGAGCACAAAACCAGTCTGAAGTCACAGATAATAAGATATTAATAGAGAGATCATGTTCCATGAAGATATTTGGTAAATTTCTTACCGTTCTTACCGTAAACATATCAAAACTTTATTTTGGATTAGTAATATGCATTGCTAAGAACTTAATTAGGACAACTTTAAAAGCGATTTTGCACCGTCAGCTTCCAGATTTTTAAATAGTTGTATCTCAGCTAAATATTGTCCTATCATAAAAAAAACATACATCAATGCAAATATTATTTATTCAGCTTTCAGATGACGTATAAATCGCAATTTCGAAAAAAATAACCCTTATGACTGATTTTGTGCTACTGGGTCACATATGTAATGTGTAAAATAAAATTGAAATATCAAATAGTACTGCTAATGATAATATATATATACTCTAAAAAAAGTATATAAAAATGCAGCCTAATATGTTAATGTGAAGTAATTTTGTGTATTAATTTTTTTTTGTACAGGTGTTCTACCCATATTTTGAATTACACATTGCATTGTGTGGTGTTTTAGGTTTGAAGGAAATGTCTGTAAATTTAACAGAAAATGTACTTTTCTGCTCTAGTTTACAGTGCATGCATTTTCTGTAAAGCTGATTTGAAGCAATATGCATTGTGCAAAGTGCCATGTAGATAATATATACCATGCAGATTCAATATATTTAAACAATGACGATATAGTACCCTAATTATATATAAACACAGACATTCTTACTTGTGTAAATTTTCCATGTTACCTTTTTGTTTTATATCAACACATTTGTTTCCATTCTTTGAAGTTTGACATACTTTCAGATAAACTCTTTCACGTGGTGAGAGAAAATTCAAGATAGACCTGGTGAATCCGTGGTAGAACTAAACCCCAAGAGTTACCTCTCCCTCGTTCTGTTACTCTCTGAGCATCTCTCGTTCTCTCTAACCTTTTCCAAAGTACGTCAGTCAGACCGCACATCAACAGTTTCACTACATGCACTACACTACATCTTCAGAAGTCACGTGATGTTGAGAAGCAGAGAAGAAAAAGAAAATACCTTACAGCAAGCAACTCCTCCTGATCACACGGCAACCCACGCAACCACCCACAACACTATATAATCAAAAACAAAGACCAGAGACGGCACACGAACTGAGAGACGGGATTAAACGCACAAGGGGAAAGCAACTAGAAGATAAAAGAAAAAGAAACATCTGCTTGGAAGATCTAAACATGAATAAGAAACTGTTTCTGATGATTCTGGGGTTAGCGCTGGTTTTTGAAGGTGAGCATGTCATTTTAGAGTATAGGAATGAGTAAAATATTGTTTTGTCTCTCTCACCTCGCTTTAAATTGTATCTTCTTGTAGATTTAAATGTGCCGTCTTTCTGTGTTCTGCAGGTAATCAGTGTCAGGAACATGAAGTGTTTGTAGCTCAAGGTTCTGTAGCAGTGCTGCCATGTATAGACGAGACTTCTGCGCTCTCACATCCTACTGCAGTCTACTGGAGCAGGAAAGTTGGAAAGTAAGAACATTTCATCCTTCCATCCATCCATCATCCATCCATAAACATAACCATCCATCCATCCATAAACACAACTATCAAAAACCTGACAATCAGCATTTTAATGTCTCACTCTCTTTCTCAATATCCTAGTGTACTGAAGACAGTTTGGCGTCGAGAGAAGAGCGGGTTAGAGTTTCGTCCGGTTAGAGACCCACCACGTGCTAACTGCCCCGTCCCGAATTTTGGAAAGGCTGATTACAGCCTTCACATCGCTGAAACGACATTCGAAGATGGAGGAACGTACATGTGTGTAGTTGAGGGAAAGATTCGTATGGCGAAGGTCATCATTCTCAGAGTTGTAAGAGGTAATAACCAAGAACTGTCACTTCTTCTTTAAGCCATTGGCTGTGTTCTGGAAGCCTTTTTGATAATATTTTCTCTTTCTTCACAGCGTCATTTTCTCCTCCCATAGTGGTTGAGGGCTTAAGAACGGAAGCAAAGTGTCATGTCAGTCCTGAGACACAGTTTGTACAAATTAACTGGAAACGAAACGGCCCATTACCTAGGAGAACCAGTCTCTCCAACGTGTCTCAAAAAGATGGAGGAAACTGGACCTGTCAGGTTGCATACAATGGTGTAGTGGTAGAGGCAACCACATCCCTACAGGTCAAAGGTGAGCGTCCGTAAAAAAAAAAAGCTTCTTCTTTAAACTTACGTCTGCAAGAGTTGCTCATCCACCTTATCCGTTGATTTCAGGAATCGTCACCCCTCAGGATAACTCTTCAGTGGTGTACGCTGCTGTCGGTTCCTCCGTCTCCTTGCCCTGCATCTTTACTGATGGTCTGATCCCACACACTGTGATGTGGAACAGAACCTCCACAACATCATACTCTCCTCTTCCTCTGCATCTTTCACCAAGTCTGCTGGGCCCTCAGCATCAGCTACTGTACGGAGAGTGGAGGATGGAGATGAAGGAAGTATACATGCTCAGGAATGATGAAGGGATTGAATGGAGAGAGTAACAAAGTACGGAGAGGGATGGAACTCGTTGTAGCTCGAGGTGAGTAGAATAATATATCACTGTGGCTACATAAAATTATATATAATGTATGTATAAAATTGTAAATATAATTCAATGTTAAATAGTACTAAATCAAAAGGTTTATATATCATAAATCTGTTATCAGCATTCAAATCATTTTAGAATCTTTTTTTAATCATCCAAATGGTGTTCATCTTCTATCAACTTTTGTGTTTTGTGATATTCCGAATTTTCTGAATGCTGAATTTCTCTTTGTATTCCGTTTAGTTTTGAGCTCCTCATCATCCAGCGGTAACAGACCCATCACCCTGACCTGCCATCTCAGCAACTCCAGCCAGATCACTTCCTACGAGTGGCTCTGTGAATTACGGCCCAAACGGCACTCAAACAGTGACCTCTGTTCAAAAGACAAAGAGCTTCAGGATTCAAGAAGTGAATGGGAAAGATGCTGGTGAATGGGTTTGCCGCTACTACGGGAAGCAAGGAGTTCTGGGCAACGTGACTTATGAGCTTCATGTGATGGGTAGGTAGAGCAGTTATATAACAGTGTCTTTGCATACGCATTTGCATAACAATAAATAAAAGTAGCATGCTGTGAATTAATTTAAAAACATAAATTAGCCTCATTTGAATTAGAAGCAGTACATTTCGATTGATTCTTAGTTTTGTTCATTTTTCCAGGTGCTGTAAAGAGCGAAAATTCAAGTTCTGGCAACAAAACCGCTATGGTGATGGGATTAGGGTTTTGTTCTTGGTGGTATTCCTGGTTTTGTTCCAGATGTACAGAAACTATCGCAGGGTATGTTTCAGTCTCCTCAAGTCTTGATGTAATAATGCATGCTTACTTGATACTAATATTTCAATGCTGCAAACGACAGCTCTCTAAAATAGATTTAGTGTGGGTTATTTGTATCTCATCTCTCATATTCATTTATTTATTCCTCCTTACAGAAGAAGATGGTCCATCTTTACCCTGCGATGGAAACCATCGTCCATCAGGCCGCCACTGAACGAGAGCAGAGAGAGAGGAGCAGGTCTAAAATGGCTGAAGCTTGTGTTGGAGATCCCAAACCAGTGTGTGTGTAAATATGTGTGTGTTATGACAGATGCCTCTGTAGATGTGTGTGCGAATGTGTTTTAAATGCAGACAATTGTAGCAGTCCATTTAAACTGTAATATATCACTGACATGTATACATTTTGTAAAAAAAAATTTTGGTGCAAATATATTTTTAAATATGAGTGTCAAATCTATGTAAATAAAGCAATAAAGGGAAAACATACGTATTTCTCATGTTTTAATTTATTTTTGTTTCTTATGCACACTAAATATATTATAAACGGGTTTTTAATATTGCTATACAGAGAAAACATTCTGTACACAGATACATTTAAGTAAATATTATAATAACAATAGACACAATATTAATCGATCTTTCATGAAAAAAACATGTGAAGGCTGTATGTGTCACTCAAATATATTTGACTATAGCAGTCATACTACATAATCATTAAACAACACAACAGAACTTTATATATTATATTTCGCCAAACACTTTTTACACCTCACTACATTCTGTTTCATCTTGCCTCTCCGATGGTTTCGTCTCTGACCTCCGGGGCTCAGTTATCGTCATCTTCTTGTCAAACCAGTCTTAATCTTTAAAGTCCTCAAATTAAAAAACCTCCTCATCATCAAAACACCAGTCTGGCCAGTCCACACTGACGCCCTCTTGGACATCATTGCTTCAAAGGAGAGAACAGGGGTTTATGGGTAAATGTCTTCAAAAAAGAAAAGCTTAATATCCTTTCTTCTCTACACTGTAGAAAATGATTTTTCAAAGTTTTAAATAAAACAAACAATGTTTACAAGAAAATACTATTTCAGTCTTTTTCCTTAAAAATGCAATTTAAGTTCTGTGTTATTTGGCGTATCTTTGTTGTTATTATTGTATGTGAGAGAAAATTGTTTCAAAGGAAATCCACCACAACATTTTTTTCAGTGCAGTAAAATGTCATTTTTAGCAAAAAAGGGGTGATAATAAATTAAATAATAAATACGTTCGATTATGTTTAACAAAAATTATATATATGAATAAAATTGATTACATACAATTACACTTTTCTTTAATAACTCATCAAAAGCTATTTAATGTTCAGTACAGATGAGATAATGTAAATATTAGAAACACATGAATTAAAGTTGCATGACATTTCTGATTACTTGAATGTAGCTTGAGCTTTTATATTCATGGTTTAGGGGTTAAAGACCTTTTAATATAATATTTAATATTTAAGTATTGATTATGAAGTAGTGTGCAAATTTAGAAATGTCAAGATTTTTTTTTTACCATAGACCACCATAAAAGACCCTCAGTGGTCCACAGACTCCTAAACCATAAAAATAAAAGCTCAAGCTACATTCAAATAATCAGAAATGTCATGCAACTTTAATTCATGTGTTTCTTATATTTACATTAACTCATCTGTTTCTGTGCTGAGCATTAAATAGCTTTTGATGAGTTATTAAAAAATGTTCTAAGTGCAATATCATTGCATGCAATCATTTTTCAGGGGAAAGCCTGACTCCTAATGGTCCAAATGAAGAACTAACTTGTCTATAATCCAAAATAAGTAACAAGTGGTAATATATAATTTTAGGACAATGATGTTGTCAAAATTGAATACAATTTCCAGGGAAGGTTTGAATGTAATAATTTAGAAATGATTTTATGTAACAGTACACAGATGAATTGTGCGTGTGGGCAGAGAGAAGAAATAACGCACATGAAACTGTCAAGTTCCGCAACACAGTGAGGACTCTCTACAGTCATATCTCACAAATGGAACAAATATACTTAAAATGAAATGATTGATTTTCCACTGGACAGTTAAGGTTATTTTTAGGGTTAATTTAAAAAGAAAGAATATTTATATCTTAAGCAAAACAATTTTGCTTTCACACACAAACACACACACACACACACACACACACACACACACACACACACACACACACACACACACACACACACAAATTAAAAGTTGTGTTTTATACTTGACAGATGCTGTAGGATTTTATAGGGGTCACGACACATATTTATGCATATATTTATCACATATTTTGCATAAATGAGATTCATATATAATGATAATAATAATGCCACAACCATATCACCCTGCAGCCCAAGACCGGTCACCCACTGAAGCTAAGCAGGGTTGAGCTGGTCAGTACCTGGATGGGAGACCTCCTGGGAAAACTAGGTTGCTGCTGGAAGAGGTGTTAGTGAGACCAGCAGGGGGTGCTTACTGTGTCTGTGGGGGTCCTAATGCCCCAGGATAGTGATGGGGACAATACTGTCAGAAAGCACCACCTTCGGATGAGACTTTAAACCGAGGTCCTGACTCTCTGTGGTCATTAAAATCCCATGGCACTTCTTGTAAAGTAGAGTAGGTGTAACCCCTGTGTCCTGGCCAAATTCCTCCACTGGTCCTTATCAATCATGGCCTCCTAATAATCCCCATCTACTTGATTGGCTCTATGACTCTCTCCTCTCCACCTGTAGCTGGTGTGTGGTGAGTGACTGGCACTGTTTTCCTGTGGCAGCCGTCAGATCATCCAAGTGGATACTGCACACTGGTTGTTAGGATGTAACCATTAGGCCTACCGGTTTGATGATAATCATGATAAAATTCGGACTTAATACTGTTTCAATTTTTATGATCATTAAAACCATATTCGATTACCACGATTTGAACAACTCACAATAAATAAATACTGTCCAGCATAAAGCACAGTTTTCAGTAACAGTCTCACAAAGCACAGCAGCAGAGTAG
The DNA here is from genome assembly GCA_027564155.1 of Gymnocypris eckloni scoliostomus. Classification (NCBI taxonomy): domain Eukaryota; kingdom Metazoa; phylum Chordata; class Actinopteri; order Cypriniformes; family Cyprinidae; genus Gymnocypris; species Gymnocypris eckloni. The sequence continues at coordinate 23,204,257 of CM050424.1, read as the reverse complement.
TTTCATTTGGAGGAAAATAGAACGAAAAATCTGGGAGGTTTTAAGAGTGCTGAGGGAATTATACAAATTAATATATGAATTAATTAATTGTATGAATGTACCTCTGAAGGTTCTGACTGTCTTCAGAAACGATTCGATGGCATGTTGTTTTCATATTCTTTCCATGTAATACCTAAAGAAGTGTTCTTAATTACAAAACTGCTTTGCACTCGGAGTTCACGGGAAACAGCTGTAATTCAGATTCTCCATGTAAAGTGCCCCCTAGTGTCAGATATGCAGATTCATATTGCCTGTGTGCGCTTTCTGTCTGGCCAAAAACGGACCGAATTTGCATGCCCAGCTGTACATTTTGACCAGTTGAGGAAAAACAAACTTATATGGATTCTACACATTTAAACAATTCAGATAAGTTATCTAGAATTATTTATGGAGCAGATAAAATACATAAAATCATTTATTAAAAAGTGATCATTTTGACAACCCTTCCTGCTGACAAAAACAATAGAACCCTGGCCAAAACACAATATAAAATGTAATGGGTTTAATGGTTTTAAAGGGAAATGTATTGGATTTAATGGAAACTATAATGGTGTCTACTGGTATGTGATGGATTCTATTGGGGATGTTAAATCCTATTGAAAAATGTCCAAAACACACTAAAACAATTTTTTAATAGTTTTACTTGAAAAAGCTAATGGTTTATAATGGTATTTTAATGGAAACCATTGGGATTCCTGTAATGGTTTGCATTGGGCATCTATTGTTTTTTTATCATGGTTTTCTTTATTTAAAGGCTGCAATGTGAGGTTTACCTTTTTATGAATCTTTTTCAAAGCTTTATTTGAAAATTTACATGAGATATTTGAACATGCTATGAAACTGTTGTCAGTCAAGTTGTCATTTAAAATCCGGACATCATTGCTAATGTTATTGTTTTAGTGATTATGCAAACAAAGTCATTTCATTTGTTGTTTGGTGATTTTTTTCATACAAAACTTGAAGTGATTTACATGTCGGTACTTTTTGAACATCTTCAGCACATTTTAACAATACCGTGATAATACTGATAACCGTGATAGTTTTGGTCACTATAATCGTGATGATTATAATTACACTATAAATGTTTATACCGTTACATCCCTACTGGTGATGGTCCCCCTCATGACTGGACAGCACTTTGTGTGTATAACAATACACAATAAAAGCGCTATATAAAAATGATTCATTCATTCATTCAAAAATTTACAAAATAATTAAAATATACTTGTAGTCTACACAGTTTATTTTTCATAATTCTCCATCCTATCTCTGAACCTTTCTTGCTGCTGTGCTTCCTTTTATGTAAACTATAAATGATATTGTATATTATATAAAGTAAAATGACACAAATTCTATTATAATCAACAAATTAATTTAATTATATATAATCTTACTTTTTATCCTTAGTGGGCCATGTATCTGAAAATAAACTGAAAATTACAGAATCACCTATCATCCCTCATTTATCATTACTCCCATATTACTCATTTTCCGTTTAACACAAAATAACTGACTATTAAAATTCAAAATGTATATCTATGCTAAAGACAAGGTGATCACTGTTAGTCAAGTTAAAACAACAACATCATATAATATGTTAGGTTGGTATTTGTGCGTTTTTAGAATAAGTATCCAGAACAGAAAACAGTTCCCCAAAAAATGGTTGCATGACGCCATCTGAAGTACAACAAACTGTTTCATCTCAGAAGATGATTCTTCCTGATACAACCCTGTTAAGAACTGTTTTGTGCTTTCACATTTAGCAATGACTAATAGAGAAGAGGTGATAAAATGTAGACTCACCTCTCTTTCATCTCATCCTCACTTTCATCCACGTTCCCCTCTCTCCATCCATGAGCAGATATCATACTGGCTACTGCCGATTCCTGTCTTTCTGCCTCTCTCTCTCTGTCAATGACCGATGGTGATGGAGAGGCAGAAACAGTAGGAGATTTTTTCTTTCCCTCTCTTTTTCCCTGTCCACGTTCTCTTTTCCGTTCCTCAGCCCTCTGCAGCAGGTCCTGGATTGAAGAAGGGTGAAGCTGGGGGTCCAGGCCTGGTGGGGGCGAGAGGCTACGCCTGTAAGAAGGTGGAAGGGAACTCTGAGAGGAGCTGATCTCTGGGATGGAGGCACTCCGCTGTGTCTTCACTTTGATTGGTTTCATTTGACCGTTCCCATCATGCATCTGCTCAGATTCAGAGTGCGTCTGAGGGTCTGGTGACAATCTTTTTTCAGGAACATTCCATAACGCTCCATGGATGTTTTTTAGAAATCCCAGCTTTTGGACTCTGTGGCAATCCTGGGGTTTAATGCAAGGGTTGGATGATCTTATCTGATTTCCACTGGAGCTTTCGTTGGAGATAAGTTCTAATCCGTTCACAGAGTTGGATCCTCTTCTTTGGTTTCCATTGGAGTTTGCATTGGGAGTAAGTTCCAATCCATTCACATCTGTCCCGGAAATATCTGAGGGAATAGATGGTTGCAAATTATTTGAAAGTTTTCTCCGAAAGCGAGGAGAGTTCAGTTTCCTGGAGAACCACCCTGATTTTGTGAGGAGCCCATTGTCATCTAAATCAGAGTCATCATCTGAATCCTGATGCACTGGTTCCCCTGTTTCTGCAGTTGCCCCATATGATGATGTAGTTATTAGAGGCTTGTTAGATGCAAAAGTGATTGGCAGGGATTTAACAGAAGTGCTATTTTTCTCCACATCTCCACCAGGCATCGACAAGTATGATCCATTCGACTGGTTTCTCACAGGTAAGTCCTGTTGTGTAATGTCATTAGTATTTACAGAAGATCGTCTATGATTCCATGTAACTCGCCTTTCTGATATTTTTTTAGATGGGGACTCTTCCACTTCCAACTGCTTTCTTGCTTCTTCAGTTTTTAATCCAGCTGAATTAGTCTTTGCCACAACTTCTTCATGAGCTGATTGGCTCTGATAATTCGATCGTCCAATCAGTGGAGAGTTCCTATCCTTTGGCAGCTGCTGAACTTGACTTTGTTTTTCTTCTATCAACATGTCTGCCTCAGACTCGCGCCTATGGAAAGGAGATAGCCTCATCAACTCAGCTGGGTCAAAATCACTATCAGATCTATCAGATACTGATTGGCCATCAGGATCCCCTATGACTTTGTCAGGCAGTTCGTCCTGAATGGGAGGTCTCTCTGAACTACCAAACTCTGTCGTACTTGTTGTCTTCAGTGTTTTGTTGGTCTCATTTGTCCTCAAGGTCTCTAAGGCCGCCTGGGATCATCAACAAGAACCAGTTTATAGTTACAAACTATTCAACTATTTTTGACGTTCTGAGACCATTCTGCTCACAAATTGAATTACTGCACAATCACATAAAGTTTCTTTCCATGTAACATTTAGTGTCCACTCCAATTAATTTTTAATAAAGCATTAACTGCACAAATCAGAAATGATGAACTAATTTTAATTATCAGAAACATAACTAAAATGTCAATACATGTCAATACCTGTTTGCCACATGATGCATGCACATATATTTCAGCACAATGTCCGCCACAAATCATTTTTATTGTCATTAGTTCCTTTTTAAAACATCGAGTGAAGAAAAGTAAATATTATCATTCAATATTCTCAAATTCAACAAAACATTATAGGTCCCTAATGAGTAGCAGCTTAATCGTAGGGAAAATCTGCAACCCTGCTACTTTCAACTCAGAATTTAATAAGAATAAACTATCAATAAATATCTTTCTTTAGTTTATTAAATAGAAGTTTAACAACAACTATAAAACATCATTTAAAATAAAAGTCTAACTAGCCTTACTGAGTGACAGAGTAATTTATGCTAAATTTACAACCCTGTTACCATTCTGGTGTAGTTTAATATTATTATTACATCTTATATGTTGTCTATTTAATTTATATTTTAATTCAATGATTATTAATATAATTTCTGCGGTAACAAGGTTGAAAAATTGCAAGAACTCATTCAAAATATTGTTAAATCTTTTAATATTTTTCTTTAGTTTATTAAATAGAAGTTTGACAGTAACTATAAATCAATATATTGTAAGTCTAACTAGCCATTACTGAGTGACAGAATTTAGGTTCATTTACAACCCTGTTACTTTAAAAAATGTTACCCATTCTGGTGTAGATTATTATTATTTATTTAATATATGTTTTCTATTTCATTTATATTTTAATTCAATGATTATTCATGAAATTTCTAGGATCCGTGGTAACAGGGTTGAAAGAATATTTGGAAAATATTTTGTAAAATGGAGAATAAATGGCAAACTAAAACTCAAGTAAATAAATACATTGGATATAATGGAGTTTAAGCAGCTCTTAAGACCAACAATCAAAATGTTCTTATTTAGATCATGGGGTGACTTCTTATTTTAAGCATTTCATACCCTATTTTGTTCCCTGTTCCTGGAAAGTGCCAAAAGAAGAAAACTTTGCAAAAACAAATGACATTTCTTCTGCGTTGGGCTTGTATATCCTGTCGCACTGGTGTCTAGTGTATTTGCTGCAAGAGGAATGCAAGTACCTGAGTCTCACGCAGAGCAGACACCCATGACGTGCGTCTGTCTGGACTGGATGTGGACAGGAAGTTCACACTGACAGCACAACCTAGATCACCAACCTCCACCAGCACAAACGAATCTACCAGACAGAGCAGAGAGGGGAGAAGTAGACACAGTGTGGAATTAATCTAGCTTCATTTAATAAATATTTATAGGAAAAAACAATTCTGTTCTAAGTTCTCTTGAGGTAATACTGTGCACCAGACAACAAATTCCACATTCAGTTAATGTGCATGTTTGAATTCACAATTACATGACCATAATGCATATTTTGTGACAATGTACCAGGACTTGGACGAGCAGGTATTTGACACACCTTAGGTGGAGTCATGCTCAAAAAAGCCTGTCAGAAACCAGCTTATCAAGTAATATGCCATGCTGTGCCCTGACATGCTAAGAATAGTAAGCCTTATTACATAAAGCAATTTGAAAGCTTTTTCCGTGTGGAAAATCAATGTGCATTTGGAAACTGACTGGTTACAAGTAGTGCATTCTGTGTCTTTATGCTTTCGCTGCAGTATATTTTAGGTTGTAGTTCTGTCTTGTGCCATGGTCTTCATGATTATCACTTTATTAAAAACACTGCAATTGAATCCTACCCTTGCTCTCTGAGACTCCCTTTGTTACATTACAGTTTATAGAAACTAAAACAAATCGATTTACACATTTTATTAAATTACATATTAGCACAACTATTTGAGTGAAAAGTTGCATTAAAATATTAATATGAATTCAATACTTTCTTATTATTTGATTAATAGTGACAGCTGCATAAAGTTAGAGTAAAACAGCATAATTTAACACTGTTCAAACATCTTGTTCTTCAATGAAAAGATGACTTTTGTAGGAGTTTGAATGATCAATGTCACAGATTTGCTTATTTATTTAGTGACCTAAAAGTTGGAAATTCCTAAATATTTAGTTAGCTAGTTAGTTTAGCTAAAATAATTGATCATTCTAAAACTTGTTTATGGTAAATATGCTTTTTCCTGGTTTAAATGAGACTATGAATCATAGATTTTCAGGTCTCAGACTTTTGGACCACATTGTATAGTAAGCACAAAGGTCTGCAAAAAGACCCATACTGTGTTAATATAAAGGAATTGATTTGAGTGATAGCATTTTAAATCACCCATTGCATTGTGTTGTGTTTTAGGGTTAAAACTGTTTGTAAACTTAGCTGATACCATCCTAGCTGAAAATTACCTGTATGTTTTCCAGGTTTCTACAGATTTTATTTATTTATTGTTTCAAAAAATGTGGTGCAAGATTTCAGAATGTATTTCAGAGAGATTTCAGTAAAATATTGTGAGCAGGGCATGAAAATATGGCCCATACATAATAACTGCCCTTACTGCTGGGAGCCCAGTTATCGTTCACACTCACATCCATCTTTGAGCTCAATGCAGTGTATTCTCTCCAGAGACAAAGGAGGTCGCACTACCTCCAGCTTGTCTGATTTCTTCTGCGTTTTGGTCATCAACAACACATCAGTGAAGAGCAGGATCACAAGTTCCTAACATAACCAGAAACGAATGCTGAAATTATGAGGTCAAAAAATCCTTAATATATCACATGCACCTTGTTTGTCTTTTCACTTGCCTTGATGTCCTTTCTCCTTCTGACCTTCAAAGTTTCTTCCATCAATTGCTTCCGTATGACATTTGGTCCCACCCCCCTCACCGGGCTCATCAAATCAAAGCAGCAGAACTCACGAACATACTGTTGTTGAGATCTTTCTATTAGCCTTATTTATATAAGCAAAGCATGAACAATTTATGGTTATTCAAGATTTTTTGTTGTTGTTTACCCTGTCTATTTCTTCACTTAGACCTTCTATTTTGCATCCCTCTATTCTTTGAGCAGCAACAGAGAGGGCCAGCGTATCTTCTTTCAGTTGCAAATAGCCATTGATAGATTCTAGAAAATTATTGACACTGTACAACTGCAGGAGAGAAAGAAACAGCGAGTGAGAAACAGTGCAGATCTTTAGCTTTAATAGAATAAAGGCTGTGCAAGCAGCTCATATTCAAGAGAGAGAGAGTGAGAGGTGTATAGAGAGACAGAGATTACAAAGATGATAACAAAGACAATACAGCTCAAGAGTTTGACTTTTCTTATATTTTTTTAGTCTGACATGATCATTTCATGGTGTGATATTTCACATATAATACTACTGTAACTAAGACCAACTAGTAGTGAAAGTGCCTCTATTTCTCTTCTATACTTCTTCTTTTATACTTCAACATTGTATTTGTCCCTGTGTTTGCTTTGATGACAGCAGCACTTAAGCTGCATTAACTGCATTAACAAGTGTTTGCAAAGTATACATCGTTGGTCACACATTATAATAGGTGGCCTTAACTACTATGTTCTTACATTAAAAAATAAGCAATGTACTGTGTTCATAATATATTGCAAAACACGAATGCTGCTTTTGAGGTGTAATTTGGGTAAGCTTAGGGACAGGTTTGGTGGTATGGGTAGGTGGAAGGGATGGCCCAACAGTGTAATTATAAATGTAAATACAGAAATGAATTACAGATGTAATTATATATAGGTATTTTAAAAATATAAGTACAATATAAAAACATGTATGTACACAATAAGTTCATTGTAAACCTTTAAATTGGCTGTTATTAAGCCTCTCATTAAAAAACACAACTTGGCTCCAAAGATCTAGTTAATTACAGACCGATCTCGAATCTCCCTTTTCTGTCAAAGATACTAGAAAAGGTAGCATTCTCACAATTATATTCCTTCTTAGAGAAAATGATTTCATATCGATCACAAGTGCAGTATGGAGCAGTATGGAGTACCCTTGGGAAATATCATCAAGAAACATGAGGTTATCTTTCACTGTTATGCTGATGATACTCAGCTCTATATTTTTTTGTGGCCCGGTGAAACACACCAAATTGAGAAACTTATGGAATGCATAGTCGATATAAAAACTGGATGACGATAATTTCTTACTACTAAATTCTGAAAAAAACAGAGGTGTTAATTATCGGACCTAAAACCCCACAAGTAATAACCTAGAACACTGTCTAACACTTGATGACTGCTCTGTCGATTCTTCGTCATCAGTCAGGAACCTAGGTGTTCTATTTGATAGCAATCTCTCCTTTGACAGCCACGTTTCTAGCATTTGTAAAACTGCGTTTTTTCATCTTAAAAATATATCTAAACTGAGACCTATTCTCTCAATGTCAAATGCAGAAATGTTAATTAATGCGTTTATGACCTCAAGGTTAGATTATTGTAATTTTTTATTAGGTGGTTGTTCTGCACGCTTAATAAACAAACTACAGATGGTCCAAAATGCAGCAGCTAGAGTTTGGCATGAACCAGGAAGTATGACCACATTAGCCCGGTTCTGTCAACACTGCACTGGCTCCCTATTAAACATCATATAGATATCTTGTTAATAAAGCGCTGAATGGCTAAGCTCCTCAGTACTTGAGCGAACTCTTATCGCATTATAGTCTTCCACGTCCACTGCATTCTCAAAACTCTGGCCATTTGATAATACCTAGAATATCAAAATCAACTGAGGGCGGCAGATCCTTTTTCTATTTAGCGCCCAAACTCTGGAACAATCTACCTAACAATGTTCGGGAGGCAGACACACTCTGTCAGTTTAAATCTAGATTAAAGACCCATCTCTTTAACCTGGCGTACACATAACACACTAATACACTTCTAATATTCAAATCCGTTAAAGATTGTTAGGCTGCATTAATTAGGTCAACCGGAACCGGGAACACGATAAAACACGATGTACTTGTTACATCATAAGAAGATTGACATCTACGCTAATATTAGTCTTTTTCTAGACACCTAGATGAGCCCCAGACACAGATCCCCAGTGAGGACCTCGTCACCTAGACAGCCATCGGGAAAAGACGACTGGAACCAGTGGAGCCCTTACAATCTGACTTTGCTGCAGTTGGAACAAACTACTGGTTTGTCTGGCTTGAGGAGAACTGGTCCCTGACTGAGCCTGGTTTCTCCCAAGGTTTTTTCTCCATTCTGTCACCGATGGAGTTTTGGTTCCTTGTCGTTGTCGCCTCTGGCTTGCTTAGTTGGGGACACTTCATTTACAGCAATATCGTCGACTTGATTGAAAAGATAATATTTAAACTGAACTGAGCTGGACGATGAAATCACTAAATTCAATAATGAAATGCCTTCTACTGAAAATTGAGTGTTAAATCTTGTCATTTTACATTATTGACTCTATTTTCCTATTTTGATATTGTGCAGTTGCTTTGTAACAATTTGTATTGTTTAAAGCACTATACAAATAAAGGTGACTTGACTTGATTGTACCAAATTATTTATTTAAATGTAAGTACATAGTTAAGGCCACCTAATATAAATTGGGACCAATCTTTTTTATTCATCTAATTATAATCATGCTTCAAATCCTTAAATCATAAAGGATGTTAGTATTTTGTCCAACAACAACAAATGGATTCAAACAATTTTTTGATCTCACCATCATTTAGTCCACCTGGAATTACACGAAGAAATACTTTTTTTTTTTTTTTACGTTTACTAATACAATTTTCCATCTCATAAAGTCCTTTTGCTTTAGTAAAATGGCCAATGATAATTTTTTTAATACCTTATGTCGTTTTCATAATGCAATTTGTTATTTGTTTTAAATAGAACAATGAAATGTACAGTGTATGATTGTCTCACCATTCTTTTAAGTGCATTTTTGGTGGGGAGGTCTTCTGTGGTCTTCTGAACAGCTTTCAGCAAAAGAGGGTATTTGGTGATTCTCTGGTGTGGATTGACCTGCATATCTCCCAGTCTCATTCGCCTACACTGAGGATGATTCTCCACCCACTGCAGAACAGATCACATCAAGGTAATCAGGAAAATCATGCATGCACGTTTCTTCATGCAACATATTCGATTGTAATCTATAGCTCATGTTCATCTGTGGTTTGAAATGGGCATTTGAACTCATTTATCAATTAAACTTATTTGCTTAAATTATTACATTACACTTCAACGTAAAATTTTTATTTTTATTTTCATTTTACTGTACAGCTAGACAATTAAAGATAAATTGAATTAAGCTATTTCAGGGCTTATTGTGCAGTTATATCTACCCTTAAGGAAACAGCACACCCCCATAACCTACCACTACAGTCAAACCACCAAAGCAGGCGATCTCACAGTCATTTCTATACTGCTTACTTTGCATACTGTCCACTGGTGAATAAAAACATTGGCAGGGGAACTTGGTGTGGTAAGAGTTCATCTGAAATGTGGAAAACAAATTCACACCTCGCTACCCATTTTTATGTCTATATTTGACCATTTTTTCCAGCCTTAATTTAGCATCAGTTTTTTTTTTTTTTTTTTTTACTAACAAAGTTACTTTTAAAGTTCAGAACATTTTCAAAACTTTTCAAATATGCTCTGCACATTAATGTCTGGAGAGAATTTTCCGAAAATGCTAGTTGAACAACTTCCAAATAATACTTTTTTTTTTTTTTCATTTTGTGGGGATTTTTTCCTCCACGTTGTTACTTTTGTGGCATTCTTGGTGAAAAATGACCGGCCTACAAATAACTGATTATGAAAATATCTCACTACATTACATAATTACCAACTATAGGATTCCATTTTTTTGTTTGGAACAGCTTCTTTTCTTTCATTTGGCACAGGTTGTGTATTTCTTTTTGAATTTGAAATTGACTGGTCATAGGCCCATTGATCTGCGGTTATGCACAGTGAATATTGCCAAAATTGTCCACAAATATAGCATTTTTTCACTCAAAAAATGCATAAGGTCAGTCAACCAGGCGTACGACCAATCAGTTCCAAAAATAAATAAAAACACTGTGCTAAATGAAAGCAAACAAGTTGACAAAACAACTCAATCCAAGATTTGATGATCATATACTGTACAATACTGGTAAATTTACCAGCAATTTTAAAAAGGCAGGTCATTTTTGACTGCAAATATTAACATTGAACACCCCACGAAAATTTCATCGGTTTAGTGGTGTTCAAAATGTGTTGATTTTTGGACTTTTTGTATAGCATTATATGTTTGAAAGTTTGAGGCGTTTTTCTGTGACCCTGTTGATGGTAAGATGTTCAGTCATCTGAATCATCCATTCAACCAATTTGTTAAAAAATGCTGACTTATTCAGAAATAAACCAATTGACTGTTTTTTTGAAACAGTCAAAAATGAGGTAGTCATTGAATAATTATCTCAACTTTTGCTTATAAAATGTAAGTTGGTTAATATTCAGTATGACTGTGACTCATGTCCACGGCCGAATCATGCTAATATTTAGAACATCTTCACTCTTGATAATGTTTCTTAATTGGAAAACGTTTCCAATAGAATAATTCCTTGCTTTCAACATATTAATGGGATTTTCCGTAGATAGGTGTGAAAGTGTGGGTTTGTGTCAAGCTGTCTGCGTGTATGCTCCACATTTCTCTTCTCTTCCAAACAATATTCAAAGTATGCAGGAAAACGGGTAGGAAACTGAAACGGATTAATAATTAGGTAAAAAGTTGATCTATTTTTAGCTTTATTGCTGATAATTGTGTGTACTGTTGTTGTATAATACCTGCAAACATCCTGCCTCAAGTTTGAGAGGGTCAAATGGTTTTCCAGTGAGACGGCCCTCTTGTAACATTGGATACATCACTTCATGCCAAAAGAGTCGATGTGCATCAAGGATAGAAGGAAGATTGGAAAGGAGCATTGTGGGGCTGATCTGAAGAAAGAAAGAAAGAAAGAAAGAAAGAAAGAAAGAAAGAAAGAAAGAAAGAAAGAAAGAAAGAAAGAAAGAAAGAAAGAAAGAAAGAACAGACAGTAATGGAAAAAGATTAATTTAAACAGGTGGTGTCACACGCTCTACACCAGAGCAAAATTATTTTCCATCTTGTCCGTACAAAATGTTTCCATTTCTGACATCACTGGTAATGCTCTAGATTATAAACTGAACAGAATGAGTGATCTCAGACAGATGACAGTGAGCTGCACATTATTTGACCGCACTTCTGCCGTCACATACAATCTGCCTGCCATTTAGATATGCTGAGTATGTAACTCCAGAAGGTCAATTCTTAAGAAAAAGGTTCCATGTAAACATGAAAGATGAGACGAGATGAACATACTTCTTGAAGGAATCCATGTCTGTGACAGTGTGACAGTGCGGCCATCACGAGCTGTACAGAAAAGAGGATGTGCATTACTCAAAGCTTTAGCAAGAGTGTAAATAATACATTTAAAATGCATGCATTTTAAAACAATGAGAAACAATGAGTTCAAAAATGTCCGTACAGCATAAACATGTTATTATTCAAATTTTTGTTGATTAAAATGTTTGTTTTGTCTATATCTGATCAAATAAACTGTAATACATCCTTAATAATAATAATACAAAAACTGCAATGTTATGACATACTTCTTTGGCAATAGTGAGTTTGTTGATGTAGTTTAGCTCAGTATTAATAAGCTCCCACAGCGCCTCCTGCTGGTATCGCTGGGTTTTTGACATACCCTAGAAATAGAGACAAGAGAATGTCATCAATACTCCTCCAACATACAACATACAATCTGATTGATTTAAATTTTTAAAACAGTTAATGCACATTGCTGGTATTGCACATGATTCTGTGTTACTCTTTCGGCAGACATAACTAATCACATGCTATGTAAACTATTATACAAGGTGACGATTTCTAATTAATTTATATGATGTTATTTATTATTTATATAAATGTTAATTAATTGTTGTTGTACAGTGTGACAAAAATTGCACTATATTGATGTGCTCATGCCCAATAGTACCATCTAGCACTAACCCTGTTACCTCATGGGAGTCCACTATGTCTGTCCAGCTCTTTTTCAGTGCTTTTTCAGTCCCTCCCTCCCCCCAAGTCCACCTCAGGTCCTCGGCTATATTGAATAAGTCCAGAACCTGTTTCAGCACACCCATCTGCCCCTGTACACCACCTGATCGTGCCTGAGAGAGAGAGATTGGAATAAGAATAATGTAATCAGTCTATGTATCCAACTATGAACCAGTTCAGGCAAAGAATAATTAATAATGGCCTACCTCAAATGTGCCATTTTTGTCAGTCACTCCCTGGCTAAAAAGGGCCTGCTTTAATGCACCTCTGCTCTTCCCCCCGGCAGATGTTCCCTTGCTCACTGTATAAAAATCCACAGCTGCCCTCTGCTTCTTTTT
>CM050424.1:22950026-23191304 GCA_027564155.1 Gymnocypris eckloni scoliostomus | reverse complement strand
AGGGTTTTTAATAAAGTTAAACAAATGAACAACAAAACCATCCCTAAGGGGAAAAACAAGCAGGCAGAAAGAAGACTGGAGCACAGTCAAACATGAAACTCACAAGACGAAGACAACGGATCAGCACAGGACTGCAGACACAAGGAGACTATATAGGAGACAAACGAGGGTAACGAGGGAGACACAGCTGGAGCCACTGAAACAATGATTAAGTAACAAGATGGGAGGGGACAGACATCGACATGGGAGCACATGGCACCAACAAACAACAAGCCATGTGCTCAACACACAGAGACATCTGGTGGCCAGCCTGGGCACACCAGCAGGACCGTGACATAACCCCCCTTTAAGGAGCGGATCCCAGACGTGGCCCCGGAATGGAGAGGGCTCTGGAGCGGACTCTGATGGGCTCCCGAACGGACGACTGAGGTGGCCCCAACGGAGCGACTGCGGCTCCCTCCCAGGAGCGGGGCTCCCGGAACGGAGCGACCGGCGTCCCCGGAATGGAGCGGAATGCGGGCTCCCGGAATGAACGAGGAATGCGGGCTCCCGGAACGGAGCGGGCTCGGAAATGCGGCTCCGAACGGCTAGCTCTGAAGCGACTCTGGCTCGGCTCCGGAACGGAGCGGCTCTGTCGGCTCGGAACGGAGCGGGCTCTGGAGCGACTCTGTCGGCTCCCGAACGGAGCAGGCTCTGGAGCGGACTCTGTCGGCCTCGAACGGAGCGGGCTCTGCAGCTAACTCCACCCTGAAGGCTGAGCCGCTTAAATTCAGAGCCAGGTTGATGTAGTCCTCCAGCAACTCTTCTGGGACCCAGTAAGGCATCCGGGATTTGAAGGGCTCGCCAGGCCTCCCAGAAGACCACCATGAGGCAGGTATTCTCCATCACGACCGACGAGCGACTCCCAAGAAGTGCATTCCTCAATTTCTCAATTTCCCTGACGGATATTGAAGAGCTCCCAGACCCATCCTAATTTCTGCTGAGTCCTCCTGGCTGATCCGCTCTGTCAGGTGAGGGATGGGGTCGAGGACTCAAATGCAGAGATTTAGGGTTTAATAATAAAAACAATGTAAACAATGACCACAAAACCACAAGGGGAAAAACGAGCAGGCAGACGAGGGTAACGAGGGAGACACAGCTGGAGCCACTGAAACAATGATTAAGTAACAAGATGGGAGGGGAAAGACAATCGACATGGGAGCACATGGCACCAACAAACAACAAGCCATGTGCTCAACACACAGAGACATCTGGTGGCCAGCCTGGGCACACCAGCAGGACCGTGACAGTAAAAAAGTTTATTTCCATTTTTCCATTAATCATCAGTCTTTAGTCTGAAGGGACCTATTTCCATATTTGTATACAAAAAGGATATTTGCTGCAGTGTGTCAATATTCAGTCCTCTGATTTTATGTAGAACATAATCCCTAAAGGATGGTTGAAAGCCCACATATCCTCACTGCTGGCTGGTTTGGCTCACTGGGATTTGAAATGTGGACAGAGGTTATTTCCTTAGGGACAGATCAATTCTCCCCCATCAGCCCAGAAACACATAACCTCTGAAACAAAAAAGCTCTGACAAAGCACTTGACCGATGGGAATGCATAAAATACATTTTGAAAGTGTGGAAAAAGCCATGTCAGTTTGAAATCAAGAGGGAATACAGCAGTCTAGTTGTGCAAATGGTAATGGGAAGCACATTCTCATTGATCAACAGATTTGCTTACCCTACAAGCAAATTAAAACACATTATAGTATTATTTGTACTAAATGCAATTACAAACCAAATTCCGGAAATGTTGGGATGTTTTTTTTTTTTACATTTGAATAAAATTCAAACTAAAATAATTTCAAATCACATGAGCCTATATTTTATTCACAATAGAACATAGATAACATAACACATTTTTAAATGGAGAAATGTAAAAACTGTATGCACAAAATGAGCTCATTTGAGATCTGATGCCTTCTACAGGTCACAAAATAGTTGGAACGGGGCATGTTCACCATGGTGTAGGATCTCTTCTTTTCAAAACAGTTTGAAGATGTCTGAGTTTTACTGTTGGAATTTGGTCCTATTCTTGCCTGATATAGGTTTACAGCTGCTGAAGAGTTTGTGGTTGTCTTTTACGTATTTTTCGTTGCTAAATGTTCTCTATAGGTGAAAGATTTGGACTGCTGGCAGGCCAATTCAGCACTCAAACTCTTCTACTATGAAGCCATGCTGTTGTCATAGCTGCTGTGTCTGGTTTTACATTGTCCTGCAGAAATACACATAGCCTTCCCTGAAATAGACGTTGTCTGGAGGGGATTTGGACTCATCTCACTATAAAACACCTCTCCACTTTGAAACAGTGCATTTTAAATGGGCCTTGGCCCAAAAGACACGACGGCGCTTCTGGACCATGTTCACATATGGCTTCCTTTTTGCATGATAGAGCTTTAGTTAGCATCTGCAGATGGCACGGCGGATTGTGTTTACCGACAGTGGTTTCTGTAAGTATTCCTGGGCCCATTTAGTAATGTCAATGACAGAATCATGCCGATGAGTGATGCAGTGTCGTCTGAAAGCCCGAAGAACATGGGCATCCAACAAAGGTTTTCGGCCTTGTCCCTTATGCACAGAGATTTATTCAGTTTCTCTGAATCTTTGAGGATATTATGCACTGTAGATTATGAGACTTGGAAAGCCTTTGTAATTTGACTTTGAGAAACATTGTTTTTATGTATTACACAATCTTTTTCTGCACTCTTTCACAGATTAAAGAGCCTCTGCCCATCTTTACTTCTGAGAGACTCTGCCTCTCTAAGACATCCCTTTTATAGCTAATCATGTGACAGACCTGATGTCAATTAACTTCATTAGTTACTAGATGTTCTCCCAGCTGAATCTTTTCAAAATGTAATGCTTTTTCAGCCCTTTGTTGCCCCCTTGATAACGTTTTTGAGACATGTAGCAGCCATCAAATTTGAAATGAGCTCATTTAGTGGATACATGTGTAAAATTTCTACATTTAAACATTTGTTATGTTATCTATGTTCTATTGTGAATAATAAAACACTTTTTAAAACATTATTTTAAGTACACTTGAGTAGCCTTGTTACTTTGTTAATAAAGTCTTATTTTGACATCTGGAACTCTGCTTCTCGAGCTTCATTGACTAAATTGAAGGAATCCATCTCTTGCTTTTGGGCCACGACATAAACTTGGCACCCCAGATGGGACTGGTTTGAGGTCCGGCGTCTCTGAGAGCCGTCGCGGGCGGAGGGCCTGGCTGGCACACAAACTAATCAAAAACAAAGGTGCCTAAAAGGTAAGCAATTTTTTGCTTAAATTGGAGATAAGATTGTTTGCGTGGTTGGCTAAGGTCACACCTGTGATGGTAATCTGAGACAGGGCTTGACCAATAAAAAGAATCTAAGACATTGGTTTGGAATTAAATTAATGAAAAAGTAAATGAAAAGGCAAGTATGATCTAAGGAGTTCCAGATTTCAAAAGCTGCACATGCGAAAGATTGATAAAGAGATTTATATGCATAAGAAGTGTATTGCCTAAGAGGGGCATAAAATCCCGTAAAAGCGACTTCCTAAGTGGGGGTACCAAGGAAAATATCAGGGAGCCGCTCGTGGTTGGTGGAGCGTGGCGGGTCCCCACAGCGGAAGGGTTGCATGAGCGGGTGTCTGCAGACTGGGAAGAGTTAAATTGTTAGTCTCTGTCTGTCTGTCCACTGTATGTTAAGAGAGATATCTGTGTGTGTGTGTGTGTGTGTGTTGAGGCATTGAAGCATTGAATGTTTGGCTTAATCATTAACTGTGCTGGCTGCTTTGCGCTGTGTATGAAGTTGAATGTGCATGGTATATGTTTTATGTAAATGTTTTTTGGCTTAACTGGAATGAAAAAAACAATACCTATAAAGATAAATACATTGAATGGAGAATAAAGTGTTTGTTAAGGACATTATAAGAGTTGAAAAAACAAGAAAGTGGCTTTGTCGGCTATTCGGACACCATCCAAGTTGCCAACGTTGTGATCCAAATTGTGAAACTGAATTATTGATAAAGAAAAAGATAAAAACTGATTGATTTTTCATTCCCAGAAAGAGATCGAGGCCTGTTGGTGTTTTTCTCTGTTGTTCTGTGTGTGTGTGAAACGAAGAGAGTGAGAGTGGGAGCATTGTGTGTGAGCGAATGTGTGTGTGAGTGAACACTGCTGAAAGTGAAAGTGAAATACAGGAGAGGGAAAGAAAAAGAGTAGAGACATTAGAGTGATCATTTTTGTGGATCTCATCCAAAACAGAATAAAATGTACAAGGTTGATGAATATTATGGTAATGATAATAATTCATTATATTAAACAGGTTAATAAATCTGACTTTCAAAGATGTCAACTCCAGTAGAGGTCTTCGCAGCTAGAAATCCAGCCTGTAACGAAACAATAAGGGAACTCTCAAGGAAGTGGGCAGAGAGAACAAAGAAATTGTCTACTAAGTGGCTGGCAGGGGGAACATTTGATGTGGCAATGTGTAAAGAAATGGAGGTCTTGATAAAAAATGACAAGACCAATGACACCTCCAAAAAGAGAAATGAAAAAAGAGAACGAGAATTAGGGGTATTAACCCTGTTCAAACAATATGGAATTAAATTAATAAAATTGGAAAAACAAGAAAAAGAGAAAAAAAACAATGAAACAAAAGAAGAGAGGCCACCTCCATATGCTCATTCCTGTGATCAAGCTGTTAACCAAATGCCTGTAGTACAAATCAAAATGGCGTTTGGTGCATGATTTGAGAGCAGTGAATGAGGTTGTGGAGGATTGGCCTGCTGAAGTACCAAACCCGCATACGTTGCCAACCAATGTTCCATCTGCTGCTAATTATTTTACTGTGATTGATCTCTGCTCAGCTTTTATCAGTGTTCCCCTAGCTGAGGAGAGCCAACCATTGTTTGCATTCACCTACCAAGGTAAAAAACTCACATACACGAGAATGCCTCAGGGCTTCAAACATTCACCACATGTGTTTAATCAAGTTCTAAAAGAAGACTTAAGTGATCTTAGGCTGGACAGCACATTGATGCAATACGTAGATGATTTATTGATTTCTTCAATGACTTTGGAACAATGTCATCAAGATTCAATCAAAGTACTCAATAAATTAGCTGAGGGGGGACATAAGGCCTCGAAAGAGAAACTGCAATATTGCTAACCACAAGTTGAATATTTAGGACGCACAATTTCACATGGGATGAAAGCTACATCACCCAGTCAATTGGAGGCAGGGCTCGAAATTAACTTTTTTACTTGGTAGCACTGGTGCTCCCAACTTCAAGAAGTTAGGAGCACCACAAATGTTTTAGGAGCACCCACTGAATATTAAGGAGCAACACAACCGCCAATTGAGCGGAAGGGCGGGCAACATCCTTCCTGATGATTAAAAGCTTCGTCAATTGAACCTGATCGTTAAGTTGCAGTGCTTTGTTTTTATACATGCAAGATGAGAAGAAATGTAATTTAAACTTTTCTCAAAACAGTTCCCTCAGAAATACATTCATATAGACCCCCACTCCCAATTGTATATTTAGGATTTCCTTTCTATATTTTGCATAGTGAACGTTGAGCTTGCTCAGGCTGCTACAGTATTTTATGTTCTTTGTGTCCGTCTTCAGCGTCTCTGGCTTCTGTTAATGGCTGTTTACAGACTTGGTAATATTTCCACACAAATGAAAATTTGGAAAATGATTTCAATGCAGTTTGTGCAAGTGCGGTCACAAAACCGGTCAGTTCCAAGTATGGCAAAAATATCATATCAATTTTTTTTTTTGACATTTCACGATTTTATCACAGTTCTTTGTCATGTTAGTTTTACCAGTTTGTCTGAGCAGTACTGCCAAACTAGTTTCCCTATTATAAAGACAAAGCCTTTCAAGGAAACAAAATATAAATAAGAATGGTGGATATTTAGGCCAAAGTGGGCGAAGATAAAAAATCTTTGTCATTATTTTATCATTGTTATACACATTACAACTACACATAATATACAAACAGTGTTTAATTATCAGGTACAATAGGCATATTTAGTAGGAGCATTCAATAAATTGAATGAACAATTAATAAAAATAAAACACTACAGATTGATTCCTATTAAAGTAACTGTATTGTTTTTTTTCAGTGAAGAGTAGCGAGTTATGTTTTTCTCTATGGTTTTGTTGTTTTAACATTAAAGAATAAATTCGGTCATCTGTCTGTCGATTCTGTCATAGTGTTTTATATTAATACCATCATTTACTCACTCAAAATTAGTTTTAAACCTGAGTGAGTTTCTTTCTGCTGAACATACATGTTATTTTGAAGAATGTGGAAAACCAAACAGTTGCTGGTCCCTAGTGAGTTCCATAGTATTTTTTATATCCTACTATCAAGTGGACCAGCAACTGTTTGGTTACCCACATTCTTTGAAATATCTTCTTTGTGTTCACCACAAGAAATAAATCAATACAGGTTTGGGACAACATGTCAGTGAGTAAATAATGACAGAAATAAAATTGTAGGGTGAACTATCCCTTTAATTACAGTCGGCTGCATGTTTAATACTGTCCCTTTAAGAGCTGCACGCATCTAATATACAGGCGCCGGTTCCACTCACCGGTTTAATTTCATTTTAAACATAACCAACTGAGTCTATAACCTTGTGTGTTTTGACAGTATTGGCTCAAAAGATAACTTAGTTGAGTAATCAGGCGCTGTTAGACAGTCTTTTTAGTTTGCACGTTTCGGGTGCACGGGCTCAGAAAAAGTACACTTTAAACCAGCGCGCGAATGAAAAGCTTAACCTGCTTTAGCTCCCGGTCACGTGGCACATGCTGTGCAGTAATTCTTGAACGTTTAGCAGAGAACTGTAGAGGTCGCACCACAGCAATTATTTGCACTTGCACAAATGCTCCCAAATATATTTTGGAGTCGCACAGATTACATCTCGGAAGCATATGCGACCAAAATGGTCGCAATTTCGAGCCCTGATTGGAGGGCATCAGCAAAGCGCCCCAACCACAAACAGTGGGACAAATGATGACTTTTTTGGGGGATGACAGGTTTTAGTGCGGATTGGATTGAAGATTATGCAATCAAAACAGCTCCACTAAGGGCACTAATGAAACAAGTGGGCCATCAAAATCTTAGGGCATCACTGACATGGACTGCCGATGCATTAATATCATTTGAAACATTGAAAAAGAGTTACAGAGTGCTCCTGCTTTGACCACTCCCACTTATGACAAACCATTTAATTTGTATGTTGCAAACAGAAAGAATGGCTATGCATCTGCAGTGCTGATGCAGGAAACTTGTAGTGGAAGGAAAAAAACAACCAATTGCTTATTATTGCACAAAACTGGATAATGTAGCTGAAGGTTACCCACCATGTTACCAACAGGGGTTAGCTGCAGTGTATTTTGCTTATGAAAAAGCCTCCACAATAACTATGGGCTACCCAGTTACAATCTATACTCATCACAAGGTAACAGAGCTATTGGAACAAGGGAAGTTTGTTCTGACTCCCTCTAGATGTATAGCATACTCAACATTGCTAACCTTTCCAGACATTTCAATCAAAAGATGCACAACAGTTAATCCAGCCAATTTCATACCATTGCAGGATGAAGGCACACCACATGAATGCATAGCTGATTCCTTAGCCTTTACTAGATTGAGACCAGATCTAGAATCAACACCAATTCCTGATGTACATGTTGAATATTTTGTGGATGGTTCATGTTTTAGAGACCATTTAGGTAATCATGCTGGATTTGCAATTGTAAAACGTGCTGATGATGATTTTGTCCCAGTGGTGGTGCAGCATTGTGAGCAACCATGCTCAGCACAACTGGCAGAGTTGAAGGCTCTCTCTGAAGCCTGTAAACTGGCTAAAGACCAAACTGTAAATATTTACACTGATTCTGCATATGCACATGGTGTATGCCACCTCTTTGGAGCAGTCTGGAAGCAAAGAGATTTTAAGAAAAGTGATGGCACGCCTATCCAGCATGGTGACCAGATCATTGAGTTAATATCAGCCATGATGCATCCCAAAAAGTTGTCCATTATCAAATGTCAAGCACACAAAAAAGGCAAGGATTGTGTGATTAGGGCAATAATGCAGCTGATCAATATTGTAGTATATCAAGGACCGAATCAGACAAATCAAGATTCGATCGAAGCATGGTTGAAACATGAGGAGCCGAATTCCACAAGACAACAGCAGGAAGTCATAAATCAGACCTAGCTCCAGCCCGTCTGAATACAGCCTGCAACAGCAAAACCAAAGGAACACTTAATGATAATTCCAATGCAGGAATTTGGTAATACATTTGAGGAATAAATATTGATGGTCAAAGAGACTTAGGGTATGACATGGATGCATTAATCTCTTGAATTTTAGTTGAGTGCTCCTGCTCTACTTGGATCTCTCTCTGGAAAATGAACCATTTAATTTATGTTGCAAGAAAGGTGCTGATGCATGTTGATGATGGAAGAAAACACCAGTCTCTTAAGACAACTGGATAATGTAGCTTTTGTTACCAACACTGCACTCTGAAAAAAGCCTTCAATAACTATGAACTCTACCCAGTTACAATCTATACCATCCAAAGTAACAGAGCTATTGGACAAGGGTTTGTTCTTAAGACTCTAGAGCTGCATACTCAACATTGCTAACCTTTAGACATTTCAATCAAAGATGCACAACAGTTAATCCAGCCAATTTCAACCATTGCAGGATGAAGGCACACCACATGAATGCATAGCGGTTAGCCTTTCTAGATTGAGACCAGATCTAAATCAACACCAATTCCTGATGTACATGTTGAATATTGTCATTTCATGTTTTAGCCATTTAGTTAATCATGCTGGATTTGCAATTGTAAAACGTTTGATGATGATTTTGCAGTTTGGTGAGCATTGTGAAACCATGAAATATCTTGTTTTTATCTCTCTAAGCCTGTAAATGGCTAAGGACTCATCTGTAAATTATTTACATGTTCTGCATATGCACATAGTATGTACCTTGTTGGAGCAGTTTAATATCAGAGAGTTTGTTATACGGCTTGTTCACGCCTATCCAGCATGGTGACCAGTGTTAAATTTTAATATCAGCCATTAATGCATTCCCAAAAGTTTGAGCTATTATCAAATGTCCTACACAAAAAACAAGGATATATATTATATGTTAATGCATTACAATATGCTAAACAAGCCTCTGGCTGTACAACAGCAATAATGGCTCCCTCAGTTCTGATTTAACCTCAGCCTCAATTGGCAGACGTTGCGCGAATACAACAACAAGCTACACCATATGAAATTAGAGTGTGGCAGCACAGAGGAGCAACACGAGATGCAAATGGGCTTTGGCATTCTTACGAAGGCCACATGATTGCTCCAACACCATTGCTTACAATCCTGATCTCTGACGCGCATGGTTTTGACCATTGTGCGAGGGGGGAAGTGATTAGAAAAATAAAGCGTCAAGGTTATTGGTCGCCTTATTTACAGGCAATGGTGGACGAGTATTTATCTGAATGTGACGTTTGTGCCCAAAATAATGTCAGAAAAGGAATATCTGCTCCAATTGGTCATATACCAGTCCCAGAAGGACCATTCAAACATCTAGTCATGGACTTTGCAGACATGATAAGAACTGTTAGAGGAAAAAGATACTTGTTGGTAATAATTGACAGGTTCAGTAGATGTGTGGAAGCAGTTCCATCAACAGATCAAGGAGCCCAGACAGTGATTAAATTTCTAACAAGAGAAGTAATTCCCAGATTTGGTATCCCATCCCAAATCAGCTCAGACAATGGATCAGCTTTCATTCAAAGAACAGTAAAGACAGTAATACAACAATTGAGGATGAAACAAAGGCTAGGTTGCGTCTACCATCCCCAGTCGCAAGGCCTCGTCGAACGGGCCAACGGGACTTTCAAAGCAAAATTGAACAAAATTTGCGCTGATACGAAGTTGAATTGGGTAGATGCTTTGCCTCTGGCATTAATGAGCTACCGTATGCAAACCAATAGAATAACAAATTTGACACCACATGAAATGTTGACAGGCAGACCAATGCCAGTCCCATATTTGAGGGGCCCATATGAAGGACCGCCTCTTGAACAATTGCAGATGGAATTGAGAGCATACATGAAACAGCTAACAGCTATTCATGAAGCCATTAATGCCCAAGAGCAAAGCAGAGGTCCTAGGGAGGAAGAGGAAACACCTGGCGCTATTCAACCTGGAGATCAAGTATATTTGAGGGTATTTGGTGAAGGTGGAATGAGCCAAGAAGAAGGCCCATATACTGTTGTAAGAGCAACCCCAACAGCAGTACAGGTAGAGGGAAGTACAACTTGGTACCATTTAAATCATTGCACCAGAGTACCCAGATTACGACCCAGAAGGCGAGAAGAGCAACCAGAAATCGATGAAGAAGGAGATGAACAAATAGAGCCCCTGAAATTCATGAGTCTGAGGAAAGTAACATTGATGCACCTCATTTTAGGGAAACAGAAAACGCTGAAGCAGGAGAACCATCTGAAGATGAAATACTGCCTGCAGAAACAGAACAGGAAGATCAGGGAGAGACTGATCCTGGTCCTAGTGCTGATATACCTGATGCGGCGATTGCCCAAGGTTCGGGGCAACCCACAGGGTCTCTTGAACCAAGACCATCAACTAGTGCCCAGTCCAGATATCAACCTGATGAATTCCTCACACTTGATCCAGCCACCATCGCTGATCTATTCCCTTAATATGACTGATCAAATACCAGGTATTTATGCAAACATACATGTCAGAAAGATGGACATATGATGATGAGAATGATACCCTAATCTATGACATGGAATCCTACTTACAAAAAGAAGGGCTGTTAGATGCAGCACATCACAATGATTGGTTTAAATGGGCAGAGTATACTGCAAGAGAAGCTGGAATGTTTAGCTGTGTGCTTTGTTCTCCATCCCCTCTTAAGAAACTTGCAGTTGTGCCAAACCCATATGATTACATGCACTGTGGTAGATTTTACTCACAATATTGTGAAAATATTACTGGAAAGGTGTACCCCTATTGCCCAGCAGAATGTTTAACTATGCTTGGGAACAAGAATTTCCACCGATTCTACAGACAGCAAGGGTGGGGGATGAATGTAAACGAATGGACATAAGAATTGATGTCAGGAAAAGAGAAACTCCTGTAGCCTATGTAATTGATCGCACATTGGAATTTGAGTGCTTCAACAAATCAAAAGGAAAACATGACATGGGGGAATTTAAAGGGAATTGTGTTGTAATTTGGCATCTGGACCAAAATATGTATTATGACACGAGAGTGCTCAAATCATTAATCTGATAAATGCAACAGCCACTATATCGACAAACATGTCAATCATACAAATGAAAGACAATTGCACAAAAGCAACTATTAGTTGTCCCCTAATTAGAACTATGGAAGATCAATTAGAAACAGTGGCAGACTACTATTGGGTATGTGGGGGAAAAGATTAAGGGCAACATTACCAAAAGACTGGAAGGGCATGTGTTCAAGAGTAAGAATGCTACAAGAGATAACATTGATTGAAGGAGACCTAGGTGAAGTTAAGCAGCCTCAACCAAAGAGACATAGAGCCAAAAGGGCATATGAGAAAGACCCAAATGTATCCATAGATATAATAGGCCAACCAAGAGGAATCCCACAGGAATATAAAGCTAGAAATGAGATAAAGTCTGGATTTGAGTCTATATTTGTATGGATAACCCCAAATAAAAACTTAGAATGGATCAATTATATCTACTATAATCAGCAGAGATTCATAAATTATACTGATGATGCCTTAGATGCTCTAGGAAAGCAGTTGGGTCCCACTAGTAAAATGACATGGCAAAACAGACAAGCTCTAAATTGGCTCCTGGCCGAAAAAGAAGGAGTGTGTGTAATGTTTGGTTCTGACTGTTGTACTTATATTCCAAACAATACAGCCCCAGATGGATCATTCACCAAAGCAATGGGAAAACTGAAAAACCTGAGAGAGGAGGTGACCAAGAATTCTGGAGCAGACATGCATACCTGGGATTGGCTTAATTCACTTTTTGGGTCTTGGGACAATGGTTAGCCAAAGTGGGCATTATAATTGGCATTGTTGTTGTTGTGTTTCTTTTGTTGTTTTGTTGTATTGTGCCGTTCATCAGATCAATGCTGGCCAGTGCTGCAGCCAAACAGATGATTAATGTGTCGGTGAGACCAACTGGAATTGACATTGGATGTAACAACATGCATACAGTGGGACCTGGACTGGATGAACTAGATGAATTTGTGTAAAACATTTTGACAGTTAGAGGTTTATGTTTTTATCTTTGAATCATTTATTCTGAAATCATTTATTTCTAAAGAGCATTTTAATCTCCTACATAAATCAAATGTGAAATGTAATTATTTTTGGAAAGAAAGGGAACGCTGAAGGTTAAGCAGGTCAGTGTCCGTGTTACGAGGCAATGCAACCAGAAAAGGGGACGATAAAGAAAGATTGCATGTTTACTACTTATTTGCAAGTATTCATCATTTAACCTTCAGTATCAGTATGTAGTTTGTATTCTTCTAACACTGGAAAATCATCACTGGAAAATATGAAAAGAAGAAAGGATCGACGAGCACCTCAGTGCTCAGTGGTGGACAAAGTACACAGATCAAGTACTTGAGTAAAAGTACAGATACGTATAATAAAATATTACTCCAGTAAAAGTAAAAGTACAGCTTTTTCAATTTTACTCGAGTGAAAGTACAAAAGTACTAAATTTTTTATGTACTTAAGTAAAAAAGTACTGATAGACAGATTTATTTTGCAATTTTATTTAGACTACTTTATGTAATTTTATATTAGCACACATTTTTATAATCCTACTGCCCAAAATACCTGGGTTTTTCCCAAAATAACCACTATATCGAGTCAAGATATATATTTTGTTGATATGTACTACGTTGATGAGAGTGATGTAGTAATGTTCACTGTGAAGCTTACACTGCCATGTACCTGAGAGAAAACAGATTTCACCATCTAATTTTCACCAGTAAGAAAAAATTGTTTTAGAACAATGTCAGTTATATAATGTCAGTTATATATGACATGAGAATTAGGCCTGAAATTAGGAAGAACATTTTAAGGAAAATATAATTATATTTCTTCTCAAACCTTGTCTGTGGTGTAAAAACACCCCTGGCCAAATGCCCCCAGAGGGCATCACTTCCCACTCTGATAATTACTGTAGTTACTATGTTCTGAACATCACATCCTTTCTTTTCCCCTCAGATGGAATCTATCTAGGTGGCTGAATAAATATATTTGGACTTTATATCTAAACATTTCCTCAACTTAGCACCAGCAAGCTTGTTAGCTAGACAGTTAGCATCAGCTAACAATATTTACTTATTTTCAGTATGGTTATGAATAAACATTCATATCTGTCTACTCGGCTAGTTGATCTAAACAATATAAAAATGTATACTGTTGATAAACAATATAAAAATAGACGTCACATAGGTCTATGCGTAGCATTTTAATAAAACTGCTAACGTTACAGCAGCGGGGAATATGAACGTGCATGAGTTATTTTATTTAATCGGTGTTATTTTAATGTTTTGTTTTTTGACATAAAACATAACGTTAGAGACACTGATGTTGATCTGTCTGCTTTCAAGCATTTCAGTGGGCTTAAATAGATCACCCTTTACAGCAGATTTAGTTCACAAACAACTGACAGTTTTGACCTAAAAATTATTTTCAGTTACAATAATTAATCCTAAAATTCGACATTAGTAACTTACTTTTCACAGCATCAGTAGCGCGCGCTCACAAGATCTCCCGGTTCTTTACTTGTGAGTTCAGTTCACTGAAGAAGACTCGCTCTAAACGGATCATTTGAATCAGTGAGTTTTCGACTCGAGAACAGCTGCAATCGGATCATTGCAATTCGTCAATGAATCGTTTGTTGCGATTTGCGAACCAATTGAAGAGGTTCATTGAAAATAATCAGTTTGTTCATGAATCATACACCGCTTCTGCGTCTCGGAGCACGTGATGTATTATAAGGAGTAACGATATGTTTTATGAAATGTAGTGAAGTAAAAAGTACGATCTTATGCTTTGGAATGTAGTGAAGTAAAAGTAAAATTTACTCAAAATAAAACTACCCCAGTAAAGTACAGATACTTGAAAAATTTACTTAAGTACAGTAACGAAGTAGTTGTACTTCGTTACTGACCACCACTGGTAAAATCCCACACACATATAACCCGTGTAACCCTGGCTACCAGTGAAAATAAAATGAAAGAAGGGATGGAAACCAATAATATATGCAAGTTAAGGAAGAATCAGAAATAAATCACTGATTAAATGTGGCGATGGGCTCTTTAAGAGCTAGTAGCAGCAGTGAGCCAAGCCCCGCCTATCTGTGACTTGCTGAGCGCATGAAAACACTTTCTCGATTTTGCTAGAGAGAGAGATTGAGCGAATGGGACGAGGCAGCTACACGGAGCGATCTTCAAAAACGCTCTATGTAAGTGATCAATTTAGAGAAAAGTGATCCGATACAACAGGGTTTCTGATCTGAAGCTATCATATGAAGGAGCTGTTGCCGGAGTAAAAGCGGATGAGGCGGAGACTTGTGAAACGGATCAATGTAGATTCACGGAGAATCAAAGTGCCACAAATGAATTTCCTTGTTTGAAAATATATAAATTCCTTGCCTTGGTGAATTATAATTCAAATATTAACTTGATATTTATGCAATGAAAAGTGATATGAATCTGATAGAGAATCGATACGAGGTGTTTATATAGGCCGTGCAAGCTGAAGTGGATAGCACATGGGTTAAAGCTAACGCACGTGTGGAAATGCTTATGAGCTAACGAAGTATAGTAAAATATGGTATTTAAGTGTAAATGTGTTCAATACATGTTAAAATGTTGAGTTCATGTGTTATTTGAAGTGCATAGAGTGGAAAAAATAGAAAAAAGCTGATTTCAATGAGTCCGAGTCCCGTCTGTCCAAAAGTAAAAGAAAGATTCCTCCTACCAATTTGATGGCTCAAGACACAGTTAACAGAAAACGGTTCCGTGGGTGGCTCGCCATGTACAAATTTCACCTCGTGCGTCCAGCATGAATCAGGAACTCATCACAGAAGAGCTCGAATCTCACAAAAAAAACTGCCTTGTAGAAACACAAGGCAGAACAATAATTAATCTTCAATTCAAACAATTTCATCATTACATCACGTGTATGCACTAACAAGGTCTCTAACATCCACCAGATCCATGATGTCGTCATGGAGGAGTGGAAGAGGACTCAAGTGGCAACCTGTGAAGCTCTGGTGAACTCCATGCCCAAGAGGGTTAAGGCAGTGCTGGAAAATATTATTTTGAGGGGACAGCAAATTTTCACTGTTATACAAGCTCACTAATTTTTCATTGTAGCAAAGTGTCATTTCTTCAGTGCTGTCACATAAAGAGATATAATCAAATATTTACAACAATGTGAGGGGTGTACTCACTTATATGATATACTATATACAGTGCTCAATGTAAATGAGTACACCCCCTTTGAAAAGTAACATTTTAAACAATATCTCAATGAACACAAAAACATTTTCCAAAATGTTGACAAGACTAAGTTTTATATAACATCTGTTTAACTTATAACATGAAAGTAAGGTTAATAATATAACTTATAGAACACAATTTTCAGTTTTACTCAAATTAGGGTGATGCAAAAATGAGTACACCCCACTGAAAGTCTCTGGAGCAAAGCTAAATTTTAGACTACAAATGTCTAATTTAAGCCAAACTGGGAGACTATTTCCCGTGACACAATATGGCGTACACTGCAGAGGAATGGCATGCATGGGTGCCGTCCACGAAAGAAGCCTCTCCTAAAGCCCAGGCACAAAAAAGCCCGCCTAGATTTTGCTAGGGCCCATGCTGACAAAGATGAAGACTACTGGGACTCTATACTCTGGAGTGATGAGACCAAGATAAATGTTTTTGGAACTGATGGCTTCAAAACTGTATGGCGTCGCAAAGGTGAGGAATACAAAGAAAAATGCATGGTGCCTATGTTACCGGTCTCAAACAGGGAAGGATGAGAGCTAGTAACTGTAGGAAATGATGAGATACACACAGATTAGAATCTGCAGCGTTCTGGCACTTTCTTTAATGGCTTTGCCCTTTGACCAGAATGTAAAATCCTTATCACTCTAGTGTAATGCGCCACCTACAGGCATTTTATAGAAGACACTAAAACTAATGTAACATGAACACATTTTTTAAGTCTCAGAGAATCTGAAGAAAGGGGGAAAAAAAAATAACAAACAAATTTGGGTTATCCAGAATTCCTCAGTACTTTTATATTTCACTGTCACATTTCCAGTCTATCACACCTACAGTGAAACATGGCAGTGTCCTTATGTGGGGCTGCATGAGTGCTGCTGGTGTCAGGGAGCTGCATTTCATTGATGGCATCATGAATTCACAAATGTACTGCTCTATACTGAAAGAGAAGATGCTACCATCACTCCGTGCCCTTGGTCATCATGCACTTTTCCAACATGATAATAATCTTAAACACACATAAGGCCACTGTTGGATTTCTGAAGAAGAACAGGGTGAAAGTGATTCAGTGGCCAAGTATGTCTCCTGATCTGAACCCAATCGAACACCTATGGGGAATTCTGAAGAGACAAGTTGAGCATCACTCTCCATCCAGCATCCAATCTCTAAAAGAGGTCATTCTTGAAGAATGGAAAAAGATAGATCTGGCAAAATGTCGCCAACTTGTTCATTCCATGCCTAGAAGACTTGGTGCTGTCATTAAAAATCATGGAGGCCATACAAAGTACTAGATTTAGTAGTTTTTGTTGTGGGGTGTACTCATTTTTGCATCACCCTAATTTGAGTAAAACTGAAAAATGTGTAATCTAAGTTATATTATTAACTTTACTTTCATGTTATAAGTTAAACAGATGTTATATTAAACTTAGTCTTGTCAACATTTTGGAAATGTTTTTGTGTTCATTGAGATATTGTTTAAAATGTTACTTTTCAAAGGGGGTGTACTCATTTACGCTGAGCACTGTATATATATATAAACATATATATATATATATATATATATAAGGGGTGTAACTGTATTTGGTTTGGTACTGAACGAATACAGTTTTTTCAGGAAATTTAAATAATAAATGGCGTTTTGACAGTCTTTAATGTGGCATGACAGATCGCTGTATAAACGCCTTGGAGAGCCGTGTTAGTATAAACCCAACACAAGCATTGACTCGAGCAGACACGATCAGCTCCGGTTCCCCTGTCTGAGCCCTGATGCGAATGTGCAGAGCAGAGTGCTAGTGAATGCAGGGCTGATCCTAGACTTCTGGGGGCCCTACGTATTTGTGTCACGGTCACCAGTTCAACTGCACTGCATTTCCCAGCATACAATACAAATACAATACAAATTAAGCTCGGATGAGCTTTATTTGTCACATACACAATTATACAGAGTATAATGAGGAGTGAAATGTGTTCTCTGCATTTAACCCATCCAAGTGTACACACTTGGAGCAGTGGGCAGCCGACTGTGCAGCGCCCGGGGAGCAGTCGTGGACTTCCTGTCGGAGCCGGGATTCGAACCCACAACCTTGGGTTACCTCAGGTTTCAAGTCCAACGCTCTATCCATTAGGCCAACGACTGCCCAGCATCCCTCTGGTCACTCACATGCACTCAGTCAAATCACTCACACCTGACCTCCATCAGTGAATCCTCCTCACCTGTTAGCACCAATCAAGCTCAATATAAGACTGCACAAATTCCAAACACTCATTGTCTGGTCTCGAAGTTACTAGCTCTTCATCTGTCTATTCACCAACATGCTGGATCGCTGTGGATGTCTTCCTCCCATTGACTCTACTAAAGGGAGAGATAAGAACTACTTATTCCTCAGTCTATTCAGCTTCATTGAATTCTGATATATTGCACTTACCTGTTGAGGTGGCTTTCAGTTTGTTTAATAAAGAAGCTTACTTTACTCATCCTCGTTTGCCTCTCCATCCAGTATGTGACAGACCAGAAGGAAAAACTTCACAACAACTATGGACATCCTCTCTTCAGACCCTCTGACTTCTCTGCTTTAGGTTTTTCAAGATGGCCGCCCTATTGAGGACTACGTTGAGGAATTTCTCAATGTAGGACTTTCTCCCAGTCCCGGAGAATTCAGTTCTCAAATCACGGCCAGGGTGCTGTTCCCAGACCCAAAGAATCCAGTCTTCTAGTCATGGCCAGAAGTAACATTCCCAGTCCTAAATAATCCAATCTTCTAGTCAAGGCCAGGAGTGCCGTTCCCAGTCCCGGATAATCCAGTTCTCAAATTATGGCCAGGAATGCCGTTCCCAGTCCCAAAGAATCCAGTCTTCTAGTCACGGCTAGGAATGCAGTCCCCCCTTCCCGGAGAATCCAGTTCTCTAGTCACGGCCAGGAGTGCCGTTCCCAGTCCCAGAGAATCAGTTCTCTAGTCACGGCCAGGAGTGCCGTTCCTAGTCTCGGAGTATCCGCTTTGGTCCAGGAGCTCACAGAGTCCACTCCAGGCGCCCCCTAGCATCCACGCTTCCAGAGCGCCCCCAGGCAGCCATCTCCCCAAGAAATTTTTTGGGGGTCCAAATTTTGGTGCCCACGAAGGCCCCTGATCCGCCATGGCCGCCCGAGTCCCCTGATCCACCATTGGTCCCGGAACAGGCACCGCCCTGGAGGCCACCTACCCTGTCTCCGTGTCCATTGAGGCCTCCTGGGTTTTCACAGAGAGGGTCACATATTAGTTCCTGTCTGTTCCTTAGTTCTTGGTGCAGTCTACTAAGTTACTAGTTTGTTTGTGTGAGTTTGCCAAAAGCTTCCAATGTTGGATGTCCCTTGCATGTTTGTATTAAAGACTGTTCAAGTGGACTGAGTCCTGCGTTCTCCCTGCAAATACGCTAACCATAATAATATATATAAAATATGCATATATACATTGCTATTTGCACTTCAGGTTAGATGGTAACTGCATTTCATTGGCTCTGTACTTGTACTGTGCACAATGACAATAAAGTTGAATCTAATCTAATGTCAATGTATGTGTTGTATGTATGCATTTACATACCTCACAGTTTCCATGTAAAACCTGTTACATGTTAAAGGGGTCATCAGATGCCCATTTTACACCAGTTTATATGATCTCTAGGGTCTTAATGAAAAGTCTATAATATACTTTGGTTAAAATTTCTCAAAAATCTGCTCTTTTTCAGCGAGATATTTTTAGTTGCTTTAAATGCTATTGAGCTCTGCAGACCCCGCCCCTCTCTTCTGTGGAGTGATGAGCACACTGTAAACTTCAGCCCCGAAACTTGCTAACTAGCACATTATCAGGAACGGTAATTTGCAAAGATTCATAAAAATTGTAAAGCAACAATTTTGACAAATAAAGTGTACAGTAGCTATTCCGTGTGGGGGAAAAAAGTAAATGGCTATCATCTACTGTTTGATTACCTTCTGCAAAATATAATATTTTGTGTTTAACAGAAGAAAGAAGCGCAAAGAGGTGTGAAACAAGTAGTAATTTATCCATTTAGTACTGATCAAATCTAAATAAACCTGAGAAATAAATGTTTGGATGTAAACCGTGAAATTCCTTTAAACAATATTTTACAGTATGGCAACTTTTACATCTTACAATGAATTCACAACTTTGTCATCAACCCTAGTAAAATATTCAATTGCAGTCTTAAACATTATCATTATAAATTATTAAATATTGTATTATAAACAGATATTTTGTGCTGTTTTATTGTCAGTTTTATCTTTCTATAATTCTTCCAATAATCGCTCTCATAACCTGCAAAACTATCTGCATAAAACAATTTTTTTGATAAAACAAAATTGCTCAACGGGGGATGTTTTAGTAATTAGTTAACTTTTATTGTAATGCGCGTCATTGGTGGCATGCATATTTTAGGACTTGAAGAATTATTTCAATTACATGTCTCCTGTTCTTTGACCTATGAAGCAAAATAAACATTTGAAAAACAATTAAACAATCAAAGCTGTAATTTTGTATTAAGTGTGATGAGCCATATGTTTGGCTTAGCATCCAAACTGACTCAGTATAACAAAAACAAGATTTCACAATCGGCCATTATTCCATCAGGATTCTGATGTGTTGCTGTGTGAAAATGTGACAGCAGGATATAATAATTCATGTATCATCATCTTATATAAAGTGACTGGAGACTTACACTTCTAAAGGAGCTACTGAGCTATTTTCCTGCTTTGTGTTCATTCAATCCCCTGAAATCTCACGGTCAGATGGAGTTTTCTAGGGTTAGCTGTCAAAGTAGCTTAATGCAGAGCGATACGCTTCTTCAACCATTTGACTTTATACTTCTGATACTACAGAGGACAGTCGGTTGTCTGCACTTCATCCTGTCTTAGAGGCCATATTACAGGCATCTTTTATCTGTGCACAAATAACTTTCACAACACTGGTTTCCTGGATAAAATGGAAAGTTAAGGGCTATAAACTAAATATATTTTAACAGAATGTCTTTGGTAATCCTGTTTACTCATTGTAAATGTGTCTATACTTTCTGTATTAAGACGAGTTTTTGCACCCTGGTTCTCTCAACAAAAGACCAACAAAAGTAGTAACCAACGAAAGTTCATGGTTCTATACGTTTTGTTCATCATCATGAACTTCTCTAAATTGTGTGAATTTTGAATCCTAAATACAATAGTCACATTTAGGTTATAAATCACGATCGCATGACTTCCAACAAATCTCTTAGTATTTATTTAAAAGACAACTGACAACCTCTGTCGACCTGTTTAGCCACTTGTTAGCAGCCACCATTTTTCAATGTATCCAAAAACTTCAAGATGATTGAATTAGAAGTGATAAAATGGAAACTCAGTTCCAGGTTTTGGCCTAATACAAAACTATTTCACTTTAAATATTGTGTAAAATATATTGTATTTTGTCTAAAAGTAATTTGAATGACATTCATTGTTTTCAGCTGTCTATAATTTGGCTTATAGTAGAAGACAGGAGAATCACTGGTCAATGTAAGGCAAATGAAATCACATCAACTGGGAGTGAAAAAAATGCATTTCTGTTTTTTTTATACAAATATAGGCTACATCACAGTCTAATGTTTAAATATTCTGTACATGATATCCCATTTTTATATAACCTGTGTGTAAACTCTAGTTTATTAGAGACAGGACAGTTAGAACTGGTTATTATCAGATTAAGCCATAAAGATAAGACACAATAAAAAACACTGATAAGAGGCATCTCTAAAATATCAGATTGTGTGCAATCCACAGACCTGAAACAATATATTTTACATATGTTTTACAAACAAAACAGTAGGCAAAGAAACATCAGTACGCACGCAGACATAATGCAAACTAATACACATTTTGAAGTCAGCTGTCTCACATGTAATAACCAACACTGCCTGTACTGATGAGTGCCACTAGGGGGCACTAATGATTTGAGTAATGCAAGTTATTGTGTGCAAGAAATAAATGACATGTGAATGGCATGTGAAGCTGAGTGCCAGACTGTGTGGAGATCTGTAAAAGATAAATGAAACACTGCCTTCTGCTGGAGAGATAAATAACAGCACATTTTACTCACCTGTCATCACTGATCTAAACTGTGAATTCATAGTTTATGCAAATTTTAGATCTTTTTTTTTCAAATACACAAAAAAATGCCTTTTTATTTATACAAAGATTTACGTTGCATAACATACAAAAGACACATGATATTTTCATAATTTCAAGTTCAAGTTCACTTCAAGGACAAGTTATGTTTTCTGCATTATATCATCATAAGTTTGCTGGCTTTATATCATTATATGCTTTAAGATCCCAATCATTTTACAGTACCAATATTTTTTAACAATATACTGTAAATAAAAAGAAAGAGTTTGCAGAAATGTCAGCATTAAGTTATGTTCCTAAGAACCACCTGGGTTTACAAACTTGAGCAAAACAAATCTTAACATTTATTTAGTCATAAATTAATAATTTCTTAGTCTTTATGTAATTTATTTACACATTATTGTTTCTCTGAAAGAATGTTTATAATCTCACAAATATTTAGGCCCACTCTTTTGTTATACAAATCACTTGTTGTTTACTAAATCATTCACTAGATGTCGCCATAAAATGCATTAAAATCAAACGCTGTTCTAATTTACTCCGTCACGGAAATCAGTTCCCTCAAATAACCACAAAATATATTGTTTCACACTTCCGCATAATGATACAATTCTATACAGGGATCTTACAAACTGATGAACCATCAAATAAAACATGTTTACAAAGAGAAGAGCAGATTATTCAGAGTATATTTACATATAAAAAGCCTTCCGTGAAAGGTCTGAGAGATTATTTGCATGAAGTTGACAGGCGGTTGAAGGGAATGGAGGGTAACACGAGGAAATGTTTCCGAGAAACTAAAGTAACATGGTGACAGGGGCATAATTCACCTGCCTCCAGCTTGATTTGGCTGTACAATTCAGCCGTGTTTATCTATATAGCCATTTTACATCCGATGCATGAAATGTTTTGAAATGAAAAGAGAATCCTTAGAAATGGTTTGAGAAGAGCCCAGTTGTGTAGATTGTGACATGGTTTGAGCACAGATCACAGCATGGACAAATAAAAAAATAATTCAGACTTCCTATTGAAAAGCTACATTGATTGACCACTACATTTGAATAAATGTCTATGGTGGTTACAGCCCTGATTGCACACAATGTTTTAACATCATAAGCCCTAAAATACTTTATTCAAAGACTATGAAAATTTCTATACCATTTCACCCAGTGACATTTTCCTCTTTAATTGTTTCAGAGGGTCCCTTAAGCATGTCTTCAGAGACAGGAAAGAAACAAAACCTGTAGGGAAATTGGTTACTGTTGACACACAAACCTTTTTAGTCATACAGAAGTGATGATGCGATACAAAACTATGATGAATATGTGATTTGCCATATTTGGATATTAAGGGATTTGCAAGAAACACACCATAAATATTTATGCATTTTTGCTCAATGAAAAACTGGAATAATGTTTCCGGTTCCAGAAACTGGTAGGATCTGCAACATCAACAACAGAAGCGGAAAATCCAGAGCATGCCACTGAAGGATCACAAATGTTATTCTATGTTTGATTTGAATTCACGTCCTGACTAAGAGGTGTCGGGCAAGGCAAAGGTGCTTGAGATTGTTTCCTGACCATTTGGGCTTGGGACAGCTGTGCCTTTTGTAATGGTAAGATCAAGGAGTTAGACTACTGAGAGATTCAACCTTTGTTAGGTTTATTGGACCACGGGAAGGTTCCTGTAATTAACTAACGCCTCCCTCAGATGTTTGCTTTGTTTGATGTTTGTCTCCACCTCTAAGAATCCCTCCTCCAAGACCTATAAGATACCCTGTAAAATGACTTAAGATGAGATCTTCGATGACTGCAGATAACAACACATGTCATAGAATAAAGAAATTCTGCTGACGATCCAATCCGAAGTCTCCTGGTCTTCTCTCTGAGTTTTCTACACTTTAGAAGAACAGAGTTTTCAACAGATGCTGCCGTGACCCGGATAGAGCTCCTCACCTGAATTCAGATTGAAATTTCCCAGACTGAACTCTCTGGTGAGTGCTGTCTCTATCCAAAAAGAACCTTTAAGACCAGAACAATGTGCTATCCTCTGCGCCGTCAGAGAAGAGTTAACAGACAGCTGTAGGGTTTGGTTAACTAAGTTATCCTCTAAAATGTCTTTTTAGAGATGAAGGTTATCCTCTGTTCAGGCAGGAAGATTTAGCATTACGTGCTAAGATTTGTTATCCTCTGTTCAGGCAGGGAAGATTTAGCATTACGTAAGATTTGTTATCCTCTGTTCAGGCAGGGAAGATTTAGCATTACGTGCTAATATTTGTTATCCTCTGTTCAGGCAGGGAAGATTTAGCATTACGTGCTAATATTTGTTATCCTCTGTTCAGGCAGGGAAGATTTAGCATTACGTGCTAATATTTGTTATCCTCTGTTTTGGCAGGGAAGAATTGGTTATCCTCTGTTCATGCAGGAAGATTAGCAGTGCTAGTGAATTGTGTTATCCTCTGCTTTGCCAGGGAAGGTTAACAATAGTTGATCTGTGTTAACAAGTGTACCCTCT
The DNA here is from genome assembly GCA_027564155.1 of Gymnocypris eckloni scoliostomus. NCBI lineage: Eukaryota > Metazoa > Chordata > Actinopteri > Cypriniformes > Cyprinidae > Gymnocypris > Gymnocypris eckloni. Next base: position 23,167,010 of record CM050424.1, on the reverse strand, counting down.
GTTGATCAGAGAAGTTTTAGTGTTTTGATTGTGTGATAACAAAGAAACTCACAAAATGTTTAGAAAGAATGCTAGACTGATCCAACCACAACTGAAAAGGTGGTCTAGCGACTCCTTTGTGGTCAGATAGCGAATTCAAATCACTTTTAGGAGTGCAAATGAACATAATAGTCACTGAGAAAGTTAGACAAGAACTAACTCAGAAATATGAGATCCATCCAGACAAGACTTGGTCTGTAGATGAGTGTAAAAAGGTACTGGGAGCATGTATTCGCAAGAACAATGTGAAAGGCATTATCTGCTGCCACAGAGAATTTGGTTTAACGCTAGCGCCACACAACAGTCTCAGCGTAACTCAGAGCTAGAGAAACAGAACAATGAACTCCGTGCTAGAATATACACTTTGACCAAGAAATTGAACCTCAAGAAAGAGGCAAAAACTGATGTGGAAGTTAAGTCAGCCTGATAACATTTACCCTGATTTACAAGCGTTTTTGAAACAGATGTAGCTCTCAATCAGTAACTGATGTGCCTGTAAATTCCTTCAATGTGTGTGGTGCGAGGAGGAGATCTCAGGGGATTGAGGAAACTGATAGTGTTCCTCTCAATTCTTCTGTGGTGCAAATACAAACTGTTGCCAAAGCTTTAGGTCCTAAAGATATAGAGAGACTATCTCAAAGTTTACCAGCAGCACGCACACATTTTTCTGAATTTAGAAGAACATTGATCAGTAAAATGCGTCTTTATGACATGTCGCTGACAGAAGTCACGCAGCTGATGTCACAAATACTAACTGAATCTGAATTCAACAGTTTTGAATCTGCTGTCACTTCTGAACTGCGAAATGCCAGTAAGGGTGATTTAAGAGAAGGTATTTTGAAAATCCTAAAGAATATCTTAGGACCCAAAATAGATTGGTCTAGAATTACTACCTGTGTGCAAAGGAAAGAAGAAACTGTGAGTGAATATACTGAGAGATTTTGTCAGTCAGCTGTAATCTACAGTGGAATTGTTGATGACCCTGAAAGTGTGCTAGATGACAAGGGACCCTTGGTTCGTATCTGGTCAGATGGCCTTGTAGCCGAATACAGAAAAGCTTTACCATTCTTAGATCTAACTTGGTCTAACAGAACTCTCAGAAGTAACCTAGACAGGTTAACTACATGGGAAAGAGATGCTGATGTCAAAGCAAAAGTAAGAGTAGCAGCAGCTACGTTTAACACAACGAAACAAGACAATAGATGGTCTAAAAGAGAAAGCAAATGCAAATACTGTGAAAAATTTGGACATTGGGAGAAAGAGTGTAGGAAGAAGTTGCAAGATAGTAAAAGAAATGCTATGCATAATTCTGCTCCTTCTCAGCCTGCACACAACCCTGAAGTAGTTCCGCCAGTGACCACTGAAACTATAGGACAGTTAGTTCAGGCTCTTCTAAGAGCACAACAAGACCAGGAAAAACTAATTATTGGGGCTGTGAGTAGCTACCTTTCCCCTGTAATCCAACACAATGACCAAAGAATTTTTGTGAAAGGTAGCATAAAAGAGAAAGAGATTGATTTTTGCTTGATACAGGTGCAGAAATTACAGTAATTCCTACAAAATTGGCACAAGGTTTAAACATCCCATACAAGAAAACCAAACTTTGTTTAACTGGTGTAATAGGTGAAGATTCTGTTTTGTATGAAACTCCGCCCATAGAGGTACAATTTGGCCCAAAACTCTGACTACAAAATTACTACCGCTCCATTAAATACAGGTGCAATTTTAGGCATGGATCTTCTGAGACAAATAAATCTAACTTTAGACATGTCCTCAGAATCTACTAGCATAAAAATTTCCTCAGCACAGATTTCTACCAATAATGCAACCCCTCCCGAGTATGTTTTCTTACAGAATCATCCAATTTGGGCTAAAGACAAGGATGATTGTGGGTTGTTGACAGGTGTAGAACCAGTTAAATTGACAGGAACTCCACCTCCGGTCACCAAACAATATCCGATTAATAAGGAAGCTATACAGGGAATCAAACTTATTGTAGAAAATTTGCTGATGCAAGGAGTGCTAGTTAAAACCAACAGTCCATGTAATTCACCCATATGGCCCATCAAGAAATCTAATGGGACATGGAGACTTACAATAGACTACAGAGTAGCCAATAAACATATTGAAAAATCACCCCCTAGTGGCAGATCCATCTACAATTTGTAATGGCTTACCATTAGATTGTAAGATTTTTCAGTAATTGATATGTCTAATGGATTCTTTTCTGTACCGTTGCACTCTGACAGCCAGCCATGGTTAGCTTTCACAGTTGACTATGAACAATACCAGTGGACACGATTGCCACAGGGATTTCAAAACTCCCCAACCATATATCATCAGGCTGTCAGGCGTGATTTGTGTGACCCAGAATGTCCGGTAAAACAGTCCACTATGATCCAATATGTTGATGATATTTTGATTGCCTCAACAGATCATGAGGTACATCAAACTGAATTGGCATCATTGTTGGACTATTTGCATAAAAAAGGACACAAATGCAGCTTTCACAAAGCTCAAGTTGCTAAAAAGCAAGTCACATTTCTGGGTCAAACAATTGGTGCAGGAAATAGATCCATTACACAGGATCGAGCGGCTTCAGTCAAAGCCATACCTCCGCCTAATACCATTAAAACACTCCGCTCATTTTTAGGAACAACAGGTTATTGTAGACCTTGGATTGAAGACTATGCCTCGATGGCTCAGCCTCTCTATGATTTGTTGAAAGGCCATGGTAAAGATTCAGATACTGTTTGTATGGAAGAACTTCATCTCAAAGCTTTTAATGATTTGAAAAGAGCACTATGTCAAGCACCAGCATTAGGAATTGCCCAATCTGATAGACCCTTTGTGCTTTATGTCCATGAACACTTAGGCTTTATGACTGCATGTCTAATGCAAGATCATGGGGCAGCTTACGCCCAATTCATTACTATTCCGGTAAACTTGACATAGTCGCTCAAGGTATGGGCCCATGCCTCAGAGCAGTACAGGCAGTTCATCTAGCGCTTCAGGCTTCATCAGGAATGGTGTTAGGTCAGACTGTAAACGTAAAATGCCCACACGCAGTGTCCGCACTAATGAATCAAGCAAAAGTCACTTCTGTCACCTCCTCCCGTTGGGGAAATTGGTTAGCAACTCTCACAGCCCCGAATATTGTTATACAGCGTGCACCAGTCACGAACCCATCCTCATGTATGATGTCTGCAATGACTGAATTTGTGTTAGAGGATGAAGGCGAAATGACTCATGATTGTGTTACGCTTACATATGCAGCGACAAGTGAAATAGCAGAAACTCCCATAGAGAAAGAATTGGAGTTGTTTGTTGATGGTTCAGCTCAAGTTATTGAAGGTAACAGACGAGCAGGATATGCAGTAACTTCCACCACTGAAGTAGTTGCTTCAGGTCGTCTTCCAGATCATTTTTCAGCTCAAGCTGCAGAACTAGTAGCCTTAACTAGAGCATGCACGCTAGCTTCAGGATCGGTTGCAAATATCTACACAGATTCCAGGTATGCTTTTGGGGTAATTCATGATTTTGGTGTCATTTGGCAAACCAGAAAATTTCTAACTTCTGCTGGATCCCCATTAAGCATGCTGGATTAGTGAAAGATTTAATGTTTGCCATGAAACTCCCAAAGAAATTAGCAGTGATCAAAGTGAAAGCACATCTCACAACTAATACTACGGAAGCTAAAGGTAATGCTCTTGCTGATGTAGCGGCTAAACAGGCTTGTTTCTATGCAACTGTACAAGTGTGTTCAGGTAGTACAGCACAGAAGATAATTCTACCTCCTGAATCAATCGTTGATCTGTATAAAGACGTTCCTCTATATGAAGCATGGACATGGTTAGACAAAGGAGCCACTGTGGATTCATCCGGCTGCTGGACCAAAGGGGAAAGTATGTTGCTCCCGAATCACTGTTGCCATATTTGGCTCAACAAATACACAGTTTGGGTCATAGTGGTCCAGCAACGATGAATCACAGGTTCTCAAATCAATGGTGGAATCCAAAATTCAGAAACGCAGCCACTGAAACAGTCAAGAGATGTGTTACATGTCAGAAAAATAATGATGTACCAGCAACCATTACACCAGCAGCACATACCCCAGCTCCACCAGGGCCATTTCGTCACCTGCAAGTTGATTACATATCGTTGCCCCTTGTAAAGGAAAAACTGACGTTTTGGTAGTAATAGACAAGTTCTCAAGATGGGTAGAAGCTTATCCAACAGGGCGTGCTACAGCTGCACATACTGCTAAATGTCTTGTCACTGATTTCATTCCCAGATGGGGATTACCAGATTGCATTGACTCAGATCAAGGTACCCACTTCACAGGACAGGTAGTCAAGGAAGTGTCTAGAATGTTGAAGATTAAGTGGAACCTTCACTGTCCCTATAGGCCACAAGCATCAGGACAGGTTGAACGATCAAACAGAACAATCAAAACCAGGCTAAGCAAAATGCATCAGGAAGGAGTACCATGGGTTGAAGCACTGCCCGCAGTACTGTGTAGTATGAGAGCATCACCTAACAGATCAGTAGGACTGAGCCCTCATGAGATTATTACTGGACGCCCAATGCAGATGCCAGGTGTGATTGATCTTAGAAATGCTGATGTGCACATTGCTTCAGATGCCCTGATCGCACTGTGAAAACCTCACAAAGGCAGTGCAGAGTGCCAAAGAGAGAGTTGAGTCGTGTTGGCAGACTCCACCAGAAGGTGGACACACAATCGTCCCAGGTCAATGGGTCATGATAAAGACATTCAAAAACAAGCCATTAGAGCCTAAGTGGTACGGACCACATCAAGTGATGTTGATTACAGCAGCTGCAGTATTGTGTCAGGGAAGGAAAACTTGGACTCATGTGTCACATATTAAGGTTGTTCCTCCCCCTGCAGGGATAGGATAGGGCAGACACAAGAACCAGTGAGGAGCCCAGGGAAGAACCGAAAGCAACAGGCTTCGGGGGCCAACCCTGAGGTGAAGATTTCCTCATAGGCCTTTCCTCCATTAGTCCATCCTTTCCTCACTGTTCTTTAGGTGTCGAGGAATTGAGAAATAGGGAAAGAAGGAACAACCATAGCAGACTATATTTTGAACAGAGGATACAACCCTAATGTATGCAGACTCTACAAATACTGCTCTGTGCCGTTGTTCTCTCTTGTTTGTGTTTCTTTCTTCCTCTGTGCAGATACCATTTGATGGCTGTCCTGAGATCCATATGCACCACCCTTCTCACCTGCGGATAAAGCCACAACCTCTAGAACACAACTAGACCCATTACCGAGCCAACTATCACACAAGAAAAAGAAAAAAAAAAATACACAACGCAGAGACTCACATACGGGAACTTCAGTCATCCATCAACATGATCAAGATTTTCGTACTATTAACCATCATGGACATCACGCAAAGTGTAGACCCCAGAAACAACATATTCAGAGAGCTGATGAATATGTCAAGAAATGCCTTGTTTGCTGGAAAGAATGTTTGCATGCCGCACGCACCTTCAGTAGGAGCAGGAATCCCATGGGTGGCACACCCTATCTCCAAATGTGACACGTGTACCTTATTCGATCATCATACCAGTGGATTACACAACAAGGATACATGTCACAACGTAACAATTCCTCCAGCTTCGTCGTGTTGCATTCCTGGACTACCATCCTGCAACCTAACTTCAGCTACTCCCATCATGACAGATCTACTCATGCCAAGGATGTTCTATTGGTGCATGGAAAATCATGCTCCAGCATCGACTACACTGGGTGAAATTCCTCGTGAACGTTGCAGCTTTGTGATTGAAAGAAGAACCGAATTCGATGTGTGCGTTACTACATCAGATACGAAGAGGAGAATGATTTAAAAGAGTGTCTCACGGGAACCCATCCCTACCGAAACTTTTTGCCATAAATCAGTGGTGTATGATTCCTCCACCGACTGGCACTTTGTGGTTATGTGGGACTTCTGTCTACAGCATCCTACCCAGCCAATTCAATGGCAGGTGCACCCTGGTTTATGTCCTACCAGCCATCAGAGAAAATACACACTCCACCTCAAGTTCTCCACATCTACAAAATTCAGCTTCTACCAACAAAGATGGCTGCATTCCAGGACTCACTTGTGTACAAACGTGGTGGTCAAGAACTCTTGGAGCATTAATCCCATCGTATGGTGTCATGCAGGCTCGATCAAGTCAGAAGCCTGTCGGATTCTGTACAGAAATTGGCCAATGATACGGTTTTGGCCCTGGGCAACATCAAGGACACTCTTGCCTCGCACAAGATGATGATCTTACAGAACAGAGTGGCCTTGGATTACATTCTTGCAACACAAGGGGAGCCTGTACCATTATCGGTCCTGAATGCTGCACGGGTTAATGGATCCAACAGAGAACTTGAACAAAATCCAACAAGACATTCTTGGTCTTTCAGAAAATTACGCCAGATGACTGAAGATAATTCTTCATGGTTCGGAAACTTGTTAGGTAAACCCTGGCTGTGGATCAAGGAAATAGCAATTCTGCTGTTGTTTCTCCTACTATGCGTACTATCTATGCATCCACAGTATCAAGTGTTTCTGTCAGCAAATGACGCCCGCCTCTCACAAGGAAATGACAGTTCCAACCAGAAAAGATTATTACCGTAAAATCTTCACGGACCCTAATTGCATGTTTTGTTTCTGTGTCAGCATGCAATTACATATAAGCAACACAGAACATGTACAATGTGCCTGTAACGATTACAAGTTACAAGAATTAACTTTTAAGTGTCTAAATTTGTATTTTTGTGAGAGTTATTAGAACTCTCAAAGAGGGGATTGAAGGATCACAAATGTTATTCTATGTTTGATTTGAATTCACGTCCTGACTAAGAGGTGTCGGGCAAGGCAAAGGTGCTTGAGATTGTTTCCTGACCATTTGGGCTTGGGACAGCTGTGCCTTTTGTAATGGTAAGATCAAGGAGTTAGACTACTGAGAGATTCAACCTTTGTTAGGTTTATTGGACCACGGGAAGGTTCCTGTAATTAACTAACGCCTCCCTCAGATGTTTGCTTTGTTTGATGTTTGTCTCCACCTCTAAGAATCCCTCCTCCAAAAAGACCTATAAGATACCCTGTAAAAATGACTTAAGATGAGATCTTCGATGACTGCAGATAACAACACATGTCATAGAATAAAGAAATTCTGCTGACGATCCAATCCGAAGTCTCCTGGTCTTCTCTTCTGAGTGTCTACACTTTAGAAGAACACAGTTTTCAACACCACCCACTCATCAGCCCAGGAGGACACCAGCTGAATGAAACAGACAGACTGTGCAAGGCAGCTTCAACTTTACATTCTGCAGGGTGAAATACAGGTAACGGAGACGTTTCATACCGACAGAAACATTATTTTTTTCTTGTTTAAGGATCTTGTTTGCCAAGAGAAGAACATAATTGCAGATGAAAGATGTTTGTTTCAAATGGCAGGAGCATGTGAATCATTCACTCCTGGAAGTGTTTTGAAATGTAAATACTAAACATCTGCATTCAGAAAATACAGCTTGTCTCAGCAAAGCCAGGCTGGGAGGTAAACATATCATGAATTCATAAATGTGTGGCATATATATCAATCCCTGTGAAAGTTTTTATACAATGTCTAAGATGCCCAGGCCATGTTTCTGCCTGGCATGGAAATTATGCATGTACTGTAATGCACTCATCAATCCCCCGAAAATACTGAGCTCTCCATCACTTACGGTCGTTCCTAAAGTGTTCATTTGTATTCATCGTTTGCTGCAATTCTCTCTCTTGGCTTTTTCTCCCCCATTTTTTTCTTTAATTTGTTGTTCCCACAGAGAGCTGATCTTGCAGCTTCTGGCGTAACTCGATTGTAAAGGATTCATCAAAGTTTTTCTTTCTTTCCATGTCAGGATTATACAATGGACTGTTACACCAGGTCTTTCCACATCTACACCAAGTCTGATCATTAATCAAAATCGTCAAAACACTAGTGTTTACATCAAACAAACATCAAACTTCTAACACACTGCATAGTGTACACTGAGCTGATAGACAGATTGCTTGGACCTGCCTTTGATGAATATGAAACCTGTTTCTCAATTTAAGAGTAAAAGAATGTATGATCAATATACATATTTTTTTGTAAAAACGTGAATCTTCTAGATGGAAGACAAGAAAAAATAGGTTATAGTCCAATAAAAATAATCATTCTCACTTACAGTAAAATGTGTGGGAAAAAGTTGATATGGTTCGTTCACAATTTACTTACATCAATATGTGCTCAGAACCCCTTTTTGTTTTTATCACTGTGAAACATAGTTTAGCAGAATGTTCACATTGCTCATTTTCTGCACAATACAAGTGAATCATGCTGGATTCTGTCTGGTTTGACACATCTGCATGAAAATAATATACTGCTTATAATATACTGTAATATACTGAATGTAATGTTTTGACAACGTCACTGACTGTTGCATATCTTGTAAACAGATAATTTTCATTGAATTTACTCAATTATTTTAAGGTAAGTGGTTGCAATCAATGTATGTTAGCTACATTTAAATAAACAAATTTATTTGACTGACTTCCAACATATTTTCTTTATTAAATGTAGCTAAAATAAATTGATTGCAACCACTTACCTTAAAAAAATTTAGTAAATTCAATGAATCGTTTTTTTCAGTGTATCCAGTTTGAATATGTAGATGTGCAAATTAGATTTCAAGGAGTGGATTGTGAGTGGATTGTGTGTGTGTGTGTGTGTGTGTGTGTATAAAAATGTATCTTCCTGACACAATGGTATTGTTTTGCTTTAGGAGACTTGGAACATAATACATTTTGAATCATATAGAGCATTTTTTTTTTGCCTTTTGGAGCTTGATAGCTCATAATGAAATTGTATGGAAATAAAAGCTGCTTCAAAATTCTGCCAAAAGTCTTTTCTGTTTCATGGAGGAAGAAAAATTATAGGTTTCTGACAACCATGAGTGTGTTCCTGTGGCTCAGTGGTAGAGCATTGTGTTAGCAGCGCAAAAGGTTGTGGGTTCAATTCCAAGGGAACACACAAACTGACAAAAAATGCATAGTCTGAATGCACTAAGTCGCTTTGGATAAAAGTGTCTGCTAAATACATAAATGTAAATGAGGGTAAGCAAATGATGACAGAACTGATATTTTTGGGGTGAACTCCTCTTTTGTTGTATTTTACATAGACTCTAAATGTTTTAAAACATGAGCAGGGCAAAAGCTCTGGACAGTTTGGGTCAGGGATGAATACATGGAAACTTCATCATGCACTCCATCATTCCAGCTGCATCACTTACCACAACCCTGGGAGCATCATTTACATGACGTTACTGTAATCATTTACACCACCGCAAATGGTCAATCAAGACAAGAAATCTGTAAGCTAGTGCTGGAATTAACCGTGAAGAGGAGGGAGACAGCAGTTATAACCACATCCCCTGCCTCCAACCAAACCATGCTTAAACTACCCTTATATGTTGCACATATAGTGAAACAGGTATCTAATACTTTCTCCCCTTGGTTTGCAGTTTATTTTTAGTCTACAGAAGTGAAAAACCGAGACATGCAAAATAAATGGAAAAAGGTTTAATTGCTGTAGGTGGAAATTTAAACACAAATTTAGACAATTAGATCAAAAGGGTCATAGCTGAACGACTGCAGTGTGTGTGGGAGTGGGAAAAGAGAGGAGATGTGAGACCAAAGCATGTGATCTTACTCTTCTCATCACAAGTGGCTCAATGCACGAGAAACTCTCGTTCTGATACGTACTCACACCACCTCTGACCTTTGACCATGTCACTTTGACATATCCAGCTAACTATGTGGCAGTCTGTGTGACAAGGCAGACCTGCATTTTTAATGAGCACAATGTGAAGCATAATTGATCGGGGAGAGTTTGAGGAGCTGAAACTCAATCTGAAAGTGCTTTTTAGTGCTCAAAATGTGATAAAATATCCACATTCATCTGCTACAAAATAGTTTAAAACATCTACTTATACATATACTTGGAAAATTAATGTTACATGAAGGCTGTTGTTACATCCTAGCCCATGACTGGCATGGGTTAACCCTAACAGAAAACACATTGTGTAATCTATTTTAGTATATAGAAAATATATACAAAATTACATACAGGAATAATTTTAATTAAAACTTTGTCAACACTGTAAATATAATTTTACAGTGGCAGCTATGATTTTCTGTGGTTCAGCTCTGGCAGAAATTCACCATTTAAAAAATAGTAACAATACGGTTGTATGTGATGGCATTTGACTGTATCTTTCAAAACATATAAAATATATATTTTTCATAAAGAGACATACAGTATGATATATAATGATCTACTAGAAATGATGACCTGCCCAAACACTGTACATACAAATACAAAACATCAAGGTAACACACAACACTAAAATAATGAAAATATATACATACAAACATCCTGAAAACTGGAAACATATTTTTTCGTTTAATGATGTGCCAAATGTTCTCTATAGGTGAAATATTTGGACCGCAGACAGGCCAATTCAGCACATGGACTCTTCTATTACGAAGCCATGCTGTTGTAATAGTTGCAGTATGTGGTTTTGCATTGTCCTACCCTGAAATAGACGTCATCTGGAGGGGAGCCTATGTTGCTCTAAACCTTTATGTACCTTTCCGCATTCATAGCAGGGTTGGGTACCGTTCACATTTGAACTGGTACGGTACCGGTATCGGTACCTGAAATTTGGTACCAGTACCCAACAGTACCTTTTTTCAGTATTTTACTCTCTGTTTAATATACCACAAAAATATTTTTACGCACTCTTTAACAGCTTGGTGAGTCTCTTGCCCATCTTTACTTCTGAGAGAATCTGCCTCTCTAAGATATCCCTTTTATAGCTAATCATATTACAGAGCTGATGTCAATTAACTTAATTAGTTGCTAGATGTTCTCCCAGCTGAATCTTTTCAAAATGTGTTGCTTTTTAAGCCCTCTGTTGCCCCGTGCCAACTTTTTTGAGACCTGTAGCAGGCATCACATTTGAAATGAGCTCATTTAGTTAAAGCTATCAAATTATTAAAAATGTTCTTTTGTGAATAAAATATTAGCTCGTGGGATTCGAAAGTCTTTTAGTTTTCATTTTATTCCAATTTAAAAAATTGTCCCAACATTTCCTGAATTTGGTTTGTACATAAAAATAGCCCAATGCACACTGACATTATCGAGATGAATTTTTTCTGACAGTTTAACTCTGAATTCTTGTCATATTCTATTACCATTTTCTAAACTATAGTGAATAAACTGTGATATAATGTGAGAAATGTTAAAGGTGTCTAAATACATTTTGGTTTGACTGTTCATATGTATTTTATTTATTTATTATTATTTACATCAGATGCCTAGACTTTTTAACATGAAAGGCTTTGATTGAGTACTGTAGGTCAAAAGCAATTGTTATTTTCAAATGAATTTCAGTTTTAAAACACAAAATTAATATGTGCTATGGCATGACAGACTACGTCAAATGTCATCACGGACCAACTTTGGACTGCAGGTCTTGGTTTGGGCATCTCTGATGTAGATGAAAAGCTTGTGTGGAAATTGTGTCAAATTAATTTAGTACCTACTGTACTTCTCAGAGTTTTACAACTTCTAATATCACATCAGGGGGGTGACCAATCACATATCATAGTGTTTTCATCCCTGTTGCTCATTCCTAACAGGTTAAAGTGATGGTGGTACAACTAATCCCGTGTTACAGCACTTCTCCATCTCCCTTACAAGAGTTTGCGAATGTGAAGACTGTTTTTCAACAAAGCAACTTGTGAAGAGCGCACTTTGTATTGCTCAGGATGAAGCAAATGTAAATATTCAACAGCACAACATAATTTAGCTTGTGTATGTTGCCAGCTGTGAGACAATGATGAAACTGCACAGAGCTGAGAGCTCTTAATGATCGTCAGACATATACACTTATGTTACAAAGATTGTATAATTTTTGCAAAAGACACAAACAATAGTGTTTCCCGTGTAATTCTATAATGATAAATAGTCTCTATGGCTTTATGCAATTTGGATGATTGACTACTATAAGTGAAACTTAAAAAAATGCAGCAAAGAAAAGGAAAATCATTACAGACAATAGGCAGGAGAACAGGCTGTTTTACTATCATACCGCTCGATTGCAGTAAATTGCATCAGCACAGCTTCCGTTTCAATAGTCTAGTCGCTCCTTCCTAAATCTCAAGAATAACACGGTCATGAAATCAATTTCAATAAGGAAAAAGTGACAAGTGCCTCATCCACCATATAAGTTTAAGTGGATGTGCACTTCAACCTGTCAGAGAAAAGTCAAAACCGTGTCAGGATAAATGAACTTTCTGAAGGCCGATGGAGCAGATCTGTTCTCCAATGGGGCAGAATCTAAAAACTGTCTCTGCTCATTTTCAAAAGTTTAATACTGTCTGTGGACATAAACACAAATATGACTTAAAGTCGATTTAAATAAATTATTATTATTAAACTGAAAGGTTAAATATTGATTTACTCATGTGGTGGGCATGACCTGTTAGATATCTAATAAGCCGCCACAAACGGTCACTGGAGCATAAGCTGCTTCTAGACTATAATTGATGTTAAAGGCTCAGTTTTATCAAAGGACAAAAGAGCATTTGATAAGTTTTTCTCAGGGATACTCTTTCAGCTTTTTATTTCATACTGAATAGACAGTAAAACTGACCATGTTCTCTACTTAAGCTTCATAGAATCCTAGGAATTCTAGGATTTGGATCTGCAGCATCTGTTGCACATTTTATTGAATAGACAGGTTTTCTGTCTATTCAATTCTGTCTATTCTGTCGATAGGTGTGTTCGACTTCATGCAGCATGATGAAAACCGATCGGCGGCTGACTTAAACCAGTGCATGCCGGTTAGAAAATGTGTCCGACTTGAACTGGCGATGTCATGTGTGGCATCAAAGTACCACGAGAGCATTTTGAGAGCAGCTGACTGGACTGTTGCCCATTGGTCCAAAGTCCTCTTTTCAGATGAGAGCAAGTTTTGTATTTCATTTGGAAACCAAGGTCCTAGAGTCTGGAGGAAGGGTGGAGAAGCTCATAGCCCAAGTTGCTTGAAGTCCGGTGTTACGTTTCCACAGTCTGTGATGATTTGGGGTGCAATGTCATCTGCTGGTGTTGGTCCATTGTGTTTTTTGAAAACCAACGTCACTGCACCCGTTTACCAAGAATATATAATTCACAATTTTTTTTTTTTTTTTATTGGTCTTACGAAGTATTCTGATTTGTTGAGATATTGAATTGGTGGGTTTTTGTTAAATGTGAGCCAAAATCATCACAATTAAAAGAACCAAAGATTTAAACTACTTCAGTCTGTGTGCATTTAATTTATTTCATACACGAGTTTCACAATTTGAGTTTAATTGACCCTTCGCTAAGCCCCGCCCTCCTTAGTTACTGTTGCTACGCCTGTCAAGCTTTCGCGTCTGGCACGTCTATTACAGTATGTATGCACCGGTGTCAGACTGACATTCCCAAGGAAATAATTAGTATTTTTTGGCAAACATGTGAAATATCTGAGAGAGCAAGACAAAAGGGACTGCAGTATGCATTCGAGGGATATATCCACGACATAATATGCAACCGATTAGAGAATCATTTCATCAAAATTGATGCTAAAGCCTATAACGTTAGGTCCCAGCGCAAGCAGCAGCCACCTCACACGCTGACCATTCAAATGGGAAACACACAAATTGAGGAACAGCTATGTTCATGCAAAGCAGGGTAAGTGAAATTTGAAAATAATCTAATAATTTTAAATCAAACAGCTTATCCATAAATCTTGTGGAATAAACACAAGACATTAGCCTGACCACTTTGCAATGATAACATTCTCCCGCTCATATTTTTAGCGCGCCAGGCTAACGTTACTGCTCACACGTCGTGGGTCTAATCTACGCCTTGGAGATGCTGAGCTGAGCCATACATCATCAACAACACAAACAAAGTCTGCCTGCACGAGTCTGCCACAGCAGTGGCACAAGCCAAGGGGTAACAAAATAAGGGCAGTGCCAATATCATCGGTAGTTGTCGCTAAAGCCAATGAAAACCGTATGCGGCGACCAATCGACTGCCGGTATGCAGAAAGCAGGCAAGTTGAAAATTATGGTTTATAGTTATGTGATTTGGCAGATGTTTTTGTCCAAAGTGACATACAATAGAATAGTTACAATTTCTCCCCTTGGGTCTTAGGTTTCGGGAAGGAAAAAAATTCCACCACCCCATCCAAACTTTTAGGATACCGGGTATCAGATTAGCACAATCCATACGCACAACGCTTCGGCATGTTTCCCTCGCTCGAAAGCTTGCCAGACCTGCCGCGCCTAGTTACGGTTGCTAAGCCACAATTGGTCTGTGGCGATTTTCAGGCGTGGCTTAGCGAAGGGTCAATTACTGAAATAAATGAACTTTTCCACAATATGCACCTGTATTCCTTAAAACATTGTTAAATGTTTGAGCATGAATCATGTAAAAAAAAAAAAAAAAAACTATTGCATTAAAAAATGTAGGATACAGCTTTTTGGCCAAATATTGTGAAATACTTTTTCATTTTGAGTATGAATCCAAATTATTATTTCAAATGATGTTGTATGAGCTTACTGTTGATAACAACGCTATCTCACGATCAATTCATCATATTTTACAAGGTGGCTAATTCGTAAGACCTCATTCGTACGATTTAGTACGATTTGTCTAAACCCCAGTGACAGGTAGGTTTTTTTTTTGTGGGGGGGTTAGGTGGGGTTATTCGACAAATTCATACAAATTGGTAAATCGTAAAATACGTATGATTTAGCAAAAATTTTATGGATTTGTACGAGTGAGGTCGTATGAATTTTTATGAATTAGCCACCTCGTAAAATATGTACGAATTGCCATGAGATCGGGCAGTTGAGAAGGTCAAGACCTCTTAGGTGGTATACAGGTGCTGGTCATATAATTAGAATATCATCAAAAAGTTGATTTATTACACTAATTCCATTCAAAACGTGAAACTTGTATAATGTATACATTCATTCCACACAGACTGATTTATTTCAAGTGTTTATTTATTCAAATTTTGATGATTATAACTGGCAACTAAAGAAAACCCCAAATTCAGTATCTCAGAAAATTTGAATATTACTTAAGACCAATACAAAGAAAGGATTTTTAGAAATCTTGGCCAACTGAAAAGTATGAACATTGAAAGTATGAGCATGTACAGCACTCAATACTTAGTTGGGGCTCCTTTTGCCTGAATTACTGCAGCAATGCGGCGTGGCATGGAGTCGATCAGTCTGGCACTGCTCAGGTGTTATGAGAGCCCAGGTTGCTCTGATAGTGGCCTTCAGCTCATCTGCATTGTTGGGTCTGGCATATGGCATCTTCCTCTTCACAATACCCCATAGATTTTCTATGGGGTTAAGGTCAGGCGAGTTTGCTGGCCAATTAAGAACAGGGATACCATGGTCCTTAAACCAGGTACTGGTAGCTTTGGCACTGTGTGCAGGTGCCAAGTCATGTTGGAAAATAAAATCTGCATCTCCATAAAGTTGGTCAGCAGCAGGAAGCATGAAGTGCTCTAAAACTTCCTGGTATACGGCTGTGTTGACCTTGGACCTCAGAAAACACAGTGGACCAACACCAGCAGATGACATGGCACCCCAAACCATCACTGACTGTGGAAACTTTACACTGGACCTCAAGCAACGTGGATTCTGTGCCTCTCCTCTCTTCCTCCAGACTCTGGGACCCTGATTTCCAAAAGGAAATGCAAAATTGACTTTCATCAGAGAACATAACTTTGGACCACTCAGCAGCAGTCCAGTCCTTTTTGTCTTTAGCCCAGGCGAGACGCTTCTGACGCTGTCTGTTGTTCAAGAGTGGCTTGACACAAGGAATGCGACAGCTGAAACCCATGTCTTGCATACGTCTGTGCGTAGTGGTTCTTGAAGCACAGACTGGAGCTGCAGTCCACTCTTTGTGAATCTCCCCCACATTTTTGAATGGGTTTTGTTTCACAATCCTCTCCAGGGTGCGGTTATCCCTATTGCTTGTACACTTTTTTCTACCACATCTTTTCCTTCCCTTCGCCTCTCTATTAATGTGCTTGGACACAGAGCTCTGTGAACAGCCAGCCTCTTTTGCAATGAGCTTTTGTGTCTTGCCCTCCTTGTGCAAGGTGTCAATGGTCGTCTTTTGGACAACTGTCAAGTCAGCAGTCTTCCCCATGATTGTGTAGCCTACAGAACTAGACTGAGAGACCATTTAAAGGCCGGTTTTAAATGCGCCATTTAAACACCACCTGCAAAACACCATTTGCAGGTGTTTTGAGTTAATTAGCTGATTAGTGTGGCACCAGGTGTCTTCAATATTGAACCTTTTCACAATATTCTAATTTTCTGAGATACTGAATTTGGGGTTTTCATTAGTTGTCAGTTATAATCATCAAAATTAAAATAAATAAACACTTGAAATATATCAGTCTGTGTGGAATGAATGTATACATTATACAAGTTTCACTTTTTGAATGGAATTAGTGAAATAAATCAACTTTTTGATGATATTCTAATTATATGACCAGCACCTGTATATTAAAACAATCTTTTTTATATATATATATAATAGGTTATCTGTAACAATTGTTTAGGTCACTTTATTTTAAGGTCCCATTTTTACTATTAACAAATCATTAACTTTGACATTAGCCTCAATAAACTCCTAATATGCTGCTTATTAATAGTTATTTATGTCAACTTTCTTTCCAGACTCAAGGTCCATTAGCAAAAGACAGACAATACAAACCAAAACAGTACACATTAAAAAAGACCTCATAGAGGACTGATATCGCACTTCAGTAAGCCTAGGATTTGTCAACAACATTATAATATTATTATGTGAATTGTCCAGCTGAAAAATAAATGAATACATCAAATTTCTCATTAAAGCAGGGAATGATCGTACTCTTGCCTTACAGAATAAATCACTTGCACTGCACCATCTTGTTTTTTTCAGCAAGATCCTCATACAGTCATTGTGAGCAACCTGAAGTTTACAGATGCTCTCTTTCTTAAACTTAACCCACAAAGGAGCCGTATAAAATTTACAATATGCTCTAAAAAGGTTTATCTGTACCTGATCTGAACACATATACAATTTTCTCATCAACATATTTGCTTGAGCTTATAGCTTACAACGTTGCCGATACATATCATCATCAACACTAATTTCATTATTATTGACACGACCTAAATATTTTGCAGAAGTACATACATTTAAATCTTGCCCTGATAAATAAAAATCTAGGGAAATTCAAATCTCTATATTCTTTGGTTCTACATATCATGGGAACATTCTTTTTTGTATTATATTGCACATCATATCTAATCCCATAATCAGAACATATATTAAGCAAGTGTTGAAAACCAGCATTACTTGGGGAAAAAACAACCAGATCATCAGCATACATATAGTGATTGACTGTGATATTACCAAGAATACATCCAATCCTACAATCACTTAATTCTTCTGACAATTCATTCATATAGACATTAAAAAGAGCTGGTGAAAGTAGTAGTAGAAGTTAGTAAGGTAGTTGTTCAATTTAGACATTGGTAGGATTAGGGATGTAGAATATGGGCATGCAGAATATGTGTTTTACTAATAAACAGCCAATATGTTAACAATAGGCATGCTATAAGCAACTAGTTAATAGTGAGAATAGTGTTACTGTTGTTTATAACATACTTCTGATCCCCTGACATGATTTCTAGTGTACCAAGACCCAGAACAAGATTTTCCATAACGTGTCTCTTACACCTGCAATAACGTGTTCATATTCACATTGACAGCTTGATCAAAAGCTGGCAGCTTCAGGAGAAGCTCTCCAGTTTCAGTTTGTTGAGTAACAGAGATCTACATTTGGCCTGAAGGCATCCAGCCCCACAGAAATGCTTTGTTCCAAAAGCCGCCCATCAACTGAATTAATGACAGTAAAGCAGTCTTGCAGTGACTTTATTTCCTATAGGGAATCAAACACATGAACCAAATAAAAAAATCTCACAGACTAACCAATATTTTTTTCTTTTTAAATCCAAAGTACAGCAGTGAATGTCTCATAAATATATTTGTATATTATTTGTATCTTACAAATATTATTATATTTGTAAGATTTGAGGCACTTACAAGTGGAAGGCCAATTCGTAAACATCTAAACTTTAGATTGTAAAGACTCGCTGTTTCAAAGGTAGCCAAAAACATTAACTAGAATTTAGTGTAAAATAAGTGCTTACTAAACTTCTTGTTTATTCAATGGAACCTAAAATCTTAAAAATACAGAGCCCTTCGTATAACCTAGCCATAAATTAAGAATGAATTTCCTTATTTTAGTAAATTGAAGCAACCTTGTACTAATTTGTTTCCTTGTTTTAATTAAATCAGCATGAATTAGTACAATGTGGCCATATTTTAATCAAACAAGAGAATGAATGAGTCGCAGGAACAAATTCTTAATTTACAGCCGATATTTACAGTGGGGCAAAAAAGTATTTAGTCAGCCACCAATTGTGCAAGTTCTCCCACTTAAGATGAGAGAGGCCTGTAATTTTCATAATATGTATACCTCAACTATGAGAGACAAAATAAAATAAAAAAATCCAGAAAATCACATTGTAGGATTTTTAAAGAATTTATTTGCAAATTATGGTGGAAAATAAGTATTTGGTCAATAACAACATTTAATCTCAATACTTTGTTATATACCCTTTGTTGGCAATGACAGAGGTCAAACGTTTTCTGTAAGTCTTCACAAGGTTTTCACACACTGTTGGTATTTTGGCCTATTCCTCCATGCAGATCTCCTCTAGAGCAGTGATGTTTTGGGGCTGTCGCTGGGCAACACGGACTTTCAACTCCCTCCAAAGATTTTCTATGGGGTTGAGATCTGGAGACTGGATAGGCCACTCCAGGACCTTGAAATGCTTCTTACGAAGCCACTCCTTCGTTGCCCGGGCGGTGTGTTTGGGATCATTGTCATGCTGAAAGACCCAGCCACGTTTCATCTTCAATGCCCTTGCTGATGGAAGGAGGTTTTCACTCAAAATCTCACGATACATGGCCCCATTCATTCTTTCCTTTACACAGATCAGTCGTCCTGGTCCCTTTGCAGAAAAACAGCCCCAAAGCATGATGTTTCCACCCCATGCTTCACAGTAGGTATGGTGTTCTTTGGATGCAACTCAGCATTCTTTCTCCTCCAAACACGACAAGTTGAGTTTTTACCAAAAAGTTATATTTTGATTTCATCTGACCATATGACATTCTCCCAATCCTCTTCTGGATCATCCAAATGCTCTCTAGCAAACTTCAGACGGGCCTGGACATGTACTGGCTTAAGCAGGGGGACACGTCTGGCACTGCAGGATTTGAGTCCCTGGCGGCGCAGTGTGTTACTGATGGTAGCCTTTGTTACTTTGGTCCCAGCTCTCTGCAGGTCATTCACTAGGTCCCCCCATGTGATTCTGGGATTTTTGCTCACAGTTCTTGTGATCATTTTGACCCCACGGGGTGAGATCTTGCGTGGAGCCCCAGATCGAGGGATATTATCAGTGGTCTTGTATGTCTTCCATTTTCTAATAATTGCTCCCACAGTTGATTTCTTCACACCAAGCTGCTTACCTATTGCAGATTCAGTCTTCCCAGATGATGTGCAGGTCTACAATTTTGTTTCTGGTGTCGTTTGACAGCTCTTTGGTCTTGGCCATAGTGGAGTTTGGAGTGTGACTGTTTGAGGTTGTGGACTGGTGTCTTTTATAGGTTCAAACAGATGCCATTAATACAGGTAACGAGTGGAGGACAGAGGAGCCTCTTAAAGAAGAAGTTACAGGTCTGTGAGAGCCAGCAATCGTGCTTGTTTGTAGGTGACCAAATACTTATTTTCCACCATAATTTGCAAATAAATTCTTTAAAAATCCTACAATGTGATTTTCTGGATTTTTTTACAGGCCTCTCTCATCTTTTTAAGTGGGAGAACTTGCACAATTGGTGGCTGACTAAATACTTTTTTGCCCCACTGTATGTAAAACAAGGGAACAAACTAATAAAACAAGGGAACAAATTCTTAATCCATGTTCACAATAGATATGTTTTGTCACATGCATGGAGGGCTCCATAATTACGGCCATAACATTTATGAAAACAGCTTAGTAGGTCAAATAATGCAGGCTTTATTAATAATAAAATGACATACTTTTTTATCCAACAATTGGCCCTATTCACTTCCATTGTACAGTGTAAGTGCTTTACCATAAGCTTCACATTTTTTATTTGTTTTTTTTAAAGAAAAGAACAGATCAGTTTATTTCATTTTTTTCTTGTGGTAATCAACATTGTGTCAGAATGTTGTTGTTTTCTTTTAAGAACATTACTTTATAAGCTTTCGCCAACTGCTCCTCTACCACCTTGACTTTATTTTAGGTCTCTTCTATAACTCTG
Organism: Gymnocypris eckloni scoliostomus; assembly: GCA_027564155.1. NCBI lineage: Eukaryota > Metazoa > Chordata > Actinopteri > Cypriniformes > Cyprinidae > Gymnocypris > Gymnocypris eckloni. The sequence continues at coordinate 23,146,394 of CM050424.1, read as the reverse complement.
ACATAAATATTTTGTGTGCTTGAATAAAGACGTCCTAACGTGCAGCTTGGTGGAAAGGGGCGAGTTGATTCTATAAATAAAGCATGATGGATGGGCATCACGCTCCATAACCCTATGTAAAGAAGGTGACTCTGTGGAACTTTAAATTGGTTTGTGTTGTGTTTACTGCTAGGCTGTCTTCAGTGTAGGTAAATGGAGGAAATAGTGGCCTTTCTCACTCACATGATTTTCCAACTCATTACACCAACAATCTCAGCGTAACCTCATTAAACTCAATGGCCCTATTTGGAAGTCTGTTAGTAAGCAGATTAAACTTATAAAGCATTTAAAATGGGTTTAGTATGATCAACGGTAACCACGTCACAATGAGTGCTTTTACTTTCCGCGATCTGTGCTTCCACGACCTGTAATTAAATTACTGACCGCTTCCATATGCATCCATCCCAGGAATGCTTTTAAAACCAAAGCCAAGTCTAGCATTCCAAACCTCACTTACACACACTTCTGTATGATCTCTGGGAAAGGTAACGGATTGCGCCTCCTGTGTCTAGAAAGAGCTCAAAGTTTTGTTTTCATAGGCCGAGTGGTGCCCTCACAAATCCTGACATCATTTGCAATAACATACACAAATGTGGCTAAAAGCTTCCAGCTGTTTTCTACTCAAAGCAATTCTCTCCTACACATGAGCTGGAAAATAGCCGCAAAGGTGCGAATCTGCAACCTTTTCCACCACACCCCATGGTCTGCACTGTGTAACTTAAACGCAACAGCTCAAATCCAATCCTGACTTCACGAAACAACTATGAACATTCTCCAGAAGAAAGGTTAAAGCGATGTTCCAGGTTCAGTAAAAGATAAAAGGAGAACACAAAAATTTAAATTCTGTTTTCAATTGTCTTTCAAAACCCATAAGACTTTACATTTTGTAACATATATGAAGATATTTTTAACAAGCAACATTTTGACGATTCCAAAAGACAAGCAGTTGGATCAAAGTCTTCAGAACAGACACATAATAGACCGATTTAATTTCACATATAAATATATCAAAGCACATATAGGCAGTACTGTACATCAAGAATCTCAAAAGTGCTTGGTTAATGTGTGAGAACAATCCTCATTGGTTCTCTCGCATCAAGCATTAAAGTTTGAACTTCCGTGAAATGTTGATGGCATAGGCTTTCAATGAATGGACAAAAATTATGAGAGGATATTAAAAATATCTTCTTTGTGTTCCAAAGATTCAAAGTCGTATAAATTTGGAACAACATGAGAGTAAAATGCAAGCTGTCCCTTTAAATGTAAGCTGCTCCTTTGTGGCATTGCAACATTAAATAAATACAAATATTATTTCGACTCACTTCTCCTTTTCTTAAAAAATGGAGGTAATAATGAGGCACTTACAATGGAAGTAAATGGGGTGTTTTTTGATTATTTGACCACAGAAATGAGAAACTTGTAATTCTAGAAAACCACTTTTATTGAATTGTAGAATTAGAGTATTCTACCACAGAAATTACAATCTTGTAATTCTTTAAAAGCACTTCTAAAAGCAATTATTTTGTTAAAATGTGTGTATTATTTGGTTTGTAAAGCTGTTTATTTAATATGTTTTACAGTTGTTTTAGGGTTTATTGGTCAACTGTGATGTCGATTAAGGCACAAAACTGGGTATTTTCACAAAAAAAGCTTTTTTTTCTAACTAAAATCACTTCATATTTTTCCTTCATGATTTTCTTAACAAAAGTAAATGGGGACTCTTTACCTTTGTAAGTGCCTCAATGTAACCCTGGTTTTGAAAAGGTGGAACAAGTGAAACTAATTTCAAATCAATGTACTTTAATATCACAAATGCTGTCGACTGGACTTAACTTGTACTGAACCCAGAATATTGCTTTAAGAATTGTTGTGGCTGGACCTTGTCAATATATTGCATTGAGACCAGAGAAGAAGTCCTGGCAGCTGCTGATGAAGTTAAGTCTCTGAAATCCCAGGAAAATGCTTTTTATGATGTGGTGTCTAATCTGAGGCCCAAGGCAATGTAAAAGCAGCCTTGGGTCAATGCCTGTAAACTTTTGTTATCCGATCAAAGCAGAGAAAAAACTCTTGAGGAGTCATTTTTCTTCAGAAAACTGACCTATCAGCCTGTTAACCAAACTTATCTGGGTAAACGTTCTCTATAAAATCTTCTGTGTCAAGAAAAAAAGAGCATGTAATAAAACATTGAACAGATCCCAAGAAACTAGCACATACAGTAACCTCCCAAGTCTGTGACATTTCTCTTTGTAAAACAGGTGCATTCAAGATGCTTGTATGATTCAGATTTAGTCATGGCGAGTAGAAACCTGTGGGAAAATCAAAGACTGGGGCCGATTTTCTTGCATAATGTTCATATGTCCTCTCAATCTATGTTGTCATAGAAACAAGAACTTACTTGTTTGATGTAATTGAAAACCAGACATTAAGTGCAGCTGAATTGGGCACATGCACATATACACATATAGCATAATGAGGACACAAACTTACCACAGCATTTCCTTCACTTGATAAAAATACAGTAACACACAGTTACCCTTTCAATATAAATACAAGAATAACGAACAAATCGATCAAGATTTTTTTGTGCATGTTTTATTTCTCTGAAGTCTGTGATTTTTTTATGTTTAAATTTCAGAATGCAGGGACAAACAAAAAGTTATGCTAATTCTGAGAACAAACTCGCAAAGAAAGGTTTGAGACTTCTGACAAGTGTTTTTGAAACCAGTTAATCACTATTATTATTTTTTCTTCGGTTTAAGAGATGAAAAACAAGCCAACATGATAACTTTTGCTTGTTGCTCAAGAAGTAGGATGTTGTCAATTTAATTTACAATTTAATTCTCACCCTCATGTCATTCCAAACCAATTTGTTCACCTTCGAAACATACAAAAAGTTTTCTAAATAAACCGGAGACATTTCTGTCCCTTCACCTTCATCCATATCATTTGTGCAGCTTAATTGTCTTAAGAAACACAATCCCTTTATTTAATAAATAGATGTAATTTATACTTCTACTCACACATCCATCAACAAACATACAGAGATCAATATGATAAACGGATGGTCAAAGAACAACATGTTTACCACATGTGTGCTGAACAATGTTTATATATGAATAAAAGCCTGAATTAAATCTGTTCAAAGCTATTGTGTCTCTTCAGTAGACAGACTAAACTGCTTTAAACTGCTAATTAATTTGGATTAATTTCATTAACAATGTATTAATGAACTTCTTGAAGTGTTAAAGTTCGGTGGAGTGGATTTTCAAAGGAAGGAAAGAAATCTCTAAGGTAGACGATTTTCATCTAACCCTTGAATAACAACTTCGGGGAAAAATAGAGGAAGTATGACTAAACAGTAGCGTATCCATGACTTTTTGTTTGTTTGTTTAGGAAAGAAGAACTAGGCTTAGTTTCCAAAGGGAAGTCAGATGTTCTGATGACTAAGACGACATTCAGTTTGTGGAAAATGACATCATAATAGCATCACACTGTTTGTCACTGTTTACATGAAATTGTGAAGCCAAGACTTCCCAAGCTAATTTTAGACTCAGATACTGGATCTTTATTCGTAGATTTCTTTTATATATATATATATATATATGTAATTTTATTATAGATTATGAACCACTTATGTTTACAGAATTGTCAAATCAATTAATAAATTATGATTAGAAATGATAATTTCACATTATACAGCTAAATTAATAGAAAAAAAGAACAAAAGAAAATGACAAATATCAAATTTGCAGTATATATTACATGACAGTGAAGTGATCAGGAGTGTACCTAGGTGAGGTTAAGATGAAGTCAAATCACAAAAAATGTCTCTGGCTGAATTCTCAAGGTAATTGTGTGATCGACCGACTGCTGTAAGCTGATGGACAGGGGATAGTTCAGTCGTTTGTGAGTGACTCACTATCTGGGGAGCATTTCCTCCAGGTCAGCAACCACGTAGGCCACCACGGCCCAAACAGCAGAACAAAGGTTCATCTCCTCTGGGTTTTGGACGCTCATTGTGTCACCGTTGCTGTGGTGGAACCAGAAGTACCTCTGGTCAGTAGTGTGCAGGCTGGCACCTAAGAAAAAGATACATAATGAACAGAACTGAAATGGTGTGATTCTGTGTTTCATATGTGTGAAAATTGACCCTCTGCCTTAGAATTTTAAATAGTCTGGCTTACATCTGCTCTTTAAAATAGTTCACCCAAAAATGAAAATTCCATCGTCATTTACTCACCCACATGTTCCAAACACACATTCCTTTCAATGCAGTTACATAAAATTATGAATACCTCAAATGTTCCGAAGCCACATGATAGCGTTGTACAGGTGCATCTCAATAAATTAGAATGTCGTGGAAAAGTTCATTTATTTCAGTAATTCAACTCAAATTGTGAAACTCGTGTATTAAATAAATTAAATGCACACAGACTGAAGTAATTTGTCTTTGGTTCTTTTAATTGTGACGATTTTGGCTCACATTTAACAAAAACCCACCAATTCAATCAATCTCGAGAAATTGTTGGCGTGTTTTCCCGCCACTCCACGGCATTACTTCACTCACTCTCTGGAGGAGAAAGTTCTTCAAGAAGTTTGTTGCATTAACAGGTAGATGCTTTGCAATCCACATTACAGTCAGTGGTTGATCTGCTGTATTAGTAATTTGGTAGTTTGTTTTTGTATTTCTGTCGGTAATGATTTGCTCTCAGTCTTCTAAAAGACGTAACAACTTGTACAGAATATCCAAGTTCTTAAAATGTCTAATTAAATTATTGTACGATCAAATCTTATATGAATATTACCAAATTTTCTGTTTGCACACTTTGTATATAAAAAAAGGCAAAGGGAGGCTGCTAAAGGCAGAATTCAAAGTTCCAGCAAGCCAGCAGGTAAATCATCATATACAACGTTTAGCAGTTTGTCACACTTTCATTCTTGCCATTAAGTATATTTCCTATTATAATCACTTGTCTTGCTTACTAGTAATCTAACACATTTATAATATTTTATTAAAACCATATTAATATGCCTATAGTTAAAAGGGTAGTTCTAAATGAGCTGTTTATTAGTATATAATATAAATTAATCTTGTATGATATTAAACTAAATGTCTAATACTTCCATTGAAGATAAGGCAGAAGCAGGTTTAGAGTGTGAGGGAGAACCCACTCTATCAAAACATCTACAATAAAATCTGAAATTATTACAGTGCTGTCTTCTCTTTTAATTCTACACTACCAGTCAAAAGTTTTTGAACAGTAAGATTTTTAATGCTTTTTAAAGAAGTCTATTCTGCTCACCAAGCCTGCATTTATTTGATCCAAAGTACAGCAAAAACAGTAAGATTGAATTTTTTTACATTTAATTTTATTTAATATTCTATTTGAATATATTTTAAGATGTAATTTATTCATGTGATTTCAAAGCTGAATTTTTAGCATCATTACTCCAGTCACATGATCCTTCAGAAATCATTCTAATATTTTATTTGTTGCTCAAAAACATTTATTATTAGTATTATGTTGGAAAAAAATTGCTTTCGGATTTCTTTAAATATATAGATCAGAAGAATACCATTCGTCTGAAATATAAATATTTTGTAACATTATAAATTCTTCATTCATTAATTCTTTATCATCACTTTTGATCAATTTAAAGCATCCTTGTTAAATAATAGTGTTAATTTCTATAATTTCTTTCCAATGCTGACTCCAAGCTTTTCAATGTTATAGTATATAAATACTGATCTTTGGATATGTCTATTCATCAAAGAATCATGAAAGAAATCTACTCAACTGTTTTAAATATTGATAATAATAACAGTAATATATTAATATTAATAAATGTTTCTTGGGCAGCAAATCAGAATATTAGAATGATTTCTAAAGGATCATGTGAAACTGAAGAGTAATGATGCTAAAAATTAGCTTAGATCACCGGAATAAATTACATTACAAAATATATTAAAAATAAATCAGTTATTTGAAATAGTAAAAATATTTCAACATTGTACCGTTTTAGCTGTACTTTAGATCAAATAAATGCAGGCTTGGTGAGCAGAAGAGGATTCCTAAAAAAAACATAAAAAATCTTCAACAACTTTTGACTGGTAGTGTATATTTGTACATTTGTTTAAACAAGCACCCACCCCCTTAGTGCCCCTTTTCTTTTGGTTTGGGCCGCTGCCCCTCAAAATGTCTGTGCACGGCCCTGGTTTTGACTGAGCACAAAGTTGAACTTTATATTTCTTTTGAACTTTACCGTAGTACAGCGCTGATTTTGTAACATACGTTTGACTGGATAGTTTACTTTTGTCTTTATTTCCTCTTATATAAGCCTCTTAATACTTTGTACTTATACTTTTATAATGGCTTTTATTGTTCATTAAAACTGACATAAAAGAGGCAGAGTTGTGCTTATTGTCACACTTTATTGTCGATCGCTACTTTCCGGCATACACCACGCCAAGCAAGTAAAGGGTACTGTTGGCAGTGGAAACGCAAGCTAGTTTAGGGTGTTCGGTCCCGAACCATACTGTACCGTACTGACCCGTACTGCTCGGTGGAAACAAGCCATAAGGTCCTGGAGTGGCCTTGCCAGTCTCCAAACCTTAATCCCATAGAAAATCTGTCGAGGGAGCTGAAGGTTCAAGTTGCCAAACGTCCGCTCGAAACCTTAATAACTTGGAGAGGATCTTCAAAGAGGAGTGGGACAAAAATCCCTCCAGAGATGTGTGCAAACCTGGTGGCCAACTACAAGAAACATCTGACCTCTGTAATTGCCAACAAGGGTTTTCACCGAGTACTAAGTCATGTATTGAGAAGGGGTAAAATATTTATTTGACTCATTAAATGCAAATCAATTTATAACTTTTTTAAAGCGTTTTTCTGGATTTAGTTGTTGTTATTCTGTCTCTCAATGTTAAAATAACCCTACTATTAAAATGATAGACCTATATAGAATTATAGACATAGAAAATGATATGATCATTGTCAGTGGGTAAATGTTCAAAATCAGCAGGGGATCAAATAATTTTTTTCATTAATCTGAATATGATAATTTAGTGTGACTTACACTAAGATGTGACTTCTTTGTTTTTTCCTTTTTATTCTCTCAAAAATGCAATTTCGAACCGGTGTGACTCATAATAAAAAGCAGCTTTTTTTATTTGAAAATACGGTCTGTCAAATATCTGAATAAATATTTATTTTGAATCAGATATGAATGATTTGTTCACTTATTAGATGCATCTGGTTCACAGTTCACAAATTTAATGGTCACAGCATCTGATTGGAGGGGAATATTATCAATTTCATTCAGTTTCTCACGCAAAGCTATCGTATAGCTCTAAAACACTGGGAATATAACACGAGTGACATCAATCAATTTTATGATTCATTTATGGTGCTTTTGTGTCGTATTTGAAACTTGAAAGCTCCTAGTCACATTCATAGTAACAGCATGAAAAAAAAAGTCTTCAGAATTTTGCTTCTTGCATTTCACTGAAATAGGAAGTCGTATGAGTTTTGAATGACATGGTGTGTAAATTACCATTAATTTTGGAGCCATTACAAAACGACTGCAAGCTATTCTTTTTTTTTAGTTTTAAACTCTGTATGGGTTTTCATATTCCTAGGCTTTGATCCAAGTGACGCGGATGACAAGCTGACCATGGCAGTGACTCATTAACACAGCATCACTCATGCAAAATCATTTTTAGATCAGTGTGACATAAACATTCACAAAAACGTTTTCCTATATCCCACTGCAGGTCTCATTCTCTTTGTTTGGAGGAGAAATAGAATCCAGAATGCATGTGGTTGCAGTTAAAGCCTGTTTGCCTGCCATCTATTTCTGTACTGATCCCATATGTGAACAGGCACCAGCCACAAGATCCTTCATTCCCCTGGAAATTCAGGGACAGAGTTTTGTTTGACCTTAGAAGGGTGCTTGGTGAAGCATTGCTTATTCTCTGCCCTAGAATCAATAGTGTGAGGTGTACGGTGCAGTGACCTGAAAAAAAAAAAACTGCACAGGGTTGAAGCTATGTTCCAACAAACCTCCAATGTAAACGCAACTTTCAGTATGGTTTTTAAAACATCTATTTGGTTTTATATTTATACCTTATTTACTCACTTATTTACTTCAGTTTGCGATGCTAGTGTTGAAATGAGAAATGATGAAACTATCTATCCATCCATCCATCTATCTATCTACACTACTGTACAAGTTTTGGGTCAGTACGATTTTTTTTATTAAATTTTTACTTTTTTCCACCAAGGTTGCATTAAATTGATGAAAATGGACTCTTATCTTGTTAAAAAAGAAATTATATTTCAAGTAAATGCAGTCACCTATTCATCTAAGAATCCTGAAAAGATATATATATTATAAATATGTTTTGCAATTACAGGAATAAATAGAATTTTAAAGATATTAAAACAGAAAAAGTTATTTTATATTATTATATTAATTGTAATTATATTTTTGATCAAATAAATGCGGCTTTGCTGAGCTTAAGAAAGAAACTGTAATTTATCAAACTCTTATTCTGCTTTTGATTTTTTATTATTACTGACTGCACCGTTATACACTATACCAGATAAATACTCATAATATTACATCACATTTGCGGTACATTCTACAATATCCAACAGCAAATACAAACTGTATCAACTTAAGCTCCGCTTTTGAGTTGGTAAGCTGCCATGACTGTTACAGAAACCATCTTAACTTACATTAAACTTGAGAGAAGCTGTTGAAAAGCGATGCCAAGATTTCATGTTTGAATTTGCAGCTTTGTCAAGGGAAAAACTACAGAGCAACTTGTGCTTACACATCAAATGCAGCACAAAATCTTCTGTTGTTGGAAAACAGAAACCGCTCAAGTTGCTCTGTGTTCCTGTGGCTGTTTAGACAGCAGTGAGGGTGATTCATTTGTTTAAACGCGTTGGCTTTATTAAACTTCAGCGGAATTTCGCCATACATTTCTACATCCTCCTGCTGTGTTCATTTTTCCTGCAGTGATGTCATAGTCAATTCATCTGATAACACTGTGTGCAGTGCAGCGAGGGAATCCTCTTGTGTGCCGCAGTTCATTGGTGGTTAAAGCAATCAAACCGGTGACTACAGACATTAATGAGATTTATCCATTCTAATGCTCAAGTAATTTAATATGATGATGGGAGAAGGCAGTATAGCTGCCATGCGTGACTTTTCACAAGAGCTAATGACTGCTTATACAGTGGGGTCTCAGAGTCTGAAATCACAAGTTATGACATAAAATAAACACCAAATATTTATATTTCTAGGTCACTAAATTAAATGTAAGCAAATCTGTGACACAGACCAGGCAAGGTACAAAAGGTCAGATCTTCTTGCCAGAAAACGAAGCCCGTGAAAACAACGTTAACTCTTAAATCATGATAATTTTTTTTACTGTACAACTTTTTACTTTTTTATGCTAAGGACCCATGAAAGAAAATAAAGGAAAAACTTATAAAAAATTGTGAAAAGTGCAAAGTGGAAGTATCTTCAGGACTTCTGAATCCCATTGTAACTGTTAAACCAGACAACTGCAGAGAAGACACTCTGATATTACAAACAGATATTAGTTTCTTTGGAATATTGAAGATACTGGTCATGGTTTGTTATTTTAATAGCAATAGAAACCATCAATAGTCATAAAAAGAAAACTCTGCCAGTTTTCTGAGTGTGAAAATATTAAATGATACACTACATTGCACCTGTCCGAATCTGCTCCTGGGGGTTAACCATGCGAGCGCTCTTCTCTTCTGCCAAGTTTAAGTTTCAGAGCCAATTTCACAGATCATTGGCTGAACTCAAACAATTAATGCAGTTCTTTTAGTCATTAGACTGCTAAAGTCCTTTGCAGTTTGTATAAGGGAAGCACAAAAAGAGTATAAATGAAACATTACACGTGTATAACCATGTTTTTAGTGAGTGGCATCTTAGCTTAAAAATGACTATGATAAAAGCAAATATAAAAAGTATAAAATAGGCACAAACGGTATATTTTTCAAACTATAATTTTCTGTGTTCACAGAAGAAAGGAGGTTTGGAATGATATGACAGTGAATAGTCATTTTCAAATTTTCAAGATCCCGAAATGAATTCTGCTAGATGAAACTGACCTGGAACCCCAGCCTTCATCCACATGTTAATGTCTGTTCCCTCTCCATGTTCTTCAAGCGACGTGACATTGATGGGAGCCAACAGTTTCATCACCTCCTTCATGATTGCCCGAGCTTTGTCACTGCCAGTGAACTGAAGTCCCAGAGGACTGAAGGTGCCCAGGTCAGACTCCATTACCAGGTCAAAGTTTGAGATGTTTGCCTTAGGAGAAGTGGAGAAAAAGTCACCACAAAAATCAGAGCAGATATATACAAAAAAATGATATTACATTATATTATAATTAACCCAATATAAAGCAATACATGTTTTTTTGTTAATCTGGGTTCATGTATCCACATTTTTTTTTTAATGTATTTTTTTAATGATGGTCACATACTCAACTCTGAATTGCCAGCCCAAGTCATACAAAGTTATACCAACAATCTAAATAATTGGATGCAAGCAATGCAGTAAAACATTGGGTCAATGGCCAAAACGCAGCATTTCAATCCTGCTTGGCCTGAAACCACCGCTTTCTGATCAGAATCCAACCTCATAAAGTAAAAACGAAATCCCATGGCAGTGCACAGATACAATGGAGATTCAAGTCCAACTGCTGGCTAAATTATTCCATACCATAAAGTATCACTTTACAGCACACAGACCTGACAAATATGGTGTATTGCACTGTTCGGTCCAAAACCAAAGAGTCCAAGTAAAACATTATTGACAGAAATAAAAGCTAGATGGATGGGTGCCACAGCACTTGGGTTCGTGTGGAAAATTTCAGCCCATTTACTCCTGCTAAAATTAGGATCAACTCTCAGAGTACTTTCACCATTAAAACAGAAACCACACAAACCTGGTAAAACCTTTTTGTCAGATGCCGTAACCCAAGACAGTAAAATAAGCTATTTAAATAATTCTAAACAGAACTAATTGTGAGGGTACTGTGTGCTTTCAGGATAAAAGAGAAAATCTATCCAATTCTTTGATGAAATATTTCAAAAATGCTCTCAAGGACAAAAGAGCACTTATATAACGAACAGAGCAAAATGTGCTTACTTACAAAGTCTATTCACTTTCTGAAACATTCTGTGCTTAACTGACATTTGCAAACGGTTTTCAAAAAACATAAACATGCCATAGATTGTTAGTACAGACAACTCAGATGAGCTGTGGCACATTCTAGAACAAGAGTGTCAAACTTCTAGAAGGTCACAGCTGTGTTGGACTAACAACTAATAACTAATATTGGGGTAAACATATATAGAATTCACTAATCGCATTCACTTTAGATTACATATGCAGTACAAGGTGAGTGTCCATGATAAATTATAGAAAAACGTATTTCAAAAGTTAAGGAATCATCCTTTAGTTTTGAAAGTTTTGCAAGAAAAATTTCAATATGATGACTATAAAATATCATTAGATGTAAATAAATCAATTATATAAATCATTTAATTTAATTTAAAATGAATTATTAATTTGGTCACATTTTATTTTAAGGTCCAAATCTCGCTATTAACAAGCAATTAACTATGATTTTTGCCTCAATAAACTGCTAATTTCCTATTTATTAAAAGTTAGTAAGGTAGTTGTTAAAGGGATCCCTGGGTATTAAGACATGTATAGCTTAATATAACGTACATTATGTTTCTTATTTAAATATGTAGTAGAAAACCCATGAAAGATGTATGTTATTTAAAAAAATTGACATCGTTTTTGAACTATGGGGGGCGCCATTATTTTATGTGCACAGTACATTCTGCGTCGATGATGCCAAATGGTTGCACTCAGTGATCTACTGGCGCTTATTTCTATAGCCTTTGGCTTTTTACCGAAACACAACTCTGAATACACAACTCAGAAAATAAAATACTGATACGATACCACATTGTGAGGCTTTTGGTTGTAATTTTCAGTCGAAGGGCAACAAGAGAAGCAATGTAAGACTTTCCTAGCGATAAGAAGAGGAGAAAAGAACGGGAAGATGCCTGTAGACGAATAAAACTACCTAAAGATATTTTTTCTCTCCCCTTTATCCCTGATGCCTTTGAGTCTTTTAGTAGACCACAGCTACTGAAAGAGCTTACAAATGGCTGAGACAAGAAACGTTAGATGCCATCGGTTAGGATAAAAACGCCGCGGCCGCTAGAGGAGTTTCTCAGCACGGATCTTACTCAATATCAGAGCCGTTTAGACAAAAAAATCCATTGATCAGCATTTGGTTTAAACCTATACTTATATCCGTCACCACCTGTAAGCTCTTTCGGTAGCTGTGGTCATCATATCGATATTTTATTTTCCCAGTTATCTATTCCGAGTTGTATCGTGGTTAAAAAAATAGCAACAGGTAGCGCTAGTAGCTCACCGAGTGCAACCATTTTACGTCATCAGAAAAATGGCGCCCCCCATATTCCAAAATATGTATACAAAGATGTGATTTTTTTTAAATAACAAACATTCATGTGTTTTCTACTACATATTTCGGTAAGATACATCAATTACGTTATATTAAGCAATACAAGCCTTAATACCCAGGGATCCCTTTATGTTTGGGTATTGAGTAGAATTAGGGATGTAGAATAAGGTCATGCAGAATATGTGCTTTATAATTACTAATAAACAGCTAATATGTTAATAATAGTCATGCTAATAAGCAACTAGTGAGAATTGGTCCCTATACTAAAGTGTTACCTTTAATTCACATCATTAGGTTTTTCAGTTGCACCACATGGCATTTTACCGCCTGAAATAACCAAATTATTTGATTATTTGAAAGACTTATTGACCTTGACACATTATCATAGGGATCAACAAGGGTCCTCTCTATGATAATTTTTCCCTGCATGTTTCTGCATTGGCATCAAGTTTAAATAATATTCTTAATAATAATAATAAGAGATTAAGCCAAACTACGTAATAATGTTTTCTTTTCAAGATATTCATTCCTTTAATGAGGCTTTTTTTCTACATTATGATTTTAGGACAGTTGTGTCACCCTGACATTTTTTACTTAAATGTCAGGAAAAATTATATATCAAGGTGAATTTAATTCCAAAATGAAAAACATGCTATTCATAGAAGAGGTTTATTCAGGTCAATGTATGCATGATAGCATTTTTATTGCCTTTATGAACAAAAGAATCAGATGAGAAAAAAAAAAAATCTCAGACAGACAACTATTTAGCAATTAGTGAATATTTTCAAACAACAACACTGGCAAATTGAACACTGAATTTAATTATTGACAATTATTTAGTGGAAACATGGATAAATTCACCAATGTTTTACTTATTGCTTATCTTCACATGTAATTAAATTAGCGGTATTAAAGCTGTAAGTTGTGAGCTACTTGCAACGCAACAAATTAAAGATTGTACCTGTCCCGCTGTATATGAAAATAGAACAGTACAAATATTAATTACAATATAATTGAACTTAATTAACATAATTACATCTTCAAATATTCAACACCCTTGTTCTAAATCTAAATCATCCAACAGAACATAACAGTGTTAGTATGATAGGGAAGTGTACTTTGTGCTGTTGGAAGTACTGAGCAGCTCCCACCCCGCCTGGCTCCTCTGCGGACCACAGCACCGTCCTCAGTGTTCTTTTGGGACGCAGCCCTGGGGACCCAAGCAATCGACAATATGAGCCAGCCACATAATATTTCAGAATACATTTTCATAACGCAGCGACTGTAATATTGCTTTACTGCCTAAGATCAAGGTTAGTCACTTTCATCAATCTGATCTTTAGCAGAAAAGGACAAGAGAAGATTACATTTATTTTTAAAATAAAAGTGCGTAAGGTCAGGTTGACACATCAGAGACGGCATGCTGGTATCTGGGAAGGCAATGCTAGATGATCCTGGCCATCCAGACAGTTGCATACTGGGCACTTGATAACTTGTCTGTACTTCCTGCAGAGTGGAATCTGTGAGAGATATTTTGGGCTTAATTGTGTTGGGCTTTCTCGATGATCCAGATGGGAGAGCTGTCCGTATGTGCATCCATCTCCTGAACTGCAAGGTATACACGGGAAAACTGGTCACTGTGTCCAAGTCAAATGGCACAGAAGAGGATGTGGCCAAGAGAACGTAATATACCAGAACATGAGGCTAATATGAGTAGATTTATGAATTCTGAGCAAATAGCTCACACTGTTGCAATTATAAAAAACTTGCATAGTAGAAACAGAGCCAAGGACTCGATGAACTGAATGTTGTTGTTGAGCTTTTAAAATGTTGTAGAGCATGCTTACTCTACCAGCAGTGAGATTAATCATGTTGTCTGTGGTTATTGTGCACCATTATAGCTTTATTTTGCCAGTGTTTGTGGACGCCTATTGCCAAGAGAAAGATGTTAAATGCAAATGAGCACAACCCTCAGTACTGCCTGTGCAATAAAGCAACAATAGAGAGGAGAAGGGCCAAGAGACTCACACCGCATTGCATATTGACACTCAGCAGGAATTTTAATAATCTCTATTATAACAGAATACTCTCTATACACTGCACTGCTTCTACAGCACTTGCCCCCAAAATAATATGCATAAAGTCTGAACTAAAACATCTTCCAAGCACTAATCTTTTACAATTATTTAAAAATAGTAATACAAAATAATATAATGCGTTTTAATGTATTTTAAATATGCATTAAATGTGTATTTTCAGGGAATACTTCATGGCTAATTTTAGAAAAAATAAATACAGTGGCATTCTGAATTAAAGGGATAGTTCACTCAAAAATTACAATTCTGTCATCATTTACTCAACCTCAAGTAGTTCCAAACCTGTATGAATGTCTTTGTTCTGCTGAACACAAAGGAAGATATTCTGAAGAATAAATACAGTGGCATTCTGAATTAAAGGGATAGTTCACTCAAAAATTACAATTCTGTCATCATTTACTCAACCTCAAGTAGTTCCAAACCTGTATGAATGTCTTTGTTCTGCTGAACACAAAGGAAGATATTCTGAAGAATGTGGGAAACAGAGCAGTTCTGGGGCACCATTGACTTCCATCGTATTTTTCTTTCCTACTATGGAAATCAATGGTGCCCCAAAAGCCTGGTTACAAACTTTCATAAAATATCATAAAAATGCTTATAGGGTCATTCCGTGTCAACACAGCCAGGCCCTACTGAAAGACATGGACAAATACATGAATAAAGAAGAAAGCCAGCTATATGCACAGTGACCCACATTTGGTTTTCAACCATTGAAAATGGGTAAAATTCCACAATTTTCATATGGAGATGCACTGAGATCCCATATCTCTAGGACAGAACCAAATAACCTTAAAAATTAAGATACCAAAATAAAAGTCTGTTATGACACTGAAACTAAAATCATGTTGAGACAGACATGCACAGACATCTGGGATGGATGGATGAATGAATACATACATATATACAGTATATACACACACACACACACACATACACATATACTCGAAAAAGCGCCTTTTTTGAACTGTCAGCATTGGAACATAATGCAACAAGAATATTTATAAAGTCAACAGATTTTACTAAAAAAACATGCATATCTGTGGTAAAATAACATAATGGCTTTAATCACTATTTACGTTTGTTTTTCATCAGAAAAAAAATATTAATTAAACCAAACTATTTAGCCTGGAAAGCTTCTGAGATTGGGTTTGAATGACCCTATAACTTCTCTCATGTGTATATCTCAGTCACTGCGAGCTGTATATAACTAAATATAAAGTCATTGAGAGGGATTCTCAAAATATGACTTCACAGGTCTCACCTAAGTCTCTGATCAAAGAAAGTGCTTCCCAGGAGATGGCGACCCCACCTCCATCATCCATAGCACCCTGACCCACGTCCCAGCTGTCCAGGTGACCACTGAGCAGCACCACCTAAAACAGAATCAGAGCAAAAGCATACAAATGAATAGTAAAATAAATATTTCATCACATATTTTCTCTGCATTGTTTCCTTTGTTTTTCTTTTTATAGATACACAATTGTTTATTCATGTATAAAAAGGGTTTACATAACAGACTGTAAATGGAAAAAGGCATCCTGGCAACCATTTCCAGATGTTGACTGTCAGTCTTAATGGATCTTGTCAAACCCAGGCCACAGTGAAAACATTTAAACTGATGCTCTAGATTAGATTTAAACTCTAAACAGCCTCCTCTCAGAGTTCTAACACTGGCTAAATATATCTCGCTATTCCACTGAGAGCATCTTCTACCACTTTACATTCACTTTCGGCAGAGCTGTAAAAACTTTAGGAATATAGCTTACACATAATGCTCCCCAATTTTGTTTTATACTGTCAATCTGCCGTTCATACAATAGCCTCCATGGGCTGGTCAAATGTTATGGCAATAAACATACTGAATGCTTTTAAAACTCATGAACATTTGGGGAATAAAGCTCAAACAAAGTCTGTTTTTGAGACTCGCTTCAGTTAAGTGAGGATTTTCCAGTTGATTTGTCAGCTATCTGCCTACAGCATCCCGTTGGCAAATATACAAATGCTGTCTGGACATCCGCCAATCAGCTACAAGCCCACTCCCTCCAAATGTATTTTTGAATACTGTGACAGATTTTGTCTATACCGTGTCATGTTGTTGTCAGTCTCATGGCAGGTTAACACTCTCAACAGCATCACGAGAAAAGGCTAACGGTAATCTATGCCAACCATCTGTGAGTTACAACGGGTGAACTATAAAGCACCAGCCAACATGCCAACAGCAAAAGTACAAAACCATCCTGTAGTGACCGTTCTTTTGTGTTGGAACAAATCTATTGTGAGACTTGTGCTTTCATGATCAGACACCAGAAACACAGATGGAAATGTCTAGGTGGAAACGGTTCAGACTGTTCTTTAGTGCTGCTGAATTATTAAACAGGAGACAAATCGGGTCGTTATTTTGGCATCCTTGTGCCATTTCAAACCCGAATGATGTAGCTTTTTTCATTTTGAAGACATTTTGAAGAATGTTTTACAATATATACAAAAAGCTTTTAATGGCAGCTATCAAGCTTCAAAAAGGACAAAGAGCCTAATTAAATTAGACAACATGACTGTTGCACAATTTGTCAAGTCTACTACATTTATAAGTGAGCAAAAGAGTAATCCAATAATCTTCCCTTCTAAGCTTTGAAATGTTATTCACATTAGTGTTTAAACTTGAGTTAAAATGGCCTGTAAAAGTCAAAAAAGCACTAGCATTCGAAAGTTTAGGCTGTGTTTTTTTTGTTTTGTTTGGAAGTAATAAATACTGATATCATCGTGGATTTATTTTAATGAACAGAAGCACTGAAATATGAATGAGGGAGTGAAATTAAGAGACTGCACAGGGAGAGGATGAGTTGAGCCTAATGAGCCCACTATCCAAGGGGAGTCATACTGAAACACACATTCAATATTCTGCTATAAATCTGGACCAGACAAGGGCCAAAACCTATAACAAGCTGAACAATCAAGATGTGTAAGTGAAAATGAAAACACATGCTAATCAAATGAATGTAGCCGCAGCTTGATATTTAGAATGAAATCATACAGTGATCCAAAAAACTAAAGTAGTAGGCTTAGTGCTGACTTAAATATATTTTTTAATCATAATTTTATGTTAGGATAAAGTTAGGATAACTTGTCTTAAATCCCTATAGGTAAGATGTTTCATGATTTTATTGGGTTGTTTCAAATACAGTATTAAGCGTTACAACATAACACTGGGTACATATAATACATTTCACTAGTTTGGATGTGCATGAGCACTTCTAAGTAACACCAATTAGAATGTAAACAAAAATAGATCATGATAAAGCATGATGTGACTTTTTGCTGAATTTAGTAAGAGCTCTACAAAAAATGACTTCTATAGAGAGCTCAAAACGTGCTGTTGAAAGCTAAATTCCTGTCAAGCAGAGGTGGAATGAGTACAAAAATATTCTACTCAAGTAAAGTACCATTACATTAATGAAATTTTACTCAAGTACAAGTAAATGTACCAGTATACAAATCTACTCAAGTAAAAGTAAAAAGTAGCTCATTTAAAACTTACTCAGAGTAAAAATTACTTCAATACATTTTAACAGCAGGAGGGAGGAAAAATTGGATAGACCAAGGGTGTCAGACTCATTTCCTGGGGTCACTGTTAATTCAACCTTCTAATCCAGCTAAACTAATTATTTAGGTTTATTTGAAAACTACATGGTGTGTGTGTTGGAGCAGGGTTGGAAGACTAAAGTCTGCAGGGCTGTGGCCTCCAGGAATGGAGTTTGACACCCCTGGGATAGGCCTATAAATCTCAAACTAGTTGTTTTTAATTAAAGGGATCATCGGTTATTTAGAGTAATAACACATTTGGGCTGTTACCAAGCAAATTAAATCAGTATCAACTAAATTAATATTTGCAATGCAGAGGAAACGCAGAAGCTTAATCTGAAGTGGCATAGATATATTTACACCCTGACATTAATGCATTTAGCCTGCAGTTACAAATGCAGAAATAATGTTTTGATAAATAAGAAATAAAATGTTGAATACTCGTTTGAAATTATAAAAAAAAAAAAAAAATCTAAAGATTCTTTAAATGTGAAATTAACAGCCAGTAAGTGTCAGCAAGTCACTGTTAAGAGAGTCCTTGCGACTGAACCGAATCATTTAAACAGTTGAATCATTCAAGAACGAAACACCGTGTTTGGAATTATTTTTGTTGTCAAAATACAGGCAATATGGCAATATATCTAAAATGCAAGTCTCTTAATTAACTTCTTGTTTTTTTGAAAAAAAATATGTACGCCTATGTAATCATTCTGATTTGTGGAGAAAAAAACGGCACTCTTCGTGTGATGTTGATTTACTTTATGAAATTATATAAATATATACATTTTCTGCACCTATATCTTCAATTTTGTGATCATTCTAAAGGCATTTTAACAGACTGAATCACGCAGTGAAAGAAAGCACTCCACATGGACGTGGACTAGTCTGATTACTAGATTTCACGGCCCACTGTTTAGAGTGTTTTGTTTGGTTTTTGCCAAAATACTGATAATGTCAAATCACACATTGTTAAAACAAAAATTGCTTTATTATCGCAGATGATATCGCACACCCTGCACCACTGTCTTTTTGGCTAATTTGTGCAAAACCTTTTGGTAAACTGTCAAAGCTTCATTTTAACCACCAATGCAAAGATGTAAGTACCTTACCTCTACATGCTTGCGAAGGGCGATATCAAGATTTTATAAGCTGCTAGTTTGCAGGGGCGCGGGAACAGGGGGTGCTGAGGGTGCTGCAGCACCCCCTGTTTTTTCTGTGGACAACTGTAAACTGTTGTGAATAAAAAAAAATATAGGCTAAATTTTTTATAATAAAGATTCATTTAAACATTTCTATGGTTGCTCCGATGTTTATAACATTTAGTTTACATTGGCTAGTTTGCTAACTATTTCTATGTGATCTTCGACATATTTACCATTTGCCCATTAATTTAACAGTTGTAAGAATTAAAGTTTTCTTGGCTTATAGCTATAGCAGCTTATAGCTACCTATTAAAATAGTTCAGTTTTGTATGTAATGGAAAAGTGATTAGACTATGTTTCATTTTTTCTTCATAAAGTTAATTTAGAAAACCTTGGGAGCAGTTTTGTTCGTTAAATGTTTTTCGGCCAGCATCAGAGTTGATCGCCTATGTTTGATTAATTTAGCCTTATCAAATCATCACGACTTGACTAAAATAAAATCGATAGATAGGCCTATAAACAGTTCAAGCATATCACAGTGTTAGTTTAAATGTTTAACCTATATAAATGTGCAATATCCAACAGTTTGTTTGGAGAGTGGAAGCTGAAGCGAGCTTTACAGGACATGGAGGCTCCAGCGTGGTCACTTGGATTTTTTTCTTACAGTAAAAACAACTTAAAATACGCCGTGTGTGATTTTTTTCTCATAAGGGTAAGAGTAATGTATCATTTGGAACTGTAAAGGGTCTACTTTTATTTGTGTGCATTCACAATATCAACATTGTGCTTTTATAAAATAGGAAAACAGAGAATGCACTTTCTGCCGGTTTTGAACAAGAGCGCTTCAATGATGAACCGAAACTCGGCAACTCGAAACTGGCTCAGAGATATGATAAATATATCTATAGAAAGCTTTAAAATACTACTTTAAAACGAAATAATTAAAAGCAAAGCAAAAACTCTTCATCAGCCTATGTAATCCGTTAAGATGCATATTTCTCTCTGCGCGTCCAATGACGAGATGGCAAATCATTTTTCCCTGTCACCTCACCATCTAAAATATAAAAATAAGGGAAAGCCTAAAACAGGCCCGATTATAATTTGCGTGTTATTTTATAATTGTATTCAATAATAAAAAAAAGTATGTAAATCTTTGTCCTTGAAATGTAAAGGATTTGCAATGCAATTTTATCTGACTGATAGGCCTATGTGAATTATTTATTGGCCTATCTTTTTAATCCATGCAGGAAATGCTTTAAAAACAGCTTTAAAATTACTTTATTGCATTCCAGATGCTTTTAAAAGAACTTTTCACTATACATTTTAAGGGTTTTTAAGCTTGAATGTACCTTGAATGTAAAACATTGTTATGAATTCATTGTTGTCTAACACGATCTCATGAAAGTGCATAGGCTATAGCACGATTTTCTGTTTCTATTTGGCGTAATATTTATACGTTGAAATTGACATTTACTTCGAGTTCAACTTCAGCAGAATACGATGGGGTTTGGTTTTCAGCTGGGTCTGCACCATTAACGCCTGTCTTGTCCATCTGCATCTTTCTTGTGATTTTAGCGCCAGTTTGATCTGCCTGTTATTTGCTGCAGTAGTTTCCAGGGAGCGATTTCTTTTTTACTCCGTAATGAATATGCTTTAAAATGTAGCGAAGTACAATACTTCAAACTAAATATACTTCAGTAAAAGTAAAATTACAGATTAAAAAAATGTATTTAAAAAGCAGAAGTACACAAAAAAGCTACTTAATTACAGTAACGCAAGTAAATGTAATTCATTAATTTCCACCTCTGCTGTCAAGTCATTCACAACGGACACAGTTTGCATGCAGCAGGCAGCACAAAAAATCCTTTAAGATGTTTTAATGAATTGATCAATGACTGTATTCAGTAAAAAACACCATACAGGCAGATAACTACAAACCTTGCATTTTTCTTCTTAAAAAAAGATAATGTACAATTAACTTGACTGAATCAGTGAAAAACAGTCAATTTAATTTAGGTACACTGTGGTAATGAAAGGTATACTCCAAGTACACTTTATAATAACTTTCATTAACAGCCCAAACAATGCAAATGCTTACGGATCAATAACTTATGTACAAATATATTTAAAAAATGATGTATTTGAAAACGGATTGTTCACCCAAAATCGAAAATTCTGTCATCATTTACTCATACTCATGTTGTTCCTTCCAACCCTGTCTGACTTTCTTTCTTCTGCAAAACACAGAACAAAAGTATATATTTAAAAAAAATGTTGGGTTACCATTGACTTTCATTGTGTGAACAAAAAACAATAAGGCCTTTCTCAAAATATCAAAAATCATTTTCAACAGAAGATTGTAAGTCATGCAGAGTTGCAATGGCGGGTGAGTTTTTCCATTTTAGTTTTTAGGGTGAACTATCCTTTAATAGGTTAATGCTATTATAAAAGTTATAAAGTATTTTATATGGAAGAGAGAGACTGAAAGACCAGTTCCATCTGCTTTTCTAAAACATGTAACTATACAGGTAAATAGGGGTCTTATAGAATAGGGTCTTCTTTCCAAATAGGAATGTGGCTGTAAAACACATCAAAATCTTCAACATATGGTTAAAACTGAATGATTGCAGCAACCAATATAAACCTAGAAGAGCTGTTTTGACTCGTCTACCACAGCTAAAATACTTTCCATAAACAACAGTACTCATATTCTGACCAGCCTGGCATCATGCAAACACCTAAACGTATGTTTACCTACAATTAGACATCTAATTCTGTTTAAGAAAAAAACATATTTCAAGTTCAAAACCATTTTTGTAACTACAGGAGATATTCTTATTTTCCCTAACTTATTGACACTGAATGTTTACCGAAAGGGAATTGTGTAACGGGGAAGTCATCATAAATACGCCTGTGCACACACACTGACAGACAGACAGAGGTTACACAAACTGTCCCTCATTCATGCTTTCCACCCACACCACTTCCTGGAACTCCACCATTGTGTGTGCAAAAAGAGTGTAGCGTTTAGCACAAAACCAGAGAGTGGTTTAAACGTGTGGTGAGAGAATGAGCAAGCTTTAGAGAGCGGATGAGGGGAAGAACTTGCTGTGAAATGAACAGACTGTACGCTCTTCCACAAGTCAGCAAATCATTCACAAACCAGCTTCAGAAGACTTTATTGTAACTCAAATCAATCATCATGAAATAGAAGAGGGCAAAACAACTAGACAGTGATGAAATGTCAGACTAGATCCTAGAAATGTTCACAATGCTGTTACCTGAGGAACTGTCAGCAATGAAAAACTCTTTCTCTCAAAGTAGAGTACATAGTACTGTTTCAAGTTTTTAGGACATTTAAAATGAATAATCTGGGTTCAAAACAAGCTAAGCTCTATCACCACATATAATCTGTATCGGTTACAATGTTGATTATCAGAGATACTAACTTTGACTCTATTAAAAACAGGTCCCAGTAATGGACAATGGAAGTTTATGGGGCAATGGTTTCTGGAGGGTTTAAAAGCAGAAAGGCACATTTTGTATGATATTTTAAAAAGCTGGCCAGCTGGTTCAACAGATTTCAGGTGTTTTTTCCTATGTACATTTACATTTACATTTATGCATTTAGCAGACGCTTTTATCCAAAGCGACTTACATTGCATTCAAGTTACAGTTTCTACATTTTATCAGCTCTTGCTTTCCCTGGGAATCGAACCCATGATCTTGGCGTTGCTAACGCCATGCTCTACCAGTTGAGCTACAGGAAAGCTACAGGAAAGCCTATGTAAACAGTCCATTTCTGGTATCCTTCTAAAGAGTGTATGGTAATGCATTTTAAAGAAAAAATATAACAAAGAACTGTTATGAGAAAATGGCTATTTCAAATTTTGTCTATTATAAAAAAAACTAGGTTTGGTTCAAATCATATTTAGCCTAATTTACTTTTACGATGGTCTATACACTCTTCTGTCTTCTCTCGGGGAGGTCTTCACTGCCGCGGTAAACTAAGATTTTTATACCCATCTAACAAAATACTACTCCAATTCAACTGAACACAATTTCCTGTTAGTCACAATAAATGGCCAAGCAAGCACCCGACACTGACAAGGGACGCGACACAGTACGAGACCAAGTGCGATTTCAGCACGTCTCCACACAATTTAGTAAAATATTAATAATTAATCAAATATATTATTAACATTTTTGGAGACCTCAAAATAAAATTATTGAATTATTGCAATTTAGGCAGATTAAACCATTTTTATATACTAGCATATATATGTGTTAAGTGAACATGTCCTTTACTATTAAAAAATGTCAAATATTATACATATAAAAATGCTCTATAGCCACTAATTGTTGAATTTGATTTGTTTACTTATCTTTTTGTAACAAAATACATTTTAACTCAATTGGTGACTGAAATCTTATTAGCATTAGACCCCATAGCATTTGCATGGTATTAACTGCTCTGGAATAAATGTCAGCCAATTCTACTATACCATGCACACAACATCCCATATGCTGCTTCATGAATAAACACACACACACACACACACACAATTCACTTAACAAAACGTTGAAAAAGTATCTACTGATCTGACCAGATGAGCCATTGGCAGTTTAAATCCAGCATTTATTGCATTCTATATTTCCGCTGGTCCCAAAAAATGCATCTGCCAAAAATAAAGTGACTTTTTCAGGTCATGCAGCCACTCTGTGAATTGAATAAATGAGAACAGACTGATCAAATACACAGATGTGCGTAATGAGGCAGACACCACACACTGATGCTGTCAAATTCACTCTCAAATTCCCCAAAACCACCACCATCAAACACGTGCAGACCTTGATCACTTGCATTCAATTACAGAACTGGAAAGTTTGGAAGGTTTTTGTTATTTTAGGCCAAACCCCTAATACCCAGAAAAACTATTATTTTTGTGGCAGGATTGGAGGTCATCTACAAACTGGCTTCATTTCCTTTGCCATCTCAGAAAACTGAGCCATTGATGGTTCTAGCAGTCATGCTCATGTGCAATATATTCAAGTGCTGTTGGTATTATAAGTGATTTTAACCAGTTTTAGCAAATCATTTTTAGAAATATTAGAAATTTGTGCAAGACTACAGCTTTGAATATTTTCAAATGTCAAGGCTGGATGAATTTATATATTATATATATTTATTATATATTTACAATATTATATGTTTATTTAAATATTTTTGGAGAGAACATAAATGGTGCCCTAAGCAAGATTTCAGACACCTTCATTATTTAGCTACTGAATTTAATAATTAATTAACACATTCAAATAGGAAATTTGATTCAGCATTTCACATTAATGAAACCCTTTTAAAGAAAAAAAATATTATAAAGTATGCCAAGATATACTTTTTATATTCCAAACCAGATGACAGGATACGTTTATGCAAGAGGGATCTTTTCCTGAGAAAGAGGGTTATCTTAACAGTAATCATGATTTTCAATGCTGTGCAATAACAACTAAATTAGAAAATGCTTTCATTTAGTTCCTCTAATAATGGATGATGCAGCATTATCATCATACTAACCTCATTTCTCAATAAGGTTCAAGTTTAGCAGTAAATGCAAGATCTTCATATTCTTAAGTTGGATATCTTCCCTATGTTGCCCTAACTTTGTTTTAGTAAACCACTTGATTGGCTCTATGACTCTCTCTCCTCTCCACCTGTAGCTGGTGTGTGGTGAGCGCACTGGTGCCGTTGTCCTGTGGCAGCCGTCACATCATCTAAGTGGATGCTGCACACTGGTGGTGGTGGTTGAGGAGAGACCCCCACCCCACATGATTGTAAAGTGCTTTGGGTGTACAGCAATACACAATAAAGCGCTATATAAATGCATCATTCATTCATTCACAAACCAAGCAAAATTGACAGATCCTGACAGCCAGGGATCAACATGCATTTGCACTGTATAGACAAAATAAATACATATGCATTTTGTTTTGCAATTAAATGCTATTTACACTAAGTGAAAAACGCGAAGCCCATGGGTGAGACGTCTGGTTTATTAGCTGCTATAAGTAAATAACGAGGAGAATAACAATGTGAAAACTGTTTGCACTACAAACCAGTGTGTTCATAATTCATATCCTACATTAAAATAATATGATAAGACACACCAATTTCCAATATCAAGCAGCAAAACTAACTGTTTTGTACAGCTAAAAATATCTGGACGCGGATGAGACAGGAAGCTAAAACCCATAGAATTTACTCCCATTTATACGGCAAGACAAAAGTGGATAGGAGGAACGGTAAATTTGACATCGTTCCCTTTTCTTGCACAGTGTAAATAGACAATAAATAGACAAAAAAGTAATATTGTGATTTTTGTTTGTTTTTAAAATATGTTTATGTTTTAATATATTTAAAAAATATATTTATTCATGTAATGGCAAAACCTGAATTTTGACATTACTCAACTCTTCAGTTTCATGTGATCCATTCTCACGGTCAAGTTTTTTCTAATATGCTGATTTCATGCTTAAGAAACATTTCTTATTATTTTCAATGAGAACAGTTGAGAACAGTTGTGCTGCTTAATATTTTTGTGGAAACAATAATACATTATTTTCAGGATTCTTTGATGAATAGAACATTTATTTAAATCACTTTTCAATTTTTTTTTTTTATCAATTTTAAAATATTAAAGGCATAGTACCTAAAAGCGACCAATATTTATGTAAGATTCTTGTTGTGGCATGTAAAAAGACTATTACTAGGAATTGGCTTAAAGAAAGCATTTTGAATTGTAAACAGTGGTTTGAAATCATTGAAGAAATCCTGGTGATGGAAGAACTTACGTATACTCTAAAAATGAAAAAAGTGCTTTCAGAATGGACTGGGAAAAGTGGTTGATATATAAAGACTATAAATACATCCTCAGCTAAGCAAATATTGAATGCTATAGAAATGGTAACCTCATCTGTTTGGCTTATGTTATCTCTCTCCTTAATTGGGGAGTTGGTTCATATGCATATGTATGTATATATATATATATATATATATATATATATACACAGTGTAGCTGGAAAAAGTATTTAGTCAGCCACACTTGATTGTGCAAGTTCTCCCACTTAAAAAGATGAGAGAGGCCTGTAATTTTCATCATAGGTATACCTCAACACCTGTAGCTGAGAGACAAAATAAGAAAATAAAATCCAGAATATCACATTGTTGGATTTTTTAAGAATTTATTAGCAAATTATGGTGGAAAATAAGTATTTGGTCACCTACAAACAAGCAAGATTGCTGGCTCTCACAGACCTGTAACTTCTTCTTTAAGAGGCTCCTCTGTCCTCCCACTCGTTACCTGTATTAATGGCATCTGTTTGAACTAGTTATCAGTATAAAAGACACCTGTCCACAACCTCAAACAGTCACACTCCAAACTCCACTATGGCTAAGACCAAAGAGCTGTCAAAGGACACCAGAAACAATAATTGTAGACCTGCACCAGGCTGGGAAGACTGAATCTGCAATAGGTAAGCAGCTTGGTGTGAAGAAATCAACTGTGGGAGCAATTATTAGAAAATGGAAGACATACAAGACCACTGATAATCTCCCTCGATCTGGGGCTCCAGGCAAGATCTCACCACTAAGTCAAAATGATCACAAGAACTGTGAGCAAAAATCCCAGAACCACTAAGACCTAGTGAATGACCTGCAGAGAGCTGGGACCAAAGTAACAAAGGCTACCATCAGTAACACACTGTGCCGCCAAGGACTCAAATCCTGCAGTGCCAGACGATTTTCTGCTTAAGCCAGTACAACTGTCCAGGCACCTCTGAAGTTTGCTAGAGAGCATTTGGATGATCCAGAAGAGGATTGGGAGAATGTCATATGGTCAGATGAAACCAAAATAGAACTTTTAATTCAAAACTCAACTTGTCGTGTTTGGAGGAGAAAGAATGCTGAGTTGCATTCAAAGAACACCATACCTACTGGGAAGCATTAAACATCATGCTTTGGGGCTGTTTTTCTGCAAAGGACCAGGACGACTGATCTGTGTAAAGGAAAGAATGAATGGGGCCATGATATGAGATTTGAGTGAAAACCTCCTTCCATCAGCAAGGGCATTGAAGATGAAACGTGGCTGGGTCTTTCAGCATGACAATGATCCCAAACACACCGCCTGTGCCAAGGAGTGGCTTTGATAAGCATTTCAAGGTCCTGGAGTGGCTTTCAATGGTCTCCAGATCTCAACCCCATAGAAAATCTTTGGAGGATGTTGAAAGTCCGTGTTGCCCAGTGACAGCCCCAAAACATCACTGCTCTAGAGGAGATCTGCATGGAGGAATGGGCCAAAATACCAGCAACAGTGTGTGTAAACCTTGTGAAGACTTACAGAAAACGTTTGACCTCTGTCATTGCCTACAAAGGGTATATAACAAAGTATTGAGATGAAATTTTGTTATTGACCAAATACTTATTTTCCACCATAACTTGTAAATAAATTCTTAAAAATCCTACATTAAAATGTGATTTTCAGGATTTTTTCTTATTTTGTCTCTCATAGTTGAGGTATACCTATGATGAAAATTACAGGCCTCTCTCATCTTTTTAAGTGGGAGAACTTGCACAATTGGTGGCTGACTAAATACTTTTTTGCCCCACTGTATATATATATTATTATATTTGTATTACTTTATTAGGTACACCTGTTCAATTGCTTGGTAACACAAATTGCAAATCAGACAATATTATGGCAGAAACTCAATGCATTTAGGCATCTAGATGTGGTGAAGACGACTTGCTGAAGTTCAAACCGAGCATCAGAATGGGGAAGAAAGGGAATTTAAGTTACTTTGAATGTGGAATGGTTGTTGGTGCCAGACGGGCTGGTCTGAGTATTTCAAAAACTGCTGATCTACTGGGATTTTCACACACAACCATCTCTAGGGTTTACAGAGAATGGTCCGAAAAACAGAAAATATCCAGTGAGTGGCAGTTGTGTGAACGAAAATGCCTTGTTGATGTCAGAGGTCAGAGGAGAATGGGCAGACTGGTTAGAGATGATAGAAAGGCAACAGTAACTCAAATAACCACTCGTTACAACCAAGGTATGCAGAATACCATCTCTGAACGCACAACACATCGAACCCTGAAGCAGATGGGCTACAGCAGCAGAAGACCACACCGGGTGCCGCTCCTGTCAGCTAAGAACAGGAAACGGAGGCTACAATTCACACATGCTCACTAAAATTGGACAATAGAAGATTGGAAAAATGTTACCTGGTCTGATGGGTTTCGTTTTCTGCAGCGACATTCAGATGGTAGGGGCAGAATTTGGCGTAAAGAACATGAAAGCATGGATCCATCCTGCCTTATCTCAACGATTCAGGCTGCTGGTAGTGGTGTAATGGTGTGGGGAATATTTTCTTGGCATACTTTGGGCCTTTTAGTACAAATTGAGCATTGTTTAAACGCCACAGCCTACCTGAGTATTGTTGCTGACCATGTCCATGCCTTTATGACTACAGTGTACCCATCTTCTGATGCTACTTCCAGCAGGATAATGCACCATGTCACAAAGCTCAAATCATCTCAGACCGGTTTCTTGAACATGACAATGAGTTCACTTTACTCAAATGACCCCCACGGTCACCAGATCTCAATCCAATAGAGCACCTTTGGGATGTGGTTGAACGGGAGACTAATATCCAGGATGTGCAGCCGACAAATCTGCAGCAACTGTGTGATGTTATCATGTCAATATGGACCAAAATCTCTGAGGAATGTTTCCAACACCTTGTTGAATCTATGCCATGAAGAATTGAGGCAGCTCTGAAGCAAAGGGAGTGCAACCCGGTACTACCTAATAAAGTGTCCAGTCAGTGTGCACACACACACACACACACACACACACACACATACATATATATATATATATTATGCATTGAGATGTATGTATGTATGTACAGGATGTTTTATATTGTTCCCTTTTTATACTACTTTATTTTTTTATGTGCATTGTTAATCTTGTATATAAAAATTAAAGTAAAAAAAACAACACTTTTGATCTATTTAATGCATCCTTGCGCAATAAAAGCACAAAAAATCCTACAGAACCCAGATGTTTTAAATGGCAGTGTGGTAGTGTAACTCCTCTTGATTTTTATGGGAAAACCTTTAAAAAAGAATTCTTTATCAGACTGACCAAATGTGAATTTGTGCCACAGCATTAAAAAATAATAATAAAAAATAATTGATAGCAATAATCATGCAGCTTTATTTTCAGAGAGAAATATTAGTATAACACAAAGCATAAATAATAGTTTTAGGTATTACTTTTGGAACTCCCGCTTCCAAATCCACTTAGAAATCTGCGAGGACATGTTCTGTCACAGTCTGAATGGTTCTGACTGAGAAACATTTAAATTACATTTTTCCCCCTTCAAAATAATAAATGTTACTATTATCTCCTTTTTATTGTAGCCATTCATAAATTGAATCTACCTTTTAAGGTAGCCATTGACAAATATTTGCCATCTGAAAACTGTGGCTAATCCTCTTATTTCACAGATAACACGGGACACATCTAAAGAACATCTGACTCACTGGCTGTCATCCGCACCCTCATTAACAGTGATGAGTAATACGCTCCAAAGGTCTATACTGAGGGTTCCCGTTACCATCCATCAGCGAGAACGATCAGTATTTTCAGGCATGTCTCTGGCTGTGACCGGAGTGTCATTGCTCGGTGAATTCAGACTGTGAAGAAACACCAGGGCTCAAGGATCTGTTTGTTCACAGAATAAAGGTCCCCAGCTTGCACAAGCCTTAGTTCTAACTAGGGCAAAGGCTAGAGCAAAGTTTCTTTCCCAAAAACATAGGCATCAGTATTTTACGAGGTCTAAAGCAGCGCTTTTTAACTAGTTTTGCATCAAAACCCACATCATTTTAAAGTGCAGTAAAGACATTTATAGTGTTACAAAATATTTCTACTTTTAATAAATGTTGATCCTCTTAACAATCTATTCATTAAAAATCCTGAAAAAGTATCATGGTTTCGACAAAAATATTAAGCAGCACAACTGTTTTCAACATTGATATTAACAGTAAATATTTCTTGAGGACAAAATCAGCATATTTACTTTTGCATGTATGCATTTGGCAGATGCTCTTCTCCAAAGCAACTTAATTACATTGAAGGTGCAAGATTTCTGAAGGATCATGTGACACTGAACACTAATAGTATGAATGGTTTTGTTCAACTGTATCATATTTCACAATATTTCTGTTTTTACAGTATTTTGATCAAATAAATGCAGGTTTAGTGAGCATAAGAGACGTCTTTCAAAAAAATTAAAGGGACAGTTCACTCAAAAATGAACATTCTGTCATTAATTACTCACCCTCGTTCCAAACCTGTAAGACCTTCATTCGTCTTCGGAAGACAAATTAAGATTAACTAGCACATTCAAGGCCCATAAAGGTTGTAAAGACCTTTAACCTTAATCGTATTAAGCTACGAGAATACCTTGTATGCACAAAGAAAACAAAGATAACACGTTTATACAACAACTTCTTCTCTTTTGTGTCAGTCTTAACTTGTGTTCCGAAGATGAACGAAGGTCTTACAGTTTTAAAACTACATGAGGGTGAGTAATTAATGACGGAATTGTCATTTTGGGGGTGAATTATACCTTTAAAAAGCATGTAGTGTATGTCAAGCTATTATCGCAGGTGTGAGTTCTGAGAATTGGTTGTACCTTGTAGCTACAGTAAATAGTGTTGTTGCATAGAATATGAACTAGACAGCTAGCTAGTGCTTAATATGGACGATTTTAAACTTACCCCATTCTCACAACAAAGAAACCTCAAGCTGCAGAGAATGTGAAGTCAAAAACAGAAAGTGACAAAGGCTTGTACCTAAACAAGATCCAAACCACAATGGCAAATATGAAACATGGGGATTCCCCAAACAAATTCAGAATATTCTGACAAAGCACAATCTGCGATTTTATGTTTCAACTACAAATGGCAACAGAGTGTGACCTGCACAGACACAACAACTTGTAAAATTATAACAACACGAGTTAACTGCCTAAACTAAAAAAAATAAAAAAGGTAATATATTGTATTAGTATTAGCCTTTATTCTAAATTATAATTTTGCAAAAAAACATTAAACATCGAAAGACAAAGACATCGGAAGCATTTTGTCAAAGGTTAACGTGTATTTATTTTGCTCTCTAAATAGAAAATAAGAAGAAAATTCGACTGATCTTTTTTATATAATTATTAGCACAATGCCCATTCTAAAAGGAAACCCTTTGTCAAACTTCATTGAGTTCAACCGTGCAAGAGGGTGGTAAATCAGTAATGACATGCTCCCTCCCATTAAATATGAGCCCAGTTTAAAAGCCAACATCGCCCTTTTGAACCCCAACAGTCATGAACATTGTGGCCTCCTGTCATACACGTACTGATGGAGTGTGGAGAGCAGTATAAACTCTGGTTTCCCCTGTGGAATCCCCCGCATACATCACAGGCCAGAAACAACAAACAGACGACCCCGAGGTGGTTAAATCCACTCTGGTGTTATCAGAGGATATAAACATCTCAACCTCATTCTGAGACTAAAAGATCATTTGATGGGCCCAAAACGGAAAGAGGGGAGTGGGATGATGGACAGAGTGAATTAGAAAAACAACAAGCCAAACCCAAATAAAGAGGAGGAAACTGCAATTGTTCTACTCATTGCTTCATATGAGAATGTTCTGGAAATGAGAAACTAACCGTTACTGGAGAGAAATGTACAGATTTGAGGTTTGTGGAAATAAAGTTTGGACGCACTGCGACCTTTACCGGAATGGACTGGGTCCATTATAGAGACAGGAAATGTTTTGGGAAATGACAGGAGCATATTTTGTGTATCAGTAAATGCTTGACTGGCTCTACTACACATTCCATAATGGCCATTTTCAGTTTAAACAGCAGCTAAATTTGTGGGAACATAAAAACATGTAAATACTATTACTTTCATTCCATTTTTTTTTTCTAATTGACCAAACTTTTAACTCAACTGAGTCTGCAAACAGTAATCCAACCAAACTTTGATTACCCAGCCAGATACCTAGATACATCTGGTTTTGCAAGAAAAAGAAATCAGCAATCAGGGTTTTTTTTCACTGACACAATAGTTCAGACAGTATATTTTTTCCTCTGATGCAGTTATTTGTGACCATCTCTGTGAACTCTAATTATGAGATAACAATCATCGAGGTTTGATTTCTTCATTAATTCCATTATAATTTTTCAATCTTTGACATGACCTCACTCAGTCAATATTAAATATATAATGGTAACATTTTCACAGAATGTTCTTTACTATATGAAGGATGATTTTTTTTTGTAGAAAATAGTAAATCACAAACAAAATTACTTTAGCTGGGTTCTCACAGAGAGGGTCACATTTTTGCTTCAAAATAAATAAATGCCAATATTTGCTGCAAAATAAATAAATACATTTTCTATGCTCTATCATTTATTTAATATTTGTTATATTAATTTTAAACTATAAAAAAATATCAATATTATTATTAATAATAATAATACATTTGCAGCTGTAAATAGACAAATACAAAAATCTATTGCAAAGAAGCATGGAAAAGTTGTAAATATTATATACAATCCATGTATATAATAAATGCTCTTCTTTTGAACTTTATGTTCATCAAAGAATCTTGAACAAAAAGTATCACAGTTTGCACAAAAATGTTTGCACAACTTTTATCATCTGTGATAATAAGAAATATTGCTTAAGAATTAAATCAGCATATTAGAATGTATTCTGACGGTTCATGTGACACTGAAGACTGGCTGCTAAAAAATCAGCTTTGGAATAAATTACATTTTAAAATGCATTAAAACAGAAAATTGTTAAATCCTAATATTTCACAATATTACTGTGAACGCTATCAACTAACTTAAGATTTGGTGACAACACAACATGTGCAAATTCCATCAACTGGCCCGAAACTGTCATCCTTATTATTATGACCTGGATATCACCTAAACTTTTTGGTGATTCGTTACGATAATCTGAACACAGCCTCAAAACTTCCTATCATTCATTGGAGAGCTATGTATCCCCAATTGCGTTTGTGATCTCATGCTGTTAAATAACAGGAAACAATCAAGGTTAAGATGCCCATGAACACAGTGTACAGTGGATGGTGTGTGTTATTCCAGTTCCCTGTCCTTTGCTTGCTGGTGAGAAGCAGCTATTCTGGGTGCCACAAGGTTTTATCACAGCTCAATGCATTATTTATAAGGCAGAAGCTTGGCCCCTGGAGCAGGAGAAATGAATGGTTATGACAGGGTAAACCCCACAAGATGCCAGCCACTGTGCATTGCAGGCATTAGTTGAGGCCAGCTTTTCAAAGTTGCTGATGGCCGACTCTCTGCTGTTTCTGGAAACAATATGATACCGCATCTAGGACATTTGATAGTTTTTTAAATGGCAATGCATTATTTATTTGTCAATAATAGATGTTAAAATACACAACAATTGCCTTTTTGATGGAATATTTACACTGCCGCTCAAAAGTTTGGGATCAGTAAAATGTTTTTTTTATTATTATTTTTTCTTCTTCTGCTCATCAAGGCTATATCTATTTGATCAAAAAAAAAACTGTTAATTTATGAAAATTTGAAATAGAAATTCATACACAGCATGAGGGTGAATAAATAATAGATATGAATTTTCATTTTTGGATGAACTATCCCTTTAACCAGACAACATTCCAACACAGTGACAATCTGGCCAACAGCAGACTCTTATAAATGGCCTCTATATAAACTTTCAATTTCTAACTTATATTCTTCCCACACGCAATTATATCCCTCACTGCTTCCATATTTATATTTATTTGGCAGTTATTTTTTCTTGAGCAGCTATAACGGCATACTAAACCACATGTACAAGTCTTGGTGTAATTTATCTTTTAATATAAAATGTATCTCCATAAAAAAGCTGGCGATGGCTATAATGAACAGATGCTAAACATTCATTGGAGAAAATAAATCTGATTCATATTTAAAAAAAGGTTCTTTAAGCATTGACATGGTTATCTTATCTCCATGCCAATGGAATGGGTTTGAAATGCAGCTCCAGTCCTTTTTTAAACTAAGAATGGAATTAATTGGACTGATTTAAGTAATAGATTTCATTTTCATAATGAGCCTTGCCCTCGCTTTCAAAGAAACGCATCTAAAGTTGCCTTTCAAAGCTCTTTATGAAATTCAGTGGGGTATGCCTGCTTTTAGAAGCAGAGCTCAGACGTTTATTCAGACAACTGTGTTTTTCTTCTCAGACTACAGATGATGCTGAGGCTGATGATGATGAGGATGATGAGGATACTTTCCAAGGTTATTTCTGGGGAAATATAAAAGCCATAACCACAGACACCATCTGTTGTATTACAAAGAGATCAAAAGCAGTGGGAGGAAGGAATCAAAAGAAAGAAAAAAAAAAACAGAGAAGAGAGACTCATATGGGCATTGCTCGGATTAAGAGGAGACTGAAAGTAGAACAAACACTGTCTGTGTTATGATGTCTTCGCTGGTGATCTCATTTCCTTCGCTCCGGTGGGGTTGAATACGTTCTAATTCTGAATGCTACCGACATTCGCAAAAGTGGGGAATTCAATTAGGCTTTTTGACATCATGCCTGTCAACACCATTAGACCTGTCTCTTCATCACAATTCATTTCTTCTGCCCTGCTACACGCTTTTTAGTTTAGTGGCAGCAGTTATATAAGGTTGAAAGTCTCACATGAGGTAGTAATGTGATAAAAGAGACCCTAGTGGCATAAGTCAGGTCCACATTGCATCTTATTTAGTGTGCAAGCTCCACCCACTTAGACAGGAAGAGATAGATTCACCAACATGTAAAACAACCAAATCACAGTTTGTTTGTTTTTTACGTAATGTTTAAGGTTATGTGTATTTGAAATTTTTGTAATATAAAAGATCAGTGGAAATAATTAATTGTAATAAATAATAGTGCAACAGTCTCATCTGTATCAGTGGTTGTGCAGAAAATGCCAGAAACAAATGAGAGAATATCAGCCTAATCAATACGGATTATTTAATTGTCTTTGGAAGTTGTGTAAAGTCAGCCAATCAGATTTGACCTTGTCATAATCGAAAAAGTGATTTCCAGTTCCAGTCCTGAAATAAATAAAAATAAACCGTGACACTTGTACTGTTCGCATTTAAAAATAAATGCTTTGGAAAGGAATGTCTTCTTGCCAAATCGTTTTTTAGCCCTTTTTTTTCAACAACAAAATCTTAATGAAAGCTAATTTTTTGAGATATCAACCTCAAATTTGTAACAACTTTTTATTTTCTTACAGTTTTAGAGTAAAACTTGTTTTGGAATATATATATATTTCATATTAAATTTAAAAACAGTATTTTTGTGCTTTTTTAATAATAATAAACAAACATCTATAATTTTCTTTTTTTCACCTCCGCAATAATCTACAAGTGTCTGCTTTAAAAAAAGTGTCCAAATTTTAAAATTCCAAATGTCCAAAGCATTAAATATTTCTGAAATGTCAATTTGAAAATGTCAACTTCAAGTCTATGCTCAAAAAGTGGTTAACATGTAATAAAAATATCACAACTTTTCCATAAATATAATTTTGTACCATACAGTCTCTGATATTTTGACCATCAAGCGAGCAGCACCAGAAGGTTAAATGTAACCTTAAAATTAATATCCATTTTTCATAGTGTACATTATAAACCCTAAAAACTTTTCACAACAATGATGATAACTATAATGATAATAAAGTGTTAATAATTCCTAATACACAACATAACTATAACAATAATGACAGAGAATTCACTTGTACTGTTTATTACTGATTTAACTTTTAATGTATGAGTTTTAATTCAATTAGCCAAAATAGTATAGAATTTTTACTGTTGGCCTTTTATCAGTTATTGACCATAACATAAAATAATTTATCAGCTAAGTGGTATTTCAACCAAAATTGTAATATATTAAAAATGTCAATAGACTGAAGAAATTATTACTCAAGTATTACTCAAGTTTAATTTGAAAAGGAACCATCTCATTTTACCATAGCCCCCTATTCTTGCTAGATCCAAATGTAAAAGTACATGTTCTCCTGCTTCAGGCAGCCAAGCCATGGACACATTTAATGAACTAGCTCTTTTCTCAGGCCTGTTCCAACTTTGCCACTGTGGGGGAGGATGACACTGGATGTGCAATTACTGCAGACAGGTCCAG
This sequence comes from Gymnocypris eckloni scoliostomus, assembly GCA_027564155.1. Lineage (NCBI taxonomy): Eukaryota > Metazoa > Chordata > Actinopteri > Cypriniformes > Cyprinidae > Gymnocypris > Gymnocypris eckloni. Next base: position 23,109,659 of record CM050424.1, on the reverse strand, counting down.
CTACACCCAGTCCAGCACAACACGGCAGAGAACAACATTGTGATTGTAACACAGCGCAGTGCAATACAGCACAAAGGAATGCTGTGTAATGCATCAACGCTAATTAAAACAGAATGGGCCGTGACATGGCGTAACCCCAGGAAACATCCTACACAACAACACAACAACACGGTTGCAGGATTGACTGCCTAACTATAGTGATACTGCAGTGATTCATAAGTATGTGAATGTCAGTTGTTGGCAAGATATTGCAAGTCTGCTGTCATTTAGAATGTACAATTCAGTGACGGTGGCTTAGAGAGGTGAATAGAATCACCAATTTTCTATTTACCACCATTTAAACAAAAAGAAAAATGCATTTGTTTTGTAAAAGTGCTGTACTGTATGTGGAACTTGACTTAAATTGTTTTGAAAAAACTGAGAGGTTCTTTTCCATGTAAAACTTGCCACCGTGACAGGAGAGTTGTGGGTGGTTGTCAGGGCATTGCCATGTGGTGGTTAGGGGATTTGTTAGGGTGTTGCTTACTGACCCAAGTAAGTCGTTTAGTCCACACAGATGTCTTCTTTAATGTCAAAGTCAGGAGGATGTTTTATAGCCTGGCAGGTGAAAATACGAATCGCTTGTGCACACACACACACACACACAAACTGGAGACATTCCATAGGCGTAATGGTTTTATACTGCGCAAACAGTATTTTCTAACCCCTTACCCTAAACCTATCTCTAAATCTACCCTTCAGACAAAACTTTCTGCATTTTTACATTTTCTAAATACTTAATTCTGTATGATTTATAAGCTGTTTCCCCATGGGGACCAAGAAATGTCGCCACAAGTTCAAAATTTACTAGTATTGCTATCCTTGTGGGGACATAATGTCCCCATAGTATATAAATACCAATACACACACACACACACACACACACACACAATAGCTACAAAATTGCAGGTATAATTCTTCAAACTTTTCAGGTATTTATGTGGGTCAGCGTCATGTGGTGTAACTATTAAAAAAAAGGAAAATATATAATTTTCTTAAAATATAAAAACTAGTGAGTCATTATTTTCTAAAATCTTATTTTCTAAAATGTATTAAATGTTTTTTACTAACATCTACATTAATAATGCATAGCACCCCATGACATTTTACAACCTGAACTAACCTTGTCTTGTCATAAAAAAATCAAATGATCTGACATTTTAAGAGACTTAGTGACCTTTACACACAGTCATGAGAATCTGCAGGGGTCTATGATATAATGTCCTGTTCTGTTTTTGTTTTTTCAGCATTACAGCAACACACAGTATGACAAAAGTTGCAACATATGCACATTTTGAGATACAATTGTAACACCCTGACAATTTGGTCTTTACCCCCCTTCTTTTACACAGGCCGGAACAGCTAGGAGTTTTTCTTCATTTAAATAAACACTAAGTATACATGCCTTCCATGAGTTCCAAATGCTGTTAACCTATAACTAGGGAAGCTCTTTAGTGGGGAACTCGTTCATTCTTGGTTCGCTGTCAATTATGTCTTGTCCAATATGACTTACAACACACTTATCCCCTAAGTGTCTTGTTAAAGGGCACAATATGATATGTGTATAATGTCAGATGTTTCTCTTTTAGCAGTTCATTTTTTAAATGAGAAATCAGTGAGTATAAGCTGCTCATAATGTGGGCAGCAACACAATGTGTGTGGGGGAGCTTTTTTTAATACCAAGTAAAAATGTTTCCCCTGCAGTCAGGCATTAGACAGACATGTGGACACAGAACCTGTCATGCTATCGTTATGGCTGCCTTCAATCACAGCGACCCACGCACACACACAAAACACAAACACTGTCACTTGTAGCTCTCAGCCCTCTCTCTATCAAACACACATGCACACACACTCAGGGGCCCTAATCAACGTCATCAGAGGTCTCTGTTTCTGCAGATGGTAGAAATCAAACCTCAACAGGCTGAGCGAAAACACACCAGGTCTATTACAGACAGGAAGCTAAAACCACCTACACAAACTAACATTCACCATAAACAGAGTATATGGCTATAAATAGGTTGGAGGAAACCTAGAACTAACTTATTTAAAAGACGCAATGTGTAATTTCAAAAATTTAAATTAAATCAAATACATTTTATTTATAAAGCACAATAAAAACAACAGTGCTGTACAAACCATACTAAAATAGACATGAACAATTATTCAACCGTATAAGATTAAAAAGACTTACGATTTAAATTCATATTCAGATTGAAATAATATGAGAGAAAGCAGGAGACTAATCCAAAGTTTGGGTCCAACAATGGAAAAAGCACAGTCACCCCTCAACTTTTGTCAGGATCTTGGGACCATCAACAATCTTTGCTCAGATGACTTCAGAAATCTAACAGATGTATATGGATTCACAAGGCCAGAGAGATGGTTAGGTTCTGATCTGCTTAGAGTTTTAAAAAGTAAACTTTGTAATGGACCGGCAGTCAATGCAAAGGATATCATAAAGGGGAGATACGATGACATTTACGGGTGCCAGTCAGAAGTCTTGCAGTATTTTGAGCCAATTGAAGACAACTGATATTAGATTGACTTATTCCAATATAAAGATAATTGCAATAGTCAAGTTGAGATCAAACAAATGTATGTATAACTCCCTCAAAATCTGCAAAAGGTTGAAAAAAACACCTTAGCTTTAAATAGCAAATAGCAAACTTAATTGAAATCAACAACTGGATTTAACGACAGCATTTATCTGTTTATTTAATGGAGTGCAGGATAAAAATAACTCCCAAGTTTTGCACAGAAGGTTTAACATAGAAGACCAAATCTCCTGAGTCACAATCAGAGCTGCCTGAAGCACCTGAAGACCCAAACACAATAATCAGTTTTGCTCTCATTAAGATGTAAAACAAAAGTAAGAAATCCATTACTTGATATCAGAAAGACATACGGCTTAGGCCTTTTTGGCACTGTGCTTCAAGAACAAATAAATTGAAGTCAACATGAAATGAAAATTGACCCTATTTACTTGCACGGCACATTCCTGGGCTTATTGTGAACGATTCACTGGTGCGTGACATTCTAAAAGAAAAGAAAAATGTTTTAGCAACTTTTGATCAATATAGGTCAGCTGTCTTAACAAAACCCTCCTACTTTCCACCCCTTCTCCTCCTACCACCCTATTTTGGTATGCAATGCCCACTTTTTTACATTCAAAGTAATGCCCTTTGGATTAAACCAAGCCCCGGTTAACATGTTTTTCTCATTAAATAGCCCACTTCACCTAAAAATATGTAACATTATGAAAAAAGATAGTATTCCATATTGACTTCTATGTAAATCACCTACACCATTAAGTTTTAAATAATAATAATAATAATAATAATTACAATTCTACTATTCATTAAGGATGCATCACATTTATCAGAAGTGACATTATAACCTTACAACAGATTCAAATAAATTCTGTTCTTTTGATCTTTTTATTGATCAAAAATCCTCAGAAACACATTCAAAAAAGTCTTACTGAGCCCAAACTTTTGAACAGTAGTGTAGACAGTGTTTTTTAAAAGGCATTTTTACTGTGGTCACACATATTCAAGTATATAGAGTTTAAATATAGATTGCACATTTAGACATTTCTTTATACTTTTATTTTTGTAAAAATATATATAATTGTACATTGACTGTCTATTGTGAAGTCATAACATTATTCTCCAGAATACATAGAATAACAGAAAATCACTACTGACAGAAAATGACCAGCAGTGTGCGTACACTGAATTTCCTGCCATTATATGTCAAATCTGCATAACTGAACTGGCTTTATGCTGCTCCTGGTTTTAACAAAAGCAGGAAATTCTTAAGTAAAAGGCCAACTGAAAGGTTATATGATGCCTAGCGATTGCGCTTGAGCTGTATGCTTGTCAAAAGACATCAAATCATTCTTGCCATTCACTCGTGAGCTGATAGACAAGAATAAAACTCTCAGTACCAATACCGTTATTGCTAATGAGAGATTATTAGAACACCAATGCAAATCCAATGCCAATTCAGACCAGAGTTGAAAACAATGCCCGACATCGAACATTTCCCCCAAAGTAACCTGAAGCAACTATTGCAACACTGGGGAGAAATAGATGACTCCTACAAGGAAACGAGAAATGAAGGATGGAACTTGCTCAATATGAAGTGGAACTTAATCTGCTTCCTAACTTCATCTTCTTCTACGTAATCACTAAATTTGGCCAAGTGAGGAAGCTTACAAGATCCACTTCACCTCTTAGTTACAGACCTATTTCCTCATAGTCAGTTATTACTTAATTAAAAAACCAAAATAGGCACTCGAAACCTGTTTAGTCAGCAATCCTACAGCATTCCGTCCTGTTGAGATCATGGAGGAGTTCAGAGAACGAAAGAGGAACAAATCCAGCTTTCTGAGGAAAGTATAGCACATCTCGTTCTCATTTCATTGAATGAATCTTACAGAAAAGTGAGAAACAATTTCACTCCTCAATGGTGATTCTCATTAAATGATCATAACTGTAACTGTTTTGCAAATGTATAATTACACTACCATTCAATCCAAGTTTGGATCACAATGATAAATTGATGCTTTTATTCAGCACAAATGCATTAAATTGGTCACAAATGACATACAAGACATTAAAATGATCTCTACTTCAAATAAATGCTGTTCTTTCTGTTTCTGTTCATAAAAGAATCGCAAAAAGACATATTTTATCAGTTTCCACACTACATTAAGCAGCACAATCATTTTCAACTGTGATAATAATAAGAAAGGGTTCTTGAGCATCAAATCAGCATATTAAAATGATTTCTTAAAGATCATGTAAAGCTGAAGACTGGAGCTTTGTCAAGTGAAACAATTCATATTTTACAGCATTTCTCTTTTTTGAATGTCTTAAATATAAATGCAGACTTGGTGACCATATGAATATAAATTATATATAATAACATTCATAATTGCTATACTGCCATGAAAATGTCACTAAAAAGGGTTTTATTTTCCTTAACTACAACATAATTTATCGTTTCTTTTTTCAGATTAGATTTCAGGGTGAAATACGACCCAGACATGTTCTTGGCCAGCTTTGGGAGATTCCCCTGATAACTGAACATCTAGAAAACATTTTAACATCAGTTTCTGTCTGAGTCTTCAGTTCCTCAAATTTCATTATTTCTCTCTCTCTCTCTCTTTCTTTCGTGGCTGTGGTCATGCATCCGAGTGTGAGGGATAACAGGCCACTCGAGCTGAACACTTCTATTAAAATTTAAAACTGCAGAATGGTTCTTTTTCCCTTCACACTTAATCACACTGAATCTTCCACCACCTCCCACAGAAGACATTAACAGGGAAGAGTGCTGAAAATATAACGCATGGCTGTGGAACTGACAGAGAGGGCAGCACACTAATAGGAGTAGAAAACTTTCCCTAACACGTCTCTAATTAGAAACAAGCTGACAGTGGATGCTGGACAGATGCATGATGATCAGTCAAAAGGGTTACAGTGTTAGTTGGGCAGCTGATAAATCCTCTATACTGTCTATAATTGGGGCTAAGGCTGTAGATACCTTATTCCTCTGACTCCTGATTAACAGAGTCCTTTCCATAAGCACAAGAATTAAGAAGCAGCAGATCTCTGTAATTGGTTCCCTGATGTCCTGCAGAGCAGCAATGCAAACAAATGTCAGAATGACCACTGTGTGGCTCGTCACAGCTGTTTGGAATCGGCAGAGGACACCGCACAGATTAGTTCTCTTCCAAAACCTAGAGCTGCTTCATGGTCTACTGTCTACCTAGACAGCATCCTAACTGAGGTGGAACCTCCTTAGACAGCAGCTCCGTGAACTATTTTTTCCGATAATTTTTAGCATTGAAAGAAATATATCTATAATTAGGATTTCGCTCACTTTGTCCACCATCTTGGATGACTTGGTGTTAAGCTAGAATTTGGCTAAAGTATCTTAGGAAGCAGCATAATAATGATTCCTATATTTGGAATGGAGGGCAGCTGTAATACATAAAGGAGGTGACTTGTGGCCAAGTATGGTGACCCATATTCGGAATATGTGCTCTTCATTTAACCCATCCAAGTGCACACATACACAGCAGTGTACACACACCCGGAGCAGTGGGCAGCCAATGCTGTGGCGCCCGGGTAGCAGTTGGGGGTTTAGTGCCTTGCTCAAGGGTCTCACCTCAGTCATGGTATTGAGTGCAGAGAGAGAGAGAGCACGCTTGTTATTCACTCCCCCCACCTACAATCACTGCTGGACATGAGATTCAAACCTGCAACCTTTGGGTTACAGGTCCGACTCTCTAACCATTAGACCACAACTGCCCCCGACATGAGGTAGCTCTCTAGGTTTTGGAAGAGAGCAAATGGATAATTTGATCACATTCATCTCAGTCTGACCCTCTATGATCACCCCTACAACATAAATACTGAAGAATTCTTAGGGGTAGTTTGCACAGAATGCATTTTTGCATTAAACTACTTTTCCATTATTTCCTATGTAAGCATGCACTATACAGACACGTTTGACTGATTTGTTTGCTTGTCTTTTGCTGTGTCTTGCATATGACACAGCATGGAAAAACTGCTAACATCTTGAATTATCAATGCAATGTGTGTGAATGGCCCCTTAGAATACTTTCTGAAAACATAATAATTCAGTTATTTTATAAACTGCAACCTTTCACCAAAATCCCTAGGTGAAATGGGTTCACAAAAAAATCCTGATTAACTAATAACTTTCATATAAAAATGTTAATATTCAAAATGTAACAATTTAGTAACAACTGAAAGCAGTACAAAATTATATATTTTGGGTGGCCTTTTAAACATGTTCAGATTGGATTTTATACAATGTGTGAAAATGTGTGAGGTGATACACACTGGCTAACGGGAGGTCTGTATAAAAGCACACATGGCATTGCTTGAGGATCTTGCTGTGTGTGATCTCAGGTGAGAGCTGAAAGTGTTTGCTCAGAGTGCCGAAAGGAAACACTGTGTGAAAAATCCCATATTATGTATTCAGTTTGACCGTGTTTTATGTAGATTATTAACTCAAGGTAACGCGTTTAAAAAAACTTATATTCATTACTCTAGGACTAAGTTAAAAACAAATTCATACACGTGTAGTGAAATAGCCAACATTTTTGGAGAATTTCACTTGCATATAAATACAAATAATTCTCGCAATTATTATTTGATGAGACAGTGCTTTCCACCACAAAGCTAATAACACCAAGATCATTGCTTTGCAATAACTTACCCAATGTGTACCTTGTAAACAATTTCCCTTTTTTTGATTGCAAAATAAATCAGATCAAAAATAAGCCTATTTACTTTCTAAATGCATTTGTGTTCTTTCTCCATGTTATTCATTAGTGCACATTATTCCAAAATAAGTACAAATGTATCTTTCTACAAAATAAATTACTCCACTTGTAAACCAACTTTTGTTTTTGGCTGACATCATCTAGGCCATGCAGGCAATTGGCTACCGTTAACAATGGCTTGGAATTAGCCATTGGATAAATTCAATTCCTAAATTCAATTCCACAACAAAAAAAATTTTTCTCAATAAATATCACATTTTACACTGAAATGCATTTTATTATGTAAAAGTAAAATGGCATGAAAATCAGTCTTGAAGGAAAACAAGCTGTACAGTCTTACAAGAGTGCATAAGTCGACAGCCAGTTATAAGGTGCTAGTAATAACTGAAAGGGTATTATCATTAAAGGTCTTTAAAAGAATGGTGTGAAGCCAGTAACTTCCTAATGGGCAAACTGGTGTGAAGCCAATAATTTCCCAATGGAAAAATTCAAGACCTACATTTTTTCCTCACTGAATATCAGATTTCACACTGAACTGCATCTTATTATGGAAGTAAAATGGGCTTAAAATGTGATTTCACATTGACTTTCGATGACAATTTGTCTTGAAGGAAAACAAGCTGTACTGTATTTACAAGAGTCAACAGCCAGTTGTAAAATCTTTGTAGTACTAGCAAGGGTGTTATCATTAGGAGTCGTTTGTGAGATCAGTACAGCATATTTAAAATGACCTACCTTTTCAGGATGCTCGCTGCCTGTGATTTCAGCTACAGTGTTGAACGAGTCAACATCTGGCAGTGTTTGGGCGCCCATAGTGAGATGCAGCACAATCCTCTGGCCTCTGCGGGCCATCCTGGCCATCATCTGGGCATCCTCGACAGTGATGCAGGCAGTGGGGATCTGAGGCACTCCAGGCTGGTACCACTGCCAGCCAGTGTGGGGGCTGAAAATAACACCACGAGTGGGTTAAAAACACAGAGATGTGATTTTTATATAATAAATATTGTTACAATATACATTTCTGGTCAAAGGTTTAGAATACTTAAGCTTTTTTTAATGTAATTTAGACCTTTGATGGCAACGCTGAATTTTCAGCAAGTATCATCAATTTTTAATGGTGCTAAATTTTTAATAATGGTTCTTATTATTATCAATGTTGAAAACAGTTGTTGCTGCTTAATATTTCAGTGGAGACCATGTTATATTTATTTTTCAGAATTCTTTGATGAATAAAAATATTTATTTGAAATATAAATCTTTTTAATTTATTTGTAACATCATACATTTATTTTACTGTCACTTTGGATCAATTTAATGCATCCTACTAGATACAATGATTAATTAATCCTTATACACTTTATATGTAAATCTTATTTACTCAAACTTTTGAATGATAGAGTATCAAACTTTCCACAAAAATATCAACAGCACAACTGGTTTCAACATTGATAATAATAAGAAAGCCCCAAATATTAGAATGATTTCAGAAGGATCATGTGACGCTGATGATTGGAAGTAACGGCTGCTGAAAATTCAGCTTTGCCATCATAGGAATAACATAAATGTGAAAATCCATTAAAATAGAAAACTGTATTTTATTTTAACTGTAATACTATTTCACAATATTATTATTTTGTTTTTATTAAATAAATATTATTATTTTTATTATCAATGTTTATTAATGTGTTTTTATCATCAATATTGTATTTATATATTTATTTCTTTATTTAGTTAGTTATAAAAAAAAAATATCCAAAACTCTTAAGTGTTAGTGTTTTTTATTATTAATATATGTATATATATTTATTTATTGTGTTTATTTGTTTCTTTATTTATTTTTACTTGTATTTATGTATTTTATTTTGAGAAACAAATCATCTCTGGAGTGTCATCATTAAAGACTACTCTTTTTTTGTTGACAGAACTTTATATTCAAATTTTAGTTAATAATAGCCAGTTTTAGTTTAGTTTACATTAGCAGTCTTTTTAAGTCAGCAGAGTGATGGTTCTGACCTGTTGATGGAGAATGGAGTTACTGAACGGATTAGTGAAGCCACGGCTCCAACTTTAGCAGCCTCTGAGGCCCCTGAAGCCCGATATTCTACGGTCTCCCCATAGCTGACAAACGGCTGGTTATACACAACGATTTTGCCTTTAGCCTCACTCGCTCTCTTTTCAGCTCTTCAAAAGACTCCACCACCATTACTTCTGCCTCTATACCTGCCAGAAGAATATAAGCTGGTTAGATATTTGCAGGTAGGTTTTTAAAAGATGAACAGTGACTACTAACCTCCTGGAGGAGTTCCAACACTACTACCAAGCCCGAGTATGGCTAAAGTGTGGTTTCTCGGTAGAAGCATCACTGCGCTCTCCTCCCCTCGCACCCAGTGTGGGATCTTTACTTGCTCTAGATGCACATTCTCCAGTTTGTCCCGTGTCAGGGCATTGAACATGTACTTAATGGCCAGGTCTAGGTTTTTAGAGCCACTGACTCTGTTTCCAATAGTGTCAGTGAACTCAGCCAGCCTCTCATAGGAACGGTTCTGAGCCTTTCCATATACTGCTAGGTTTATGATTTGCTGAGCAATGTCAGAGTACTTAGAAACCTCTTTGGATATTTCTGAAAGCGGTTTACTATCATAACTGTGAGGCCTGGAGTGACACTGTAGACAGCAAAGTATAAGAAGAGTCAGCAGCACCTGACTAATGGAATGTAGACACCCGCTTTTATTTATTATGCCAGTCATCTGAAAAGCACATGACAGGAAAAAGTCAAACATTTCTGTTTTTGTTTTTAAAAAAGAAATATTTGGCATTTATCAATAGAGAAGAATTAGCCTAAATGAGTTCAATGCTAACGTTACTTAAAATATTTTTAAATATATATATATATAAAACACATGTTTGTTCTGGCTGTAATGCAGTTTAACTGGTCATAAATGATTTCCTGGAACTGTTTTCAAAATTTTCAAGGTTGTTTTTTCCTGGTCGTTCTTATAATGAAAACATTTTACAGACGTTTATTCGATCACTTGCTCATGTTGGCATAAATAGTATTAATATAATAATACAGTAAATGAAAGAAAAGCTGCTTTTACGAAATCTAAAAATGCAACAAACTTTTGGCTATTTTGCAAAAGAAATTAGACCACATAACGGCTTGGTTTAAGGGAAAATATATTAAAATACTTAAATGCATATTTTAAATAGCTATGTATTAAAATGTATACATAATATACCGGCATGTTTCACAATTGAAAGTACGCTGTACATACCTTGAAAACATTGGGCGCTCATGTGGCTACGGCAAGCGCTCTGGGACAATCAGACAGAACGCGTTTAGTATTTAACACGAGCCACCTTTCACAACAACAAAGTTTCACGAACCTTTGCAGTTTATATGAAGCAAATAGTTAATAATGTACGTTATAAAAACACAAGGAGGTTTAAGGATGTAACTGTTTACTGTATGCAATTTATAGAGTAAGAAATATACATGTTAACCAAGTTGAAAACCTTTTTTTAAGATTTATTAGTAGTAGTAGTATTATTACAGCGACAGTGCTCATGTAAAAAAATGTCACATTAAATCATATTTAGGCTTTACTGTTCTATATTAAACATGTAGCCAAATATTTTAAACTATTTTAGGACAGTAGTGCTATAAACTACTGGACTCTTCTGTAAAATGTTGCTATCAAGTTATTCATGTAATTAATTATTGAATATGAGACACATCATGTAATAATAGGCGCGTTCGACTTTAAGCGGCGCTGCATAGAATGGTCAGTGTGTGACATCAAAGTACCGCGAGAGCGATAAGAGAGCAGGTGGTTTCTATGCTTTCGAATGGCTCTCGCGGTACTTTGATGTCATACACTGACCATTCTATGCAACCCCGCTTAAAGTCGAACGCGGCTAATGTGACTTTCCATGATCATGTGACTTATGGCTTTTCAACATATTAGATTTAGAGTGAACGTGTGCATATTACTTGCAGATACAAATCTATTACTTAACCATACATTCCTTCTAAATGGTTTGTTTTAACGTTACAGCTTTGAAACCCGTAGGCGTAGCAAATTAGTGGTCTCGACCTTCAAATTTGACGTCATGTCTAGGCAAAACAAAAACCAGCACATTTATAAATAAAAACATGTTCATTTAGAAGGGTGCGGGCTTGCACTACACGCATGTTTATACATAAAATCCCTGCAGTTTGTGGTAGGTGTTATGACTACTAAGTGTGAGATTCTTTCAGAAACAGCCTTTGTGGAAACTTGTGCATTTAATACATTTTCCTGTCAGAGTTTAACATCTATGGACAAATCCCAGAGCAATCTTCATCGGAGGTGTTACATTTGCACCACAGCTTGTGTTTGATGGTCAAAAGAGAGAGTTGAGAGCCATATGGCATGCATGTTGATTCATTATGTACATATTCATACACACACAGTGATTGAACAGCTGAGAGTAATCTCCAAAGAGAAGTTCATAGGTCGATGCACAAGAAACGTAACTGAAATACCATGAGAAAATGTTTATTCAGTAGTGTTTTTTTATGAAATACAATACTGTTTCTGTGACATTACCACTTATCACATGTCTCCAGTTCCAGCTTTTAACATCATTGCGATGCACAAATGTCCTCAAATCCCTGTAGAACTGTTTCAGAACAGTAGGCACTTCAAGGGCTTCTAAAACATTTGTGAATATACATTTTCATAGATGTTTTAACTAACATATTACATATAATATGTAGTATATATAAATAATTATATTCTATAAATTATTGTATATTAACATATACAGAGACGTCATTGACTCTAAATGGTCAGGTCTTTAAAAGAAACAATGGAAATGCACATGAAAATAGTAAAAATGAGCAGATGTGATTCATGTTATTAATCACCATCACTGTTAACAACACTGTTTGAGTCTTTGGAAGGTCAGAGACATTCAGCCAATTATGCTAGAGTCAGAAACATAAGAGAAATCTTTGTGAAAGCTGCTTCCGCATGAGGGATAATTAGGAAATAAAGAAAAATGGCCTTCATTAGGGTTCCAGTCAACAGTGAACGTTGAAAATGTGTTGATTGAGAACAGTGTGGGTGTAAAAATCTGTAATACTGATGACTTATACTGGGTAAATTATGTTAACCTGTCATAGAAGATTCATTCTTGGACTCTTCCACTTGTTCATAATAAAGACTGAATTGATGAGAAAAAAAATGCATTTGTTCTTCTAATGAACCTTTTTTGTCCTCCAAGCGTTGGGTAAGTGGGTATCAAATAGTTATGTGGAAAAACAAAACATTCTTGACCTTGATGCTCTTTTTTGTGCAATGCAAAATTACATAATGGCTAAAGTAATTTGAATAATTTTAGTAAATTACTGCAGTGCTGTGAATTGTGATGTCGCAGTCAAGTACAACTGATTTTTCTAAGAGACTTTACCCTGTGTTTACATGAAAAAAAGAGAGAATTAAGGAGTACAATTATAGAGCAATGTGTTCTTGGCTGCAGGCAAAGTAGAATTTGAACTTTTAGGGACTTAACACTGTACCAACTACATTAGAAACATAAATATAACAAAATACATTTAAACATTCTGAAAAAAATGTGTGATATTTGAATGATATTGGCCAGATGGAAATTCAAACATTCATTTTGACTGAAGAACAGAATGGTACAAACCAAGGGAGAAAAACCCTTTACAAAAATAATGAGATGAAAATGAAGTTACTGATAAAATCCACACTGAGATAAGCTGCTGAAATGTAATCAGTGGAAAATTAAAGGTATCAGATATAACCCAGGATTTACAACCCAGAATTGTCTTGTTCTTTAATAAAACGTACCTCTACTGTTACAAAGTAGTCAATGACTAAAACCTGTGAGCAATGATTTACCTTCATACACTGACAACAACTGTTTTCAAAACCAATAGAGAAACAATATTTGACGTTTTTGATTCCAAAAAAGAAAATACAAGCCCCGGTTGGCTTTGTAAAGCAAAATTACTTTTTTTGATACATTTTTAAATAAGTAAAGGTTCCCGTAAAAAAAACAATCCCTCGATGTGCCACTGATCCACCATTACTCTTGGAGAGGAGTTGGTTGTTATAACGATGTTACTGTTGGCAATGATTGGTCGTTCAGGCGTAGAACTCTTTACTCGGAGCCTTCTGATAGGCTGAGCTCGGAGGCTTGCGCTCTCCAAGGTCGTAGCTCCCCTCGTCCTTCTTTCTCATACGGTACACCAGAAGGAGGATGAGGAAGATGGCAAACAGGAAGCCAATCACTCCGCCGGCTATAACCGCTGCACCAAGAAAAATGACAACATGTCAAAAAATATATGGTTTAAAATATCTAGTCATATTCAAGAACACATCATATTTAAATGCTTCAACAAAAACTTACAGATACAAATTAAATTAATTAAAATGTCAGTGAAATGTGACAGACAACAATTGTTTGTCAGCTTATAGATTTTATTAAAAATTATTATAAATCATGGGTACTTTTGACTACTTCAGAGGAGAAAAATCTTTATTTATGCACTGGGATAAAGATTTGATTATGTCCTTGATAAACCTTGAATATCTTGTGATTATGCTTTATTCTATTTGACGTTTAAAAATACTATTATTATTATTTTACACACACACACAAACACACACAAAATGGATACAACTAGAACTTTCTAACACAGCAAGTCAACCAGCAGTCCATTAAAAATAAATAAAAGAAACCAGTTATTTACCAAAGTGGTCAATATTTATGAATTTGAATTATGTAAATGTGAACATTTTCAGTTAATTATATTTCTTGTATTTAAACTGGTACTCTGCTAGAAACTCTTGCAGAAATATGCACCTCATCACTTCTCATTTCATCATAACTAAATGTAAACTTGTTTTTGTTAAAACAAAATTGTTCTGTAAGATGCTTGACATAATTTTTTGGACTAAAAAGTTCCCCTAATTGAAGAAACACTCTTGTATGCTGTTCATTTTAAACATACCTGCCAGCACTTCTGTCCTTTGGAAGAGATTTTCTGTGCGAACCTCATGAAGCAGGTCAGCATCTTGTACACCACTCGGTGAGCTGGTGGCTTCAACAGTGACCTGGGGCTTTTCTGTCTGATAGTCAGAGATCTAAAAAACAGTAAGAGAGACAGAGAGAGAAAGACTTAACATCGAAATTGCTAACACAAAAAAACAGTTGAGCTTGTAGATAGTGTCGGAAAAAGTGAAGAGATTCAATAACAAGATTGAAGGATCCAACATAACAGCAATGTTCAGTAAAACTGTGAGAGACAGCAGGTCAGTGTATGCGTCAAAAAGTGGCAATATCAAAAGTATCACGAGTTGTCACAGTTTTGCCGGCTGTGCAGGTTTTCGGAGCAGTGAGAGTCAGCAAATGCTTTGATAGTGTCAGAATCAGTATGACTGAAATGGGCAGCAACCGCACCTCTGGTCCCATGTTTGAATCAATGAATGAGTCTATGATGATTTTGTCCATCTCTTTGGAAGTTGAGGACTCTAAGCTGGGGCTGCTGCTGTAGAAAGGCTGCTGAGTAGACCCTGCTTTGAATTCAGGGTACCGCACAATTACAGTGGAAGTGTCTTCATCGTCATCTGTGTCACTTGAACCTAAAGAGACGTGTGAGAAATAAAGAAATGAGATGAGAATAAACGTTTTTCTTATAATTTATAGATTATAAACTATATTATATTTTTTGTGAGGATTTCAAATGTACTGTTTCTGTAGATTACACTTAAATGCCAGTAGTTAGCGACAAGTGACTGTCTTTATGAGTGAGTCATTGGAATTATGAGTATTATTACAAATTAAACATATGAGTGAGTCATTTACTCAACTGACTCGGGCTGCGTTCCACTTTGTTTTTTATGCCGTTCTCTCACTAACTTTCATACGTCTCGTTGACTCGGATGTACATTATTGATTACACTGCACGAGTGCCCACTACCGGTGGATCCCTTGCAATAGGTTGAATTTGGAACGCTTTAATTGACTGTGGTTGATTAAGTTCTGTTTTTGCTTTACATATTTGTTTGATGCATTCTATATGTATATAGATATGCTTGGGCTGTTTTAAATATTTAAAACAGAATTAATAAATCATTGAGTTTGGGATGGGATAAATAAAACACAATCTGCAGTGACATCACAATCGATTTGCATTGTGGTATATGGAACAGCCTGAAGTGTACAGTTCATGTTAAGTAGACTTGCTCCCTCGGTCAAAATCGAGGGGTTGATGGTCTACCCATATAAACTTCCCTCATCGACTTCACAAAGTGAAATGCACTTCAAAATAGCAGCAAGGATTCCCCCGAGAGTAAGAGCTTAGGGAAGTTTGCAAGCGTGTGTCTAAAAGGGAAGTGGAACACAGCCTTGTTCAAAAACATTAATTAATTCATGAACAAACCAAGTGATTATTTTCACGAGTCACTGAACCATTCACTCAATCGTTTTTTTTTTTTTCTCAGAATTGAAACTCTTGTCTATTGTTTGGGGATAGTGTTGTCAAAAGTATACCGACTTTGGTAACAATCGGTACTGACATTTAAAAATGTCCATTTCCTCTTCACTGAGCTCTTCACTGAGTGCAAACGATCCAATGTGCTTCTGTGTGAGTGCTCGGTGAAGAGCGTGAAGCAACATCACTTAAATGCTAGCGGGAAATGGACATTTTTTCTGACTTTTCCGACTTTTGCTTGTACGTCGATATTGCTTAAATATCTTATAAGCCTGTATGTTTTGCCATATATTTAGGTTCGTTTGGATGTTTTGAACACAAGGACAGATTTTATGTTAATATCAATTCACATAGAATGTGTTTTTGTGTTCCTCTGTGCTGATTTTACATACGCCAGATGGACATGTTTGATCGTTGTCGTCACACTTTGCATATTTTGTAGCATTTTGCACATTCGAAAAACACCATGATCATGTTAAAACAGTTTAAAAAACATCTCTAGACATTGTGTTATTTTCACTCCAATCTCACTTTTTTAAATGCAAAAATGCATTCTGTTTGAATGTCCCTTAAGCAATATGTCTGTTAAACCTGAAACCAGCCTGATGGTACAGGGTTCTCTCGAGACTGATTATGCAACTACTCATTTGTATGTCAATTTCGAGGTTTGCACGTCTATGACGTTATGGTCTGATGGGACTATAATGGCATCCCAGTGGCCTGAGTTTTAGTTTAAATGTTCCAAACTTCCCTCTTTCTTGGACTTTCAGTTCTGTATAAATATAACCAGAGACAATGGAAATGCAAGATCAGCACTATTGTGCTTAATGTGTTTCCAAGAGAGACAAATGAAATATATAAAATGTATAAATATTTCAACAGTTCTCTCCATTTTGCACTGTAAGTGTGCCAGGTACAAGGCACTGTGGTGCAGCAGTAAGAGGTAGAGAAATGACTTATTAATAATGCAGAGTTTCTGTATGGAGCAGACATCTGCTGAGTGACCATGGTGGTCTTGGCTGACCGCGTTTGACTGCAGGTGAAACATCTGTCTGCTCAAAGGGTGGGCAGCATTGTCTAGCACCCACCTAGCAGCCCTTCTCTTACCAAAACATTACACAACCTTAAGACACAACAAAACTGGCTCTGTGGGTTCATTATGAATACTGAATTAAATTATTTTCTAGTCCATAATTTAATAGGTAATGATTTGACGAGGTGCTTTACTAGAAGTCCATAAATTCTCCATAACTAGTGCAGTCCATAACTAATGGACTGCACTAGTAAGATGACTAAGAAAATGTCCAAAATTGCAGTTTAAATTGCATGTAAATTCCAGTGTATTTATTAATTACAGAATAAACATTACTACTCTAACTAGCCTAGACTTTTCCAAATTTGTTTAGGTGCTACTACTGGCACAATGCAAGGGTGTAATGGGTGGTTGCCAGGTCAATTTATGCGGTTGCAAAGTTTACAATTGGATTGCCTACAGATGGCTACTTTCTGGAGCAAGCCAAAACAGCCGTTCCATGGGTTTCTATGGCCCTATTACAAATGGCACACTTAGTGTGTACGGTCACATACTAGTGTCCAGTTAGTCTTTTTTCATTCATGATGTCCTATTTGTCATTTTAGGTTTCAGAAGGGTCCAAAGCAGACTACTACCCTACATAAGGTCCATTTTGTCTTCAAAGTGTGGACTTTCAGGAAGAATACCAGGCCTTAGGCTGGCATGGCTCAGGGATTTTGTGTGTCTGATGATCTGGGCTGCCTCGGAATAGTGATAGTACTAAAATGGACAATTTTAAAATCAGCTGGACTGATATAAACAATCCTTACCTGATCCTGAACCAGAAGTGAAGTCATCATCATCTAAAGGGTAGTCACCAGACTGCTGGTCATCCAAATAGATGGCATCAGTTGAGGCAGGGGACTGACCAGAGACCAGTACCTACACAGGTAAACACAAGCAGAACTTTCAGAGCCAAAACATCCAATTTCATCTGAAAAGAATTTGAAATTCCAGTGAACTTTCTTCAAATAAAAATATTCAGCCATTCCTATACATACAAAATTATATCAAAGAAATCTTCACTGTTACATAAAAGAAAATAAATGTACACCATTTAAGTTCCATTAACATATCAAACAAACCTTTTTTCCATTTCTAAACAACACTGAAGAAAATCCTGGCTGATTTTGTTTTATGCTGAAGACATAAACAATAAATACGCCTGCCCAAGGTTCCTCCCACATCGGTTTCCTGAAACTACCTCAAAGGATAGTAATGTTTGATTCTCTTCCTCAGGAGAAAACTCTCTGAAAGCTCTCTGACCCACTAAAACGGCGCTAAAAACCAATCTAAAAGTCAGCATCTGTCATTTCTCCACACATTGTGAAGGTAACAAAAGGTTTATCGCTCTGAAGTGATACTTCAAGGTTGAGAGGATGTAAACGAAGAGACGCGGTCTAGCAAACAAATGCAAGAGGCTATCATTGTTGTCAAGATAGAGGGGCAGATGGACCAATGTTTATTTCCAAAACCAATGACCCTTTCTTTTTCACCATGTTGGTATCACATCCTCCAGTGAACCTAGTCATCTCCCACAGACCTCACCATTCATGCTCGCTCGGGCTCAGCTGCCTCTGATCTTTCCATCCATATTAACCCTTCAGAAAATCACAAAGCACCACCAACAGGACCAGTCACAATAACAGCGGCCACGCTATGTGCACCTTTGTGTGATTGTATTTCTTATATTGTGGAGGGCAAACAATGAAATGAAGCACTGATATTGTTTGTCTATGTGTGTGTATTTGATTAAAGTCTACACGAGCGCCAATCGATCCGACAATGACATTGGATAATACTCCAAGCACCTTTGTGTGCAATCTGAATCCTCCTATTCACCTGGATGATAATAATGGCACGGGTGATGAGGTTCAATTTTATAGCGGTCACTCATGCAGGATAAAAACCCAGAAAGAACGAAGGGCTTGGATTCAAAGCCTGTACAATAACAGGAGGCTGGAGCGGGTGCTGTTTTCAGAGGCGCTGAGGGGGAGATTAAACGGGACTTGAAAGCCAATGGAAGACTAAATAAAGCCATAGAAGAGCCAGAGCCTGTGATCAGCCATGGGTCCCGCTCAGGACATCTCAAACATACATCAGCCTCTGTTTGACTCTTCACATTTTTCACAGTCTCCTCACAAAGCAAAGGCTTTCATTAGGCGTCATTGCTCATCGTGATAGAGAACACAGAGGAAGACGGGATATAAAAACCATCTTTAACCTCGACAGCTTACAATAACTGAACTTGAGTGACATAAGGGCTGTGTATGAAACCTGAGGCAGCTGTCCAGACAGTCGATGACTAAACAGCCAGTGTTTTTGTACCGAGGTTCCAAAGCAAATTGGTTTCAGACAGACTTCAAAGGCATCATAATGCCATCTCAAATGATCTAGAACAAATTCATGTGAGCTTTAGACATATCTGCAAATATTTAATAACTACAGTTTATGTCCAGTAAAGGAGAGTCAATGAAAAACTAAAATCAGCATTTTTGTATACAGGATGCACAAACAGTGGATTTGAATGTGTCTTGATGTCTTCATACTCAGTAAAAAGTGTAGGACAGGCAGTAAGGAGCTATTTCTACCTGATCCAGATAGTTCACTCAAAATAAAAACTCTCTCATCATTTACTCACCCCCATGTTTCACACAAAATAAACATTTTAAAGAATGCTGAGAACAAAGCAGCATTGGACTCCATTGGCTTCTATTGTATAGACAAGAAAAACTAAGACATTTCTCAAAATATCATCCTTTAAGCTCCACAGAAGAAAGAAATTCAGGTTTAAAGGGTGAGCAAGCTATTTTTATCTGATCTGACCTTAAAAACTACTTATGTTGATGTGCCTTAATGTTGTCAGTTGAATCAATGATATGAATCATATCCCAGTTCATTCAGATGTTACTACACTAAGCACATTTTTAGGTTCATATGAAGCACATTTTACAAAACTATATTGGAAAGGACTTTTTTCCCTTTTCACTCTTGTTCTCTCTTTTATTCTACATTTAGAACATAATATTAAACACGGTAAATTGTGTTAGCTTGTCTGAAAGTCTCTGCCTTTATGCTAGGATGCAATGATATGCATTTGCTAATGTGTTCTGATGATGAGCTGCTCAGGTTTTTAGTGTGTTGCTAGGCGGTTTCTAGGGTGTTGGTAAGAGTTTTATAGTGTGATCTGGATGGTTTCAAAGTGATTACGGGCCCAAGTCAAAAAAGCTCATGACCAAGTCAAGAATGATATTCTAAGCCTTATAGATGTGGCTCCGACCCATCCATTAATGGAAGTCAATGAGAATTTTTCAATAGGTTTATATAGAAATAAATTGTACATCTCTCTCTAGTTAAGGTTAGGGGCTTGTTCAGATATGTGATCCGAAATGCCCAGTACACATGTACACTTTATTTTCAGCATTCCGTTCTGTTTAGTGCGAAAGTTATCCATTGACTGTGGGCACAGATAGACGTGTTAGGGCATGTGCACAATACACAGTGGACCATTTTGAGCACACAAGTCTGTGCTGATGACGCAAATTATGTCATGTGAACAAAAAAGGCAATGCGAACTAATGAAGTATAATTTCTACTTTAAGTTTGCATTAAATGGAATGTTTCTTATTGATTGACCTTTATCCAATAAATAAGCAATGTTTATAGAAACAAATACCCACCAAACACTCGCTCTTAAAAATATAGCTTCTTTATTGGCATCTATTGTTCTGTGAAGAACATTTAATATTCATGGAACCAATTCCATTGCAAATTCTTCATAGTGGGAAAAAGGTTTTTAGATCACTAAAATGACATGTCAAGAAAAAAAAAAGGTTATTTTAAGAGCTGTTCACTGAAAGCTTCTTTGGGGAACCAAACATGGTTTTTCTATGGCATCTGTGTGAAAAACTTTAGAATCCATTTTGGAATCTTAAAATCTGTTTCAGTCGAATGTAAAAAACAATATGGAACATAATTTGTAGCTTCTAATACACTGCGATTTTAGGTATAAGCAATACCACTAGCCATGCCTATTTTAGCTTAATAACACTAAATATCTAAATACAATACATGTAAAGAAGGTACAAAGGTAAAACTGCAAGAGCATAAGGAATATAGCACATTTGTATTTTTTAAAGGTCAAACTCAACCACCAGTGAAAAATCCTTAAAATAATTCTGGCATAAATTTGTTCATTGTTTTTCTCTCATATGAAAGTGAGAGTCTCTGTTGCTTAATCCGTCTTCCAGCAAGAACTATTTTGATCCTTGCGATTTTCACACCCATGTGTTTCATAAAAACTGGCTTTAATGAATGGCTAAAGTGATTTAGGAAGGTCTCTAGAAATTCCTGGCATTTAATTGAATGGGAATGCTCGGAAGAGCTTTAGTCAAAATTGCTAATGGGATGAAGGGACTAAAAAGTCACGAACTGAAAGAAATGACTGCAGGTGGAGCAGTCAGATCTCAGATTTCAGGCTGAAGTCATTGCATTTTCTTTAATTTGAGGACGGCCATGAAAGAGTGAGAGAGACGTAAGTGAGGAAAAGCAAAGGAGTGATCGAGCGAGGTAAGAGTGTGTTGGATAATATCTCTCATTCCAAAACAAACTCCTGTCAGCCATATGAAGGTGAGAGCCACATTCCTGAGTTCCCGGACTGCAACACAAGTGCTGTATTGTGCAAGGGTCTGAGTCCCTCTCTTTCAGCCCGTGCCAATGATACAGCTGGACAGGAAACTCTGAAACTCACAACCAGCTCACTCTTCTCACTCAAACAGCCTTGCCAAGCACACCGTCTCTCTCTCTCTCTCTCAGCACACCGTCACCAACTCGTATGTTACACACAGTGTCCAGCCAGCTGTAGGCAGCTGCCAAGTCGCAGAGTTGAAAGCAGAGAGAACGCACTGACACATATGCTGGATTTGGCAAGTGGAGGTCTAAAGTACATAAAAGGAAAACATTTACTGCCGACCGAAAATGAGGTGAATAATTCAAAGACAGGAAGCAACCGGGCCAAGAAATTAGAATGCTGTCTGTGCCAGCATTAAAATGTCTACACCTATATTGTAATTTAATATGATTTTAATATGACTTAATTTGTCCTTCACATAGAGAATGACAGAGACAGAAGCTAAATGCTAGTTGGCAGTTCTCCAGGTGGCTCTGTCGGTTTCCACACCTTGTGAAAACCTGATTAATTAAGTCTAGTCAGACACGGTGCAAAATACACAAATACGGTAAACTGAGCTGGCAAATGTAAATGCAGCTATTTCCCATAAGCTATTTCTCTCAAGTCAACAACATCTTGTAGAATGGGTGGTATATCATGGACAAACTCAGTATGGACTGAAAAGCAGCTCTTTGTTTGTCTAAATCTCTAATGTTAATCTTAACTGTAAAAAAGTACATCTACAGTCAAGTCATAAAAAATAGACAACCTACAATTGTCAGTGTGGCTGCTTCAACTTACAAACTGTACTCTACTGTATTTCAATAATATATCAGATGGTATAATAATAACAAATTATCTTTCCACTTTAAATACATGTGAAGGCATCATTATATATCAAGCAAATTGAAGAAGGAACTGGTGTAACTGCCAATGTGAACTTTCTAGAAAAAGTTGGCTTGAGAACTGCTTCATAATATAAACTTCTAATTAAAAGCAACACAGACATCATTTTGTTCAGGTTTAATCATATAAAGCTGCTTTTAAAGCAATATTTTGTATAAAGTGCTATATGAATAAACATGACGTGACTTTACTGGACTGGAGTGTTGAATTGCAGAGCTGATATCAAACATAACATCGGCATCGCTGTGATCAGATGCTTTCTTAACCCCTGTTTTCTCTATCAGCTTTGTTGTGTTTATCTGTGTGTTAACTTATTTTTATCCCTAAACAAAGAACAAAAAAAGAACTTCGCTTTATAAATGTATCAACTTTGTAGGAGTCACACCACATGAAATTTTACAACCTGAGCTAACTTTGATTTGTCACAAAAATATCAAATTATCTGAGATTTTTCTTGACTGATCTGGGCAATCAAATAAGGGTCTGCAGGGGTCCTCTCTATGATGTAATTTTCCTTTTTTTCTGCATGTCGGTGTCAAATTCTCCACCAGTCGTGGCACCACCACTCCTCTGTACATGAGGCCTTCTCCCCTGAATATTAACTCACTCTACACTATAATGACCTGAAACTTTTGCTTCCTGCCATCTTCCCCCACAACTGTTCTCAATTCATCTTATTAGCCTCCATATTCTCTTCAGTTTCACCTTCAGTTTTTACACAATCTTACCAATTCTAGTTGTTTTGCAATTCTGAGTGTTATCTTCACCTTCAGCCTGCCTGTGTATTGCATTACCTGTTTTCCTCGTTTACCCCTGCTGTCTCTTGATTTGGATTTGTTTGCTTTGTCAGAGCTGTCTGACTGGTTACTGACCTCTGACAGTCTGAATACTCTAAATAAACACAGCTTATGGTTGTACTTCGGAGTCTGACCCTCGTCTACACAGTTGGTTACATCACATGAAAAGTTTCAGAAAACCTTTTTTAACAATAAATAATCAGAAAAGTTTATGCCAAAGTAGTTTATTCATTTTTTATACTTAAAGTACTTTAATGTTTTCTTTTCAATCAAATTCATTTTGTGAGGATTTTGTCTTCACTGTAATTTCCGGACAGTTTTATCACTCTGACATTTATAAAAAATATAAAAATGAATTGTAATTTAGATTTTTGTTTTTATGAAAAATATGTATGAATTTAAGTTTTTTATATTTTGAATTAACATGATAGATTCATAAAAAAAGAACATCCTACCTACACTCAATTCAAACATGCAATTCACCAACAAAAAAACAGCAAAGATTTGGAAAAAACTGAAGCAGTGTCAAATCTTCTCTTCCATATTGTGATGGAAATTATTCAGATTATTGAAAATGAACAAACAATTAGAGCAGGGACTCTATCCATTAGTTGTTGAATGGATTGATGAGATATGGGCGTTGCACTCAATACTGAAACACATACATGGATGATTTGTTGACAATAAGATTTATAACGTGTTTTATTTTACAAAATATAGGGGGCGACTTTCATTCCATGCCATATTTAATAGCACAGACCTTCGAAGGTAACTATCACCCATTTGAAAACTGAGGTTTATTACTGGCACAGTTACACAACACCACAACAGATGTAGTTCAATGTATGTTCAAAAGGAGCATTTGCTTACAATATGTTAGTCAAGCATTCACACCAGTATTTGTGAACTTGCATGTTTCTGGCCTTATGAGGACTAGGAGATACTTAGGTTTTTAGAAGAACTATTTACCAAACACACAAGTCAATCTTTGCCATTTAGTTGATGCTTTAAAGGGATATTTAATCAAAAATAAAAATGTTATGTTTATCTCCTTACCCCCATGGCATCCACGTTGTAGGTGAGTTTGTTTCTTTAGTAGAACACAAACAAAGATTTTTTAACTCAAACCGTTGCAGTCTGTCAGTCATACACTCTTAAAAACGAGCTGCAGGTTTAATTTGGTTTTGTCTGTCTATGTTTTTTTTTACTCTCAAAGCCGTGGGTCCCACTGACAGACTGCAACGGTTTGAGTTAAAAATCTTGTTCTACAGAAGAATCAAACTCACCTACATCTTGGATGCCCTGGGGGTAAGTAGAGAAACATCACATTTTCATTTTTGGGTGAACTATCCCTTTAATCCAAAGTGCATTTGTTACAAGGACAGTCCCCAGGGAGTCACCAGGGGTTGAATTTGTTTGTTTAAAAGCAGGGTATACCATTGTGGTGGTCCTATTTATCATAAAAAAATGGAATCAGTGAGTCGGGAATGCATTTACACGGATGAACATAAAAGAGCCCCGGCTACAGAGTCTAACAGGCTTATGAAAAGGATAAAAATACAGCAAAAAGAGAGAAAACTACCAGTTTAGACACTGAATTGAAGACACTGAATACACAAGACAAAGCAGGGTTTTTTTAGCTGCTGGGTGAAGCTGAAGCGCACACTGCCAGACTAATATGATTATTACACTCCGAATGGCCCCTTTACACATTCCAGACTGCATTCGGTTCCCTTAATGTAATCTCAATATGAAGCAGACTGCTGTGTTTCCTTTGAAATTCCTCTCCATGCCCCTGAGGCCTGGCTGTGTAATTTCACATAGTCTGCTGCTCCACTCCAGCCGCAGAAAAACATGGTGTGTTTTCCTAGTCCAGACTGACACCTATTACACAATGATGCCATAAAGCCACCATCTTTCCTGGTGGAAAACACAGACAGAGCCAACATCTCCTCTGGTTCTATTTGATCACAAGTACAGAGTGAATTACCCGTGGACACAAAGCTAAATCCACTGTGACCTCAGTCGTCTGCTTCACTTTAATTAACAGACACAGAGTACATTTACACATGGGGATATATTTAACCTATATGTTGCTTATTGCAGTCTGTAATAGCTAGTTAGCTGAAAATATACTTAAAGGTTTTCGCCACTGTGATTAACCCTGGATTGAGGTTGTTTTAAACCCCCAGGCCACTTTTAACCTTGGGTTAAGCAACGTTTCACACTTTTAATTCTGAATGGGACTTAGCACTGATGGGTAATGAAGCCTTAATCCATGCCCACAGATCGCCTACAGTCTTTTTACAGACCACCTGATACATACTGCACACCAAAATGGGGGACTAAAAATACATATAAGGTACAGTATCTCACTGATACAATCAGTGCTTTTGAGAAAGAGCTAGCCACTGGATTTGCCAGTTTTCCAGGTGGAATCAGCTCTCAAGTTGTGTTTGAGGTCAGAAAAAAAAACGATATCCTCAAACAAGAGTATGGAATGAGTCTTAAAACTTGGAAAAAAGTTTGTACAATTAATTTGCATATAGGTCCGAGCCTAACTTGCTACACCACTGCTTCTGGGCATTATATGTATTCTATTATCAAAACTCATAAATGTGTTCATATGTGAAGATTAAATGTAATCATAAACTTTTGTTGGTCAATTATGTTCAGAAATAATCGAAATGCTAAAAGCTTTTGGTCGAAAGAACCAAGGTGATGCTAACTTTCTATAAAATAATGTCATCACCACAGTTTGTAGATTGAGCTTTGTTTTCTGAGTTGTGTCTGTTAAATAACCATTAATAACACGTATATATCAAGAAACATTTTAATCGCAATGTCTACACAGTAGTACACACATACTAATTTCTTCTGTTTTCTGATATTTCAAATTAACATGCCTCAAAATAATACATACTGTGCAAACAAAACAAACTGCGATTGGTTTTTCAGTCTGATTGCTCTTCCTGTTTAAGTGGACAGGGAAGAATAAATTGAAAAATGGACTTTATGCCGATAATCAACTTAAAATAAATAATAAATAAAATATAATAAACAATAAATAAAATAAACAACTTTAATCAATCTACATTTATGTGTAAGCAGTACACTAAAGTCATACTGTTATTAGGGCTGCACGATAATGTTTAAATGATTAATCACAAATAGTTTGTATTAACCATGATTTTTTTCATTATATATATATATATATATATATCACAATTATTGCACTTTAACATAAGCACAAATCAAGAGAAGCGCATGCATCTTGCAGGGATTTGCTCAAATATTTAGTTGCAGCAAACTGCACAAGAAAACAGACTGACTGTATTACACTTTTATTTGAGCAGTAATGTGGGGTTTTACAGCTCAGCTCTGCAATGCAGAGAGAGTGCATACACATGGTCGCCAGGTCGGGGAGATTAAGTAAACCACTGTGCAGAAACTGTATCGATTTAAGCAAAGGGTTGTGATTTAGGAATCACAGTTGACATCTGGCAACCTCCATTATGAAAGCTTGTGGAGGCTTCGTACCAACGCAAGATAACACAAATGCCAAATTAAATTCAGGATAAATAACCAGTGGCCAAAAATTGCGGATGATCAAGAGAAGCAGATATCGTGATCATGATTAAAATACAATGAATCTGAACAGAACCAACACTGAACTGACTTGAGCTAAATAATTACACTATTGTCTTTTATGACTGCTTTACAGCAGAATCTGAACTGTCTCCATTAGTCTTTTATTTTCCTGTTTA
This sequence comes from Gymnocypris eckloni scoliostomus, assembly GCA_027564155.1. Taxonomy (NCBI): domain Eukaryota; kingdom Metazoa; phylum Chordata; class Actinopteri; order Cypriniformes; family Cyprinidae; genus Gymnocypris; species Gymnocypris eckloni. The sequence goes on along the minus strand of CM050424.1, from coordinate 23,082,573 downwards.
CCTCTGTGAAGCTGCTTTGACCTTATCTGTGCTGTATAAAGCGCTGTAATAAAGGTGACTTGACTTGCACGTCTGAAAATGTAATATTCATAAAACAGGAAAAACAAAAACCCAAAAGTACTACCGTTCCACCAAAACTCTGAAATGTGAGTGACGGGAGACAAGTCATCATGTTCATGTTCAAGAACATTGACATGGATGGCATCAAGTATACTCTGACAGTTTGACCGTTTTGTGCAAGAAAACCGATTAAAAACAAAACTATGTTTAATTCCCTCAGATGCATTTTTTCAGCATCTGGGAGAAACAATCAAGGCAAACTCAAATTATAAACAGGCATTTCCACCGATGGACAAGTTAATGCCTGATTTCAACCTCATAAATATGCAAAGAAAATGCTAATGCAGTGTTTAGAAACATATCAAGTCTTTAGTTAAAGTATTAGAATATGTATACATGCCTTTTATACACTTGGTATACAAAATGGTGGTAATGTTATTCATCTAACTGCCAAATTTCTCTTTCAGCATTTTCAGCATTTCTTCATTAAATGTCACATTCGAACTGCAAGATGATCCTAAAGCACAAGACATTCAATAGAAACATCTGAGTCATTCGCTTTTGTATTGAATTTAGAAATGAATATGAATCAATTTTACAGAAGAAGAAAAACTCTGAAAGAAGACAAGAATAAAAAACGAGCAAACAGTAGGACACTGTGTAATGACTATTGGCTAATGAGCTGAATGTGTTGAAAGCTACAGATGTTCTTCTGTCTGCTCATGTATGCATAAAAACTTTAACAACACGCATATAAAAGCATCAAATTAAAGGAGAAAAACACCTTGAAATGGAAGGGAAAAAGTATTTCTAATGTTTCTTTGTTTGAGCTGTGGCGAATAAATGATAACTGGCTGAACATCTAATGAACAGTGAAAAAAACACATTCATGTTATAATGTTTAGACCTTATTTATTCAAATTTACAAAATGAACAAAGGCAAACAAGTTATAAACAAAAAAGAATTCATTGTGAAAGGAAGTGCACTTTAATATACTTTAAAAAGAGTACTCAAATAATATACTTTTGATTTGAAAGAATATACTTAAGTGTGAACTTAATGTACTGTTTTCAGAAACTTAAGACATTTTAATTGCAATTGAATGAAAATATATTACAGTTAGAATTTATATTAATTTATATTAAGTGTTTTTAAGTGTTATTAAGAGTTATTTGAACTATTTTGACCAAATTAAGTAGGACTTAAGCACATATTTGTAAGTCATTTTTAATTAATTTTAAAATAGGATTAAAGTGTATTGCCTGGCAAGCATAATGTAAACTAAAAAGACTTTAATGCCATTTCTATTATGTAATGCATTTAAATATATTTGTACTGTAATTACACCTTGGTAATGATGAAGTTGCAATTTAGTACATTTAATATATATAATATTAAAATGTTATATTTAATAGCATACTAGAGTATTTGTACTTTACATGTGCTGTAATATGTTAATCAAAACTTTAAAATAAGTGCACATCTTTAAAGCACAAAAAAAATAAACAGAGTGGTTTAAAGTGTTCTTTAAAGTATTTTTTATTTTAATGTACTACAGTATGCACTTTTTAAAAATATTCTTTAAGTGGCCTTTTATTTCATTAATATTATCTTATCTGAAATTACAGGGTTTTTTTTTAAATATACATTTAAGATTAAAAGTACACAAGTACACTTTTTACACATAGGACATCATGTCATGAGTAAATGTATTTGTAAGTATGGCATTTGGTCTAAAGTCCATTATAAGTTAAACCGCAAATAGCTGCTGTGTTTCACGGACTACAACATTGCGGTTCACACTACCGTAGCTGTCAGCTCTGATTGACTGGATGATTTGTGGCCAGTGTGCATATGTCAGGCCTCCAGAGCTCCAGTAATGATCAGGTCTACTGGACAGTGTGAGAACACAGCTGTGGCCGTGATATTAACCCCAACCGACTGAGCTCTCAACGCACAGATGATATAACACCTGGCCAGCTGCAGAGATTCAAACATACAGACTAAAAACACTCACACTTCACTGCACATACACAACAACATCCATCAGGTTGCCATAACTGTCCAGAATAAGCTAATATTAAATGCTTTTGAAGAATCATGTGACACTGAAGATTTTAGGAAGAATGCATTACATTTTAAACCATATTGAACAGAAGACAGATCTTTTACATTTCAAGAATATTTCACAATATTACTGTTTTTACTAATATATTAAATAAATAAATTAAAACATTCAAAAATCTTACCAACCCCAACTTTTAAATCTGGTATAGTGTGTCTATCACACATCTAATGCTTTAAAAATGTAATGGAACCTCAACTTTACTCTGTTAATGAAAGTGGCGTGAGCTCAGTGGGTTTATACCTCTATATTATTCTAGACTGCTGAGTTATAATGAAGAAAGAGAAAAAATGGCGGTTAAACAGCATGTGAGGTCTACTGCATCTGGAGAACAGGTGAAAACACACATAAGTTGCCATAAAGACACATACTGTATGAATATGAGAATGGTCCACCTAATAACCTGGTCTATGTACAGTTTCTTATCAACTTCTCACAGCATTTAAATACAATTAAGTGATTTTAAGACATTTCCCAAAGGCACTGGATTTTAAGAGTTCTCTTTGATGAACAGAAACTCAATTAAGTGATTTTACCGAGCGTTAGACTAACCACTGATCAGTCTATTCAACTTGCAATTAATCTGCAAAACATCATGAACGTCATGTGAAGCACTATAAAGTTGTTGCCTGGCTGTACGTTTTAACGAGCTTTAGAAAGTCATGGCATACTGTCTTTCAGTAACTTAAGACCTCACTCCTCGTTTTCCCATTTCTCCACACAGTGTGTACCATTGTGTCGGTGCACACCTGGGGCTCATGTGGGCTCTTATTTGACAGTCCTCTGGGAGCTCAGGTAACCCATTGGGTCATGAAGTGCACACCTGGTTATTCAGACCACTGATTTACAGCACCTAACACACCTGAGCTCTCACATACAGTAAATCTGTTCAAATCTGAGAGCTGATACAGAGACTTAAATCAGACAGATGGCCAAATCTGTACATATTATAAATCACATCAGTCATAAACTCAGATGTGGGGTCAAAGACAAAAAGAGTAAATTAATGTAAGACATTTTAGTTCTTCAAAATTAACTCTTTGGATTCATGTTGGTTTCATATGATAATCTTTATGATGACATGTCAGACATATATTTATAAGCAGTGAAGCATTTTTGTATTTTTTAATAGATTATTATAAGTGAAATAAATGTATCAGCAAAATATATATCATTTCGGTCATAATCTATTTACTGCGTTTAATTAAGAACATTCCAGTAACTGGCGTATAGTGTAAGTTTAAGCATATGCAAGAAGTTCAAACACCAGCAGTCCTCCTTCATCTTCTTTGTGCTTCTCGTTTTGTCTTTCTCAGAGGAACGATTCAATGTAAACTTAGATTTTTTATTATTATATCCTTTAACAAATAAAAGGTGCAACAGTTTAATGGAAAACTGCAGTTGGTGCAACAACACAGCTTTGCATCATGCAGTTGATCAGCACCTTCAAAAAAGACAAATCTGAGCCATGAGCCTCTCTCATTTTGAGCAGTTTTCCTCCGTCTGTGCTTCTGGAGGCCGGCCAAACAGCTCCCTCTGGAAGGATAACCAGGCTCAAATGTACTGCTTACTTCTAAAAACTGAGCAGACTTTGCTGAAGACTTTCGTGGACTTTTCTCTGAGCTATTCCAAAAAACAGTCAGTATCAAGACAAACTTGCAGACTGTAAACTGTTTTCAGCATTCCAGCATTTCTAAAAGGGGAAAGTATAATATCCTAAAAAAAGTAAACGTTGGGGTAGATTTAGGAAATCACAAATAGAAGTTCCCTGTGGATAGTAAACTAAAATAGGGAATAGATCATTAGTTTTATTCTAGTATCAAGTGTACACTTGATCGCCTGTAGGTATTTATGAGATTTTTTTTTTACAACTACTGACTTCTGTAAGAAACAATCTGCTGGTTATTTGGGTAATATCTAAAAATAATATCATAAACATAAAAATTGGAGGACAAACTTGAAAATTCTCACTTCACATAAAAACCAACCAAACCGTCAAACACATGGCCCAACAAAGAAGCTTGTTTCTAAAAATATGCCTCAAACTCCAAACAAGCTTTGCTTTGGTAGATAAAAGTGAAGTGGGGAGGGAAAGAGAGAGGGTGAGGATGTGAGAGATAGGTAGAGGAAAAAATCGAATCAGATCAAGCACTATGATATGATGATATGTCAGCTTAAACTCTGATCGGCCAAATGAAAGCCTCACTATCTCGGGGTATCTTTACATGGTCATGCCCTCCGTCTGCAGGGTGCTATCAGCTAAATAAGGTTCACCAAGACCAATCTAAAGGCAAAAAAGGGATTGCAAAACATCACAGAACCCAGAGCACTATGGCCAACCAATTTTAGACTTACTCTGTGGTTCTACCATATGTTAAATATTTCCCGAAGTTCCTTCAAACGCTGAAATTATGTGTGATCAGATTCTCACGATGTGGATTTGACATGTTAAAATGCCTCCAGAAGAATGATGCTTAAAAAGGAAAGGCCTGAAACACAATGAAGTCCAAATTAACCATATTTACTTAAGTAAAACAATTCATTAAAAGAAAAAGAAAATTTTGTTTTATAATCTTTTATCAAAATGTAACAACTTGCTTCTCCTCTAAAACAACTTTCCTTTACTGTTGACATCACCTAGGCCATATAGACCCTTTGATAATGCTAACCAATAGCCAGATAGCTATTTAGGCATTCCTTTCTGGTATGGAATGCCCATTTTTCAGAATCAAATCTACAAACACTTCATTTTTGTATTGAATATGCAGTTTTATTTAGAAAAACACGACATAACATGTCATAACATAAGTGAAATGGTGTGCAAATATTTCAGATTTTCACAGTGATGCTCATTAAGGATGTTGCTAGCAATCTAAAGAAGACAGATTGTAATGAATCCTCTGTGCAGATGAGAGATTTCCAAATATAGCTTGAACTATATAATATGCACATGAACAGTCCTTACAGCTGTTATACATTGATGATGCATATTTTGCTATGCAGTGTGTATATGATCATTAAGCCAAAAAAAAAAAAAAAAGTTTTTCAGGGTATTTTGGGTCATTTAGATTTTTAGTGTTATAGACCATAATTCAATTCTCACAATTCTCTTTTTTGGTCCAACTCCCAAAAAACAACAAATTAATAAATGTTATATATTTATATATACAGTATATATATATTAATCGCATTCAAAATAAAATTTTGTTTACATAATGTATGTGTGTTTACTGTGTATATTTATTATGTATATAAAAATACACACACATGCATGTATATATTTAAGAAACTTTTTTTTGCATGAATTAAAAACCAACATGTGCACAAGTATATTTTTATGAACTTAAAATTTCTCCACCGACTTTTTAAAAGATTTTTCCATTTATTTGACACTGACATGCTATCATGCTGTAATTACACAAAGTTTTGATTACATAATTGAATTTAGCACAAAAAGTACATTCATAAGCAAATAGCTAAATGCCCCATAACCCAGCTGTTCTCACACTTCCTCTGTTTATGGCTTTCGCTGCTAGTATTCCTCAACACAATCTTCTCCCACGGAGAGAGCACAGGACCATCTGCATCTTGTACATAAAACATCTGGCATGGATGTTTCTGTATTCTGGACAAAGGAAGCACATCCATCTATGGGATTTATGCGGGACTGGGGACTCTCACGTCGACGCATTCCTCCAAAGTACTGCAGACAGTGGCCTAATCTGCCTGCGGTATGCAGGCTCTGCTATGTCAACACACTGGCATGCCATGGAGAAAAACACCTATGGAACCATTAGTCACTTCAGGACAATATCCTCCCTGTTTTTATCAGATGATCTCAGACAAATACAGGCACAAAAAACATTCACCTTCATCCGGACAGACGTTCCATTGTCTCATTATAGCAGGTAGAAACATAATGTTCCTGTGGCTCAGTGGTTAGAGATTGCGTTAGCAGCACAAAGGATTGTAGGGTTCGATTCCCAGGGAACACACATACTGACAATACAAATGTATAGCCTGAATGCACTGTAAGTCGCTTTGGATAAAAGCGTCTGATAAATGTAAAAGTAAATTCATAAATCCATATGGCCTTAAGGAAGAAATACTTGTACACCTACACAGCACTGATTGACAACGCTCTAGATTTAGAACTGCGAGTGGAACCCAAATAAATCTGTGAACAGACATGTACAGGGAGCAAATTTACCCAGTGGTACCTTTCTCTTTCACAAAAAAATGTCTGTACACAGTAAATACAGATGTGTTTCTGAAAGCACACCCACAACAGATGAGAATACCACATGCTTCTGGCAGACACACTGCTCTTTTCAGAAGCTAAATTGGTCTTTAGTGTGGATAAACAGAACTTGGACTTTTGGCACATTTCTATAATGCACTTTTGGCTTGTGCATTATTATATCACGATACTGTGACTGAATAATGTTTAAAAAAAAAATGTATCTGGTAATCTCATTGCAGATATGCATATATTCACCATTTAATTAGACTTAAAAGTGAAGTAAATTGACTAAAATTAGAATTAGCTTAAATCAAAGAGGCCAGAATCCTGGTGTAAACTCTGAATGGACCTCTCTTTAAGTTTATTAAGGTTTTTTAGTATTTTGCACTGTGGGGTTTTATTGCTACGTGTTATTCACACTTTTTATATAACTCAGCCCACCACCTCTGCTCAAAGTTTCCCCTCTCTCTATCTCTCTCTGTTTTTTTCACTTGTCCCTCCCCCGGCTATGTATCCTTTTCACTGTAATGATTTCCTGTTGCAGGATTCACCTCTAAAAATGTATAAACAGAGTTAGACAGACAGACAGACTGACAGACAGATATAGACAGACAGAAAGAAAGATATAAAGACAGACGGAAAAACAGACAGATAGAAAGAGAAATAGGAAGACTGGCAGAAAGACTGACAGATGGAGATCAGACTTACATTAGATTCCATTCTGTTACAGTTTCTACACACACACATGCACACGTGCACACAAACTCAGACACGCGCACGCACACACACACACACACACACACACACACGCACACATGCACACAAACTCAGACACGCGCGCACACACAGTGTTTCATGACTTCCTCTGCCCAGGATTGTATACACTGTCAGCACACAAATATCGTTCAGATACTCGCTTTACTAGAAGTGCACACAGGTGTTCTGAGTGGGAGTCTGTTTACGTCCATGAATGAGGCGTCAGCACAGTCATTATACATCTGTCATAACATGTTGTCTTGGCAATGGATACAGTTTATGTTTGATTACATCATTTTACGATGACATTATTTCGTTGAACAGCACAACAAGAAAGGGCACTCACATAATCTGTTATCGACACTTAGTCACACCGGTGCTGTTTGCCCTAGAGGCAGCTTTTTGAAGTTACATTTTGGCTGTTTCCAAGTTAGACCAGACTGTTTGTGGCTTTGAGGACTTGAGACTTTTATGAGAATGCTCACTTGAGGAATTGAAACATGAAACATTTTCAAAATGGAATAAAACTAAATGAAACACGGAATGAAACCAGTGAGGAGCCATTTTCTATAATTTTTATATGAATTGCATTGCCTCTAAGAATCATGAAATCACCTATTAACCTTTTGACTTCTCATTTCAATGATAACATATTGAAGCAAAGCAAGCTTCCCTTCTATAGACAGAATCCAGAAATAAGATGTCACCTTTAGAAACAGATTAGATAATAGGCCTACTTAAATATGGATGAGCATCACCATGAATGAGTAGCACTGATAAAACTGTAGATGTGGTGCAACTTGTTGTAATCACGGTCAAGCTAAAGAGTTTGTAAAACCATTGCTAAGGTTTAAAAAGAGAGAGAAAACCTTATTTCAGGATGTGCTGAAATCATGAGGGCAGTTGCTTCACTCACACAACAAATCAATAAACAAGATACCAGCACGGCCAACACAAAGGCTTTTAACAACTTCCAAATGTCTTCCTGTAAAATTGCACTGCGGTGGCTTGATTTTATTGCTGCTTTGTGATGGGCTTCATCACAGTTGAGAGCTAAAGGTAATTAACACATACAAATCTGCGTCCTGCAGCAACCTGCAAATTGCTTGACAGCACTTTGAAAGCAGTGTTGCAAATGGGAATCAATGTACTGCGTTGATTTGCAGTCTAGTTCGCACACAGGATAGTGAGTCCTGTGGATAAGAACAAACTCTGATAAGGAGGAATTGAAATTCTCGGCGAAAATACAACCTCCCATAGTTTTCTACAACGGTTCAGAGCTCTAAAACTGTTTACTCTTATTTTTATCTGAATTTCATTTGTGACATGATGGAGGTTTTCGATTTCAGAAGTGGAAGAAGTCAACTCATCTGGATTTTTAGAGCGTAAAACTGGCTGAGAAACATTCAGGTTATCTCAGGAGGAGATCAGGTTTCGACTAAAATTTGTCTCAGAAGGACACATGAATATGAGCTCCGGAAGACCAATACATTTATAAAGTGACATGAAACTTCAAGTGGATCTTCTGAGATGTAAATGCAATTGTCATCAAAGTTTAGTGTACTGTAACTTTCTCAGGGATCTCTTCAAAACATTTTCCAGACGTTGGGACATCACTGTAAAATGATGAGCATCATCACTCTAATATCATACACATCATGTTATGATCATGGTGGGTTTTACAGATCTTGCCAAGACCAAGTTGTCACTCTTGCTGTACTAAAAGATGCACATTAAGAGTGATTTTAGTCTATTAAATAAGGATAATACACATTGTGCACCATACATGTCCATCATAACAACGTTACACGATAGTATAGGAAGAATGTTGCCTACACAATCAACAAAAATATACCAACAAGAACTCTGCTGAAACTCACCTTATCGCTGGATAAGCATACAGCTGCTGAAAGTGTCAGGAATATCCAAATGTTCCTCATTATTCCTCTTAAGAAGTCTTTTGCAAAGAAATCGTAGGATGGCACTCGTCTGCGCTCCTTAAAGCAGCCGCTCTCTTCGCTCTTTTACAGCTTCACCTAAAACACATACGCAAGATCCTTTTATATAGATGTTTGGCGTTTTGCTCCACCTGATCTAACTTCTCTTTGTCTTTCCAACCAAAGAGGAACTGTTGAGAGAGTTGATGCGATGCTAAAGTCTCGGGTCCATGTGAGGCAGCGCGGCTTTTGCTCGGACAGAGGATGAGAGAGAGAGAGAGAGAGAGAGAGAGAGAGAGGATTTTTTGCGTCACAGTTGACGAATACTTGGACCAGTCAGTGGTTTTGTCTCAAACCCTAATAAAGCTGTCAACATGAACATCATTTTGTTGGAATTTCCGGTCAAAATGTTGTCCATTTGTGAAGCTTGCTTGGCTTCGAGACAGACTTCAGCCAAACGAAGAGCGTTAGGGTTGTTAAATTAGCTGTGGTAGCTGGTCCAAGTTAGACGCAGCTGTTTTTTCTGGTACTGGGAAAAAATGTTTTAAACCGGTATGACAAGCTGGTAACTAGTTTGTTGTTTGTCTTGGTCTGCCACTTTAGACAAGCGGTTCTCAACGTTTTTGACTCCAGGAACCCTTTTGTCCGAGATAATGACTTTTTGTCATCTAAGTTATGTGCCTCTGGTACCTGTTGTAATATATATATATCATATACAATATATATATATATATATATATATTAGTGCTGTCAATTTTCGATTAATCGCATCCAAAATAAGTATTTGTTTACATAACATATGTATGTGTACTGTGTATATTTATTATTTATATGTAAATATGCACACATGCATTTATATATTTCAGATTTTTTTATATATATTAAATATATAATATGTATTATATTAAATATATAATATAATATGTAAATATTTTCAAATATAAACTGTATGTGTGTATTTATATATACATAATTAATATACACAGAACACACATAGCCTATATTATTCAAACAGAAACGTTTTGTATGCAATTAATCTCGATTCATTGTTTGACAGCACTAATATATAAGACAAAATGTCAGTTGAAAAATCAGCATACTATCATCTCAAAAACATTGCAAGAATTAGATGTTTTGTTTCCAGTCAAGATTTGGAGAAACTTGTTCATGCCTTTATCACCAGCAGGGTGGATTATTGTAATGGTCTCACCGGCCTTCCAAAGAAGACCATTAGACAGCTGCAGCTCATCCAGAACGCTGCTGCCAGGATTCTGACTAGAACCAGAAAATCTGAGCACATCACCAGTCCTTAACTGGCTTCCAGTTACATTTAGGATTGATTTTAAAGTACTTCTACTCGTTTATAAGTCGCTCAATGGCTGGGACCTAAATATATGTCAGATATGCTCACTGAATATAAACCTAACAGACCACTCAGATCATTAGTTTGAGTCAGTTAGAAATACCAAGGGTTCACACAAAAACAAAGTCCGCTTTTAGCTATTATGCCTCTGGTACAGCTGGAACCAGGTTCCAGAAGAGATCAGATGTGCTAAACATTAGCCACATTTAAATCCAGACTCAAAACTCATCTATTTAGCTGTGCATTTGTTGAATCGCTGTGCTACGTCCGAACTGACTGCATTGTATTTTATGTATAATCATTTTCTATTTAACTGTTTTAAATCTCATTTTAAATCAATTTCTATATCATTTAAAACTCCTTGTTTTATTATTTTTAACTTCTTGTTTTTATTGCTGTGAATGATTATTTCACATTCTTTTATGTAAAGCACTTTGAATTACCAATGTGTATGAAATGTGCTATACAAATAAACTTGCCTTGCCTTGCCTAGTTGAATGTGTTGATTTAAAATTTGTATTAATACAAGTTAAATAATGTTCACATTCATAAACTATCTAACACCATTTTACATAGACTATGTAAATCAAAATTCAATTGCAAACCCATTCAGACAGAGCTAAAAGTTTAATCAGAAGTAGGCTACAGTTTATCATAGTTGCTATTCTTTTATTTAATTTGTAGCAACTGTTGCTATAATAACCTATCAGTCACCACTGCCATCAACAGAAAAACTAAATGGTAAAGATTTTGAAACCTTTTTCTATTGTTTGAATGTTGTACCATATTGTTACTTTAGCTGAAAAGTAATTTTTATGTCAATGCAATCATTTAAAAACACGTTTCATCTTTTTTTTCTGTAGATTTGATTATTTTGGAATGCTACAATATTTGTCATTAGTAAGATGATGTTCGTAATGTTGTCTTCCGGAATTTACAACCTATGTGTGTGAATATTTTGGAGAATAAAAATTGTGAGTGGAAGGAACTATTGTAGTTGGGGTTTGTCTCCACCTGCTGTTTTGTCCTGATAAAAGCGAAGTACAAACACACTTTACATAATAAATTATACACTTCATTTATAGAGCACTTTTCATGCAAATAGAGGTTCAAAGTATTTTAATAAGAACTCAATGTTTGAATAATGAATACACAAGAGCATTAGTACTCAAAAATCAACTGTTTTATTCTAGATGCCTAAAATAAAGAGCCCACAACAAATTAATGTTTTTATGTTTTATCAAAGTTATGTATTCATAAACATGTGTTTTAAGGGTAACCAGGGAAACTGAGTTAGAGGCAGATCATTTTGTTTTTACAGTCAATAAAAGGTACCTGATGCATTTCATTATGTAAATGATATTCACAACAATAAATACAGAGATTATTCCAAAACCTCAAGACAAATATCACATAGCCAAATAAAAACTGTGTCTACATGATAAACCTGAATAGATAAATGTAATTTTAAATTAGACGGAGGTGAGTGGCACATGATACTGAAAAATACAGTATGCATTAAAGTCAGAGATATAGAGGAGGGGGATAATAAAGCAGCAGTCACACTATCATCTAACTCCAGGTTTAAAGTCTGTTGCTTTTAATGTGCCGATTTGGTTTTTCCTCCAAACAGGGGGAATCTGTGAAAAGACCAAAAACAAAACAGTTACAATCATCACTATAATGTAAACATGGAGGATTATTATGAGTGTTACGTACAGGAGGCGGAGAGCTGGGTTCTAAATGCCGTCCCAGAAACGAGAGAAGTCTTCTCCAGATGAGTCCACTGCCCAGGAACATCAACCCTGTCACTAACCAAAACACACGTGGGTCCTACACACACAAATCAATGTGGGTCAATAAACAACATGTACTCAAACAGACTGATAACACTGTACGCAATACTGGCTATAACATCTGAGGTAAACTGGGGCACAGTAATAAAACAGTAAACTGTAGTAAAACAGTACCAACCTCTTCAAAAGAAGATTCTAAATTCATTCCAAAAGCCACACCCATCAGACCAAATAAAGAGAGCGAGAAGGTTCCCATGGTGAGCTGGAGGTTCAGTCGCATCATGACATTACGGTGGCTAAAGACAATTTAAGGCAACACACAATTTTAACTTAATTTGTTTTCAATAATAATTATCATTATACTTCGCCAGTGTGACCTACATTAAAGGCATAGTTCACCCCAAAATGAAAATTCTGTCATTTATTACTCCCCCTCATGTTGTTCCAAACCTGCAAGATCTCCGTTCATCTTCTGAAGACAAATACAAATATTTTGGATGACATCTGAGAGCTCTGTGACTCTGGACAGCCACCAACACAACTGAAACGTTCCCAGATCCCGAAATATAGTAAGGACAACGGTAAAACGGTCCATGTGACATCAGGGTCACAGAGCTCTCAGATTTCATCAAAAATATCTTAATTTGTGTTCCGAAGATGAACAAAGGTATTACAGGTTTGGAACGGCATGAGGGTGAGTAATTAATCACATTATTAACATTTTTGGGTGAACTATCCCTTTAAGATAATTTTGCAGCATTACGAGTTTTCTGAAATGCAGTGTTTAAATAGGCAAACATTAAATTAAGTATGCACAAATACCACAATTTTCATACATTTCCAGACCAAAAATTTGAACATTGGATAAAACCTTGAAAATTGAGTTTTTCCATTGTGTTGACGCTTTTGTTTGAATGTGCTTGTGTTGTGTCATCTTCACTCGTTTCCGAGATCGTCGTTATGCCAGGGTTGTGTACATACGTGTGGGGCGGAGATATAGGGGAATAGGGGCGAGGTCCTGTTGGGGTATGGGAGTGTTTGTTTTGGTGCTTTGAAATATCAACATCGTTTGGAAAAAATTGCTTAGTGCGCTTTTAATGTTAATGGTTTTCACAGAGAAGATTTAGAATCTCTTTTAATCACTTTAAATGAGAAATTGCTATCATCAGCAAAAAATACTAATAATTTTCAACATGTTTTTAGGAATAAAATATTACATAAATAAGGCAAATGATATATGAATAAACCTCTCTAAAAACTCCAGAATATAGATAGGAAAAATTCTAAAGTCTGAAGTAAGTAAGTGCTACAAAAGAGGAGATTTCTGGCTCAGTGCGGGACAAAAACTAATTTTAATCAAATGGCTTTTAAAGATATTAATTGTAACTGAAATCAATAAACACAAATAGATAAAGGGAAATAAAAACACTTAAATGTGCATTTTTGATGTCTAAAAGAAGACCAGTTATGAAAGAAAAATTGCTTGAAATCTCAAAACTGACCAGCGCTGACCATGGCTTTGCCCGAAATGCCTTAAATAACAGATGAAATTTAAAGCGACACCCATAACTTCTTAACTAACTTGATTCTAAATTAAACTTTATACTTTTTTTTGGAAAACAGAAGACGACTTTTCATTTATGGGTGAACTATTCCCATGGGGCGTATGATCTGCATATAATTCTGTTTATAAATCTGTTCTTTCAGTTAAATAAAAACAAAACCAACAATTTAAATCATGATCGAGTTGCCTTAGAGCAGTTAAAAGCATCATGTCTGTCGTTGGTACAGTACCTATCCAGGTTAATGAAGATGACGCTTTCAGAATCATCGATGAGGTCTTTCAGCTCTCGGGCTTTGTTTACCAGCTCCTCTGCTTGCATGAAGTAATTCTCCAGCAGTAACTCCATCTCTTCAGCGTGATCTATACCCAGACTGCTCTCTTCACTGGCCCCATGTGAGCATTAACACAAACATACCCACATACACAGACAGACACACCAACAGAGATACCAGATCACAACAATGATCAGATATTTACACTGACATCAAGAATATTTGTGTACATATAAATGTGTTGCATTTTGAATCTTAATGGCTGTGAAGTTGGATTCGGTGATGTGACACCTACAACACTTGTGGGTCGCTCCATTTAGTAAGACAGAGTTCATCAATCAGTTCATCCTCATCCAGGATCTTCAGCAGACTGTCTTTGAACATTTTAATGTCTGTCTCCAGCTCTGAGAGGCTGCAGGGAGAGAAAATGTTTTTACTCTCAAAGAAAGTTAGAGATCAAAGCTCTGCATTCTTTACCAGAATCATATCAGACTTATCAAGATCTGTCAGACAAAGAGCTGTACAATATATTTGAATAATATATTTTTTGGGATTACCTCTATTTATTGGTATCGCACAACAACCAAAACTTACTGAATTACTAATTTTGAGGTGAAAAGCAATTATAAACCTGCTGGGTGGTATACCATTTGAAAATAATGTTGTTTTTTTACATTACAACAATATTAATACAATAGTAATTTCTTATTTTGTTTAATATTATTATGTATTTATAACAATAAAAAAAAATGAAACAGTGTGTAGCCCCAGTACAGTAATATCAATAGATTGGTCCGTATCAGGCACATTTTATTAACACTAGTGATGGACAAAACTACATAACAAAACGGACTAGTCGACTAAGACATGTTCTATTATTAAGTTTTAATAACACAAAACTATCACAGACAGACTTCACAGCAAAGACAGACTCGTGGCGTATGCACTATAAAGGGAACATTGATCACAATAGGCTATTTTTAATTATACAGTACTTGAAATGTATTGTTAACTGCAATTTCTGGCAACTGCAATTATTCTCCTTCAAAGCACCACCATAAAAGAAGATTACAACTACAAATAAAATAAAAAAATAGATAAACACACTAGGAGACATGACTAAACAACTAATCAGCTGTTAGACGGCTGAGTCAACCATCCTGACTCATTCCTAATTAACACAAGAAAAACACAACAAAACAATCGTATCGTTTAATAACTCTGGATAAGCTTCATACAGCAATTATCCAACCAATTATGTTACAGCGATCCTTCATTAAGATTAGCTCATTAGAAAGTTAGGTTCTTAATGGTGTCGTTAACTGCCTCTTGCATTTGGGAAAGTAATGTTCTAAAAACAACAGTATGGTTGGGGAAAGACTTTAAGTGCAGTTCTTTAATAACGTTAATGAACTCACCTCTTGCTATTAAGCAGGAGCATATGGAGTTTGCTGCGGTCAGCAGAGAGGAGCTTTGGGTCGACCAATGATTCCAAACAATCCAGAACCTGAGGCTGAACTTCACTGATCCGCATCTGCAGCACATTCACCTGTGCCAGAACACATGCTTACCCATATGCAACAACACATGCTTGCAGATACAAACATGGAAAGATTATTACTAGACACAGAGGCCAAGAACAAAAACATCAGAAATCAGACCGGTATGAAATAACAATTCCACTACCCACTATGATCTCATCTATCAATAACTCAAAGTAATAAATATGTTTGATGTACTTAAGGCTGCTTTCATTTAAAAACAGTAATATTATTCTTTAATATATTTTTAAAATGTAATTTATTTCTGTGGTGCCAAAATTCGATTTTCAGCCGCCAATACTCCAGTCTTTATTGTCATATGATCCTTTATAAACTATTCTAATATGCTGATTCTCTTATTTTGATCAATATTAAAAACAGTTGCGTTGCTTAATATTTGTGTCAAAACTGTGACATTCTATTAATGTGGTTTCAAATAAATATCGTTCTACTGAATTTTCTATTCATCAAAGAAATGTTGGAAGTGTCTTTACTGTCACTTTTGATCCATTTAATGCATCATTGCTGAATAAAAGTAATAATTTCAATAGGGGGGAAAACAATTAACTGACACTTTGTATCTGTAGTGTATATGTTATTTTATTCATAATTATAAACTTAATTTATAGTTCTGTCAAACAATTAATCACATCACATGTTTACACAATATATGTGTGTGTACTGTCTATATTTATTATGTATTTTGAAAATATTTACATGTATATTTATATTCATATAATTTATATTATATATAAATATGAAATATATACATACATGTGTGTGTATTCATATATAAATAATAACAATACATAGTACACACACAATATTATGTAAACAAATCTTTTATTTTGGATCCGATTAATCGTTTGAGAGCACTAGTAATTTATTAACAATCATTATGCATTCTACAATTGTTCAATGCTCACCCTGTGTTGCAGAATGGCTTCCAGAGCTCTGAACTCAAAGGGCAGTGAGTAAGTAGCCAAATTTCCATCTCCCGCCAACTGTGCCCCAAGTTCTAACACCAGCCATTTCTCCAGACCGAGACCACGGAAATCCAGCACCTGTAAACTCTGCGGTGTCACCACAGCCTTGAGAGACTAAAAATAAATCAATAAATAAACTCACCAAACCTTTAATAGGAAACTGTCTTCAACTTCCAAAGGCAAATGAGTATGAAGTACAACACAAAGATGAACTAAGTTTATGAAGCAATCTATAACGTGTCCATACTTCCATGCGTATGATGATGGCATTGTTCCTAGCTGTAATACTTGTTAGGTGCTGGAATCTCAGATCTCTCGCCTGCAAACCAAGCTCCTGATACAACTCAGTCTTCTTCTTTTCTAAAAAAAACATAAGATCCAGATTCATCAATAAAAAAGTACATTTTCATAATTAAATCAATTTTCTCAGCAACTTCAAAATGTTTAATTGGCAAAGTAGAGGAATTACATAAATAATATATATCCATAATATATATATATATATATTTATCATGATTTAACCTCCTCTTTTTATAATAAGCATTAAGGGCTTTTTAAGCAACATTTCTGATATAAGTTTTGGTACATTTTGCAGTTTTTTGAAAGTGAATATAGTATTTTCCATGCAGAATACAAAAGATCACAACTCCATAATCTTCTTTCTGTGTAAGAAGACCACATCTATCCAAGATAACTTAAAAATAAGTATAAATTCTTGAGTCAAATTAAAATTAACTAAAATCGCACCTAAATGCTTAACATACAGGAATATGAAAATCCGTCAACTCACCAAACGAGGTCACATTCCCATCAGGCTCAAACTTCATCTGTTTAATGAGAATGTGATTTAGCAAAGATACATCAGTGACTTTATTGTAAACACAAACTGTGTATTTTATAAACAAAAAGTTGTATAAGATGCAAGTGTTTGTCTTACCACAACAAACACTGGAGCAACACTAGACAGGGCTGCTTGGGATGCATCTGTGCCTCTTTGGCGACAGGAGAGGTCTGGCAACAGAAACAAATGTGTTATTCATGTTGTTTGAGCAGCCGAGCCATAAACTAACACAGTGCAGCACCTACAGTGTCCCTGAGCTCTCAGCAGCAGTGTGCTGTGATGTGTTCGTCCACATGTTGAAGTAAGAGGGCGTCTGAAAGGTGATCTTGAGCTCTTCACAGTTCTCCATGTCCAGCATTTCATCAACACTTTCCTGAGACTCTCTCGATAGACGAACCTCAAACATGGCTCCATTGTTTAAAACACTTGAGTTAAAAGTCCATTTTACCTCCAGGACACCTCGGTGAGGTTAACTTACTGTGCTCAACCTGCATAAACACTGGTTTTCAAGATGACACACTTACTTTGGTCTTACTAAAACTGAGTGGAAACCAGTTTATGTTCCTATTAGTGCTAACGTTAACGTTATTTGTTAAAGCAAAGCACATAAGTTACCACAGCTCCGAAAGAATGAAACGTCCGGGTTTGATGTCTTTAGCTGTCCTGCTAACTCACACACGCTCGTTCAACTGTTAGCTCGTTATGTCTTCGGGATACGAACACATATGATAAATCCCAGTAATAATAACATACTCCATCCCATAAGACAGCGTGTTGCAGACTTTAACAACAGCAGCTCAACGCATGTTTTCGGGAACTGTTGATGATGACGTGACGCACGCATCCAGCACGCGCTCGCCGTCTCTCCAATGGTTGGCTGTGACGTCACTGAGCTGCTTGACGCCGTTAAAGAGGCACGCTTTTTCTGATGCTTCAGGTCGCCAGTTAAATATGACCAAATATGAAATTCTTCCAATGAATGATTTTTCTGAACAATCAATGGTTAACATTCCAGTAAAAGAATGTATTATATATTTAGGAATTTATATATAAAAAAACGTGTCAGCTTAATTTTAATAACAAGATTAAGAATTGATCTTTATAAACGTATTCTTAAATATACATATATAGTTACTTGTGTATTTTGCTTGTCCATTCATTGATATTTGGCAATATTGGGGAGGGAAAAAAATATGTGAAAAAAAATCTGCGTAAATTTGTGTATTTTGCTTGTGCATTAACTGATATTTGGCAATATTGGGGGAATCTGCGTAAATTGTAAATAAATAAATATCGAGAGAGTGGTCATTTTTGACATTGCCACTGGCCCTGTCCCAAATGGAACACTTCATGTGCACTTGCGGTCTTATGCGCGTGTCCGTTAAGTCCACGAGACCGTAGTGTCCCATTCCTCATTTTAGCCTTCAGAGGGGTGCTTTGCGGCCATTATGCGCCCTCGATCCGCACTTCTGCCGAGCCCGCACTGGTGCAAGCTTGCAGCAGACTTCTACCCGACAGTCAAAGCGGCATTACGTCACGAAAGTGCGGACTCAGAGGAAGACCAAGAGGGTTTAGGGTGCCATTTGGGACAGGGCCACTGTAGATCATAGCGATGCTGTTTTTGAGCATCAAAAGTCGCCAGCTCAGGTTGTCATTGCGGCCGAAGGGTGGCGCTCGCCACCTACATCCCGCTCAAACCTGCCACAGAGACAGTATTCTGAGATGCTGCTTGTACATCTGATCGTACGGTTGCTTATTCGAGAAATTAGATATAAATGATCATCTCCGCTCTAGTCGGTATGCTCTGAAGTTTTTAGGTTCCACTGAAACATAACCTCGCTGCTGCACTGATGCTTTTACGGCGCCTGGAATAAAGACTGCATCATCCGCGAGCGCACAATGAATATACGAACGAGGCAAGTGATGCTGTGCTTTGTCAGCTAGGGGTAACGCTACCAGCTTTTGTTCTGTTTTTGTCCACTTACAATAACGAACTTGGCGTGGCGTTAAGATGTTCCCGTCGTGCTGTTCCAAGCCCAAAAATGGGTCTCAGTTCAAGATGTCTTACACTAAAGTGATTTTTGGGGTGTTGGTGGTGTATGTCCTCCATACGTGCTGGGCCATATACGGCTTCATTCACACCAAACCCTGTGACAGCGCTAAAGGGGACAGCTGCGTTACATCTTACCTCACTGTCAAGCCTCGACTTCAGGTGAGAAGAGCTCATTTCGTTTAACTGACTTTCGCATTGCTTCATAACGATACAGTTACTGCATGTCTCAACAGCTCAGTATCTATTCCGCTCTGGACCTCAGTGATGAAACTGGATACAACCTACTGTTCAAAGTGGACAAATCTGACATTAACACCGAGTTTGAAAGGCAAGCTGATCTGTTGTGTGGTTCTGTGTGAAAAAGAAGTAAACTTTAGCATGATTTTATTATAAAATAGCACTTATTACAGGAAAAAATATAGGCTGTACTTTAAAAGAATGTAGTGCGATGTGAATGTAATGTTTTTAATGCTGAACTTTAAGGTACTTTTTGACTGACTTAAATTTTGGAATGAAGTACATATTTTTACATACATTTCATAATTATTTTGTATGGCTCATTAAAGTATGTTCTAAATGTTTTGACAAGCATTTGTGTAACATAAACTACACTTTAATGCCATTTTATTGAAACTTGTATGACATGGATTTACATTTATAGTATTTGCACATTTAGACATTTGTAGTGATGTTGCAGTTTAGTACATTTAAAATATATTACATTGGCTATATTTGCATGTGCTTTAGTATTGTAGTCAACACATCAATAAGTGTACTTCTATAAATGACAACAAATTATTATTAAAACAATGATTTAAAATGCGCTTCAAAATAAAACGTATGACATTATTATAAAGTGTACTTTTTAAAAGTGTACTTAAGTGTGTTGAGAAACAACATAGCCGTACTATACACTTAAGCACACTTTAACTTCACAAATCTTTATTATCTGCAGGTACAGTTTTCTTTTTTTATAGGCCTATACTTTTTAGTACACATTCAGTACAAAAAAAGCACATTTTTCATAAGATTAGATTTGTTGCATGAGCAAGTTTAAACCATATAGCATTAAAAAACGTAGTTATTCTATTTTTAAACTGCCGTGTTGTTTTGCTGTTGGTGAGAACATTCCTACACTGTATAATAATTTAATGTCATTCAGAATTTTTAAAGTGTCGCTTAAGTGATGACTTGTGTATCAAAGTAACATCAAATATTTACCATGTGATACTATTGTCACCACAGGTTATTTTTAGGGCTATATGACAATCTCATTTACCATTTATATTTCACAGAAAGTACACTATATCTCAGAAACATATCGAAAAACATCCTTTATTTTGTGGTTTTGACCAATTCTATTGTATACAAATTCTGAAAGTGTAGTTTTGGTTTGGTTTTCGTCAGACAGCATGATTAATTCATCTAGTATACTGTGTTGTGATTAAAGGAAGGTGAGTGTCCCAGTTCCTGAGATGACCCATAACAATGGGACAGTCCATGCTGTAGTGTTTGTGCACAAGAGTGGAGTTTTGCCTTGGAAAGACAGTAGACATGTGCGGCTTGTGGCCCGTCTTACCTCTCAAATGGTCCCTCTTCAGTCTGGCAAGCGTGAGGTATTGTGGCCAATTATTAATGCCAGCACTCAATTCAATCACTATCTTTATTGTATTCAGACAAGTTTAAAACACTTCAAATCTTCAGGACACAATCAGTTTAGGTCAATTCTTGTGGCAGCTTATTGGCACTCTATTGCCCAAGTGAAAAAGAAGTATACTTTAAAAAGAATACTTATTACGGAAATAATGTACTTAAGTAAATGTATTTAAAGAATATACTTAAATAAATTGAAAGTATTGTTTTCAGACACTTAACTATGTTATACTATATAAATACTATAGTTTAAATATATAGTAAATGCAAGTAGTTGAACATTAGTTGTTGTTGTTTTTTTGACCCACTTAAGTAGAACTTAAGTATGTCTTAATATGTATTTCATAATTAAATCTGTTGTCTTTAAAACTAAAATATACTTACATGTAATTTCAATTGAAGCTTGTGTCATGTATTTAAATATATTTGTAATTACAAATTCTTAATGATGAAGTTGTATTTTGTTTTACATTTTAAATAAATGTAATATAGAATAACACACTACAGTAAAAATTAAAACAAGTTGTTTGCTTTAGTATCTTTGTAAACACACCAAAAGGTATTTTTGACATAATGACTTAAAATTTACTTTAAAACTTAGAATTTGACATTAATCACACTTTAGTAAGCATAGGAAACATGAAAGTGTCTCTTTTTAACTACACTCAAGTGGCTTTTTATTTAATTAATATACAATTAATATATGCAAATGAATTTTTTTATATACTTTTATGATTTGAAGTAAAAACGTTGAAGAAAAAATCTTTTTCATGAGGTGTGTTGAGAGCATGCTATTGACGCATGAATCAAAATCACTATTTTTAATTCGCTCTGCATAAAAGCTTATACATTACAGTAATATTACTTTATCATTAGTCCATGAAAACATTTACTACATGAATATTTTCTTTATTTCAAATCAGCTCATGCAAATGCATTATAATAGATGGGAATACTTTCCTGTAAATGTGTATCTTTCACTGTGTAAAGGCACCAGAAGAGCAGCAGATTGTTTCTTACTGGAGATCACGACTTAGCGTGAATGTAATGAATGAGGATTTCACCTTCAACAGTGCTGCGGTGCCCAGCGACCTTCGCCGCTATATGAAAATGTGAGTTATTACCTGAAACCTAGATAACATATATCTGTGTAATATCTTATCTTGACATGCAACACTTTTTGTTCTACTTTCATTTTATTTTCTCAGAGTTGAAGATGGAAAAAAGGAAAAAAAGAAATTGTATCTGCCACTGCTACTGGTTGATGAACTAAGAAGCAGATTAAATGATTTCATTGTATGTAAAAACTGTTGAAATGTCTAAAATTACAGTTTTGAGATTTGATAAAAAATATAATGAGTTTGATTTATGAATGCACTTTTGGATGTTAAATTACGCAGGAGATGAACAGCACCACAAAAGCAGTCCCTCTGACAATATCATATGACACCGTTACCTTACACAAGTTCAGAATATGGATCCACATACAAGCTGTCATATACTCACTCAAACATTTTGGTGAGTGACATACAATCATAAATTATAAATCATACACTGAGAACTCAATAACTAGATTCTCAAGTTTTTCAGGTTTAATGTTTAATTCCGTATTAATCATAAGGATGTTTATCTACTTTATCTTGCAGGTTTTTCGGAGCAGAATCTTGATGAAATTAAAGCCATGTTTGTTGAGAGTGGGCTGCATGTCTTGGCTTTGTCCATTCTAGTACCTGCATTCCACGTAAACATACTTTATAAAAGTGCTTATTTTGATCTGTTGATTATGTGTATATTTGACCAATAATATATAATCATCTTACCATCAGTGGAATATACTGTTTTGCAGCTATCATTTGAAATCTTTGCTTTCAAGAACGACATAAGGTTCTGGCGAGAAAAGAAGAGTTTATCTGGCATTTCTAGGAGATCTGGTACTGATTCTTCATACCTTGACCTGGTGTATGTTGGTGCCAAAATAATCTCGCAGCTGGAAAAATGTGGCAGTACAATTGTGTTTCTCTGTCTCTGCAGTTGTGTGGAGATGTTTCAGCACCATCGTAATATTCCTCCATCTACTAGAAGAACAATCCAGCTGGCTGATTCTACTTCCCACTGGGATCTCGGCTCTAATTGAGGTATAAAAATAGATTAAATGTGCTCATTTTGGACTGCTGGCATTTATTTCTGTTAAAACCAAATCAGTATGAATCTCTCTACTATCATTGAATTTATAGTTATGGAGAGTGAAAAAGGTCTTAGCGCTTTCACCCAAATTTCATGTAAGTGTTATCACTTATACTCACTAAGCACAGTATGGTCTTTTTGAGGAATATGCTACAGGTCTTACTCATTCTAAGTTGTTTTCTTGAAGGATGAAAGAATGGATGATTTCGAGCGAGCAACGGAAGAATATGATTCTAAGGTATGAGCGAATTCCTTTTTAAACCAGGTTATTTTGCTCATTGAATCATGGTGTTCTATCTTTCCTCCAGTTCCTGTATTCATCTCATTCTATGACACTATTAATTTGCCTGGAAATATGTGTTTCAATCGGATCAAACTGTTCAAGTAGTTTTACATGGATATTCTCTTTACTTGCACAGGCCATGAAGTTCTTGTCATATCTGATGTATCCGTTGTGTATCAGTGGGGCCATATACTCATACTTATATCTAAAAAATAAAAGGTAACATTTTCATTGATTAACTATAATCACATTACACATGATTTTTTTATTATTAAAATACAATGGGTTTGGAAAGTTTGTGAACCCTTGAGTGTCTTCTGTAAATTTGACCTACATTGAGGTTGGATCTACCTGTAACTACATAAATACAAATCCAGCTAAACTAAAAACTCAAAAGTATTAATACTCATTTATTCACAGCAGTGAATATGTTTGATGTTATCTGGTATAACACCCTTGAGCAGCAATAACAGCAACAATAATTTCCAAATAACAGTGAATCAGTCTTGTATGTCAGCTTGGAAGAATTTTGGCCTATTCCTACTAACAACATTAATTTTGATTCAAGTTCCATTTTTGATTCATTTGTTTATATAGGTCATATTTATACAGACAATTCACAAAAAGGGTTCATAAATGTTTTAATGTAATGCCACTGTAATATTTATATAAACATATGTATTTATGTTTCATTATGTTGTCTACTCTAAATAGTTGGTACTCTTGGATAACCAATGGCCTTATTAGTGGTAAGAGCTTTAATAATAAAAAAGTATTAAAGAATTATTAAAAGTATTTAAGAGTTGTTAATGCACACTGTATTACTTTCTGTACAAAAGAAGTGAAAATAATAGTTCATCTTCTTTTTAAACATCAAGGTGTTTATGCGTTTGGATTTCTGTCAATGGTTCCTCAGTTGTTCATCAATTATAAGGTTTGTTTATAGACCAGTCGTAAAATACAATTCAACTACAGTTGTCTTTTTTCTGTACTGTTTGCTCTGAATGTTCCTTAAGTGTGTCTTTTGCTTTTCTCCACAGTTAAAATCAGTGGCCCATCTGCAGGTGTCCATCTTTATGTATAAGGTATGTTGCAGTTTAATGAGAAATCAATTTAATTTTATGAAAACATGTACTAAAACTTTCAGGAACTCACAACTTTTCCGCTAGTGTAAATAGACCATTAAAACTAAGTGGCCTTTCACATAGAACACATTATCACATTCCACTGTGCCGCTTTTACATTGTTTTCTATTAACATGAGCTTGACAGACGTCTTTGACCAATATTCTCACATATTGCATCTTTTGCGGGGTTTTTTTTTTTTTTTTGCATGCCACATTTTTTTTCATTCCACTCCCCACTCTCACAAATATGCAAAACTGTGTTCTGTCTGAAAGGCCTCGAAACTATTGAAACTGCTATATACAATGAAACTTCTAATACATTAATACGAGCACCCACATTAACACTTCAATAACACCTATTTAGTGTTCAGAAACTTGCTTGCACAGTCATAGTAAGATAATGAGGAGGAAGTTATTAAGATTATTAATAATAAGAACTGAATTTGTAAATGTGTGAATGGTCATCAGACTGGTTCTCAGCTGTGTGTAACACCTACACCTCTGCATATCCTTCAGAAGGATATTAATGTTAGGGCTGATGCTCATTTTTAGTTTAGTAACTGATCATTTAGTTAATTTTCCATAAACTAAGATGACTTCAGACCCTTTCCAAAATAGATGCTAGAGTTACAATGCTGGATTGCCTTTGCTTCTCAGGGCTTGAACACATTCATCAGCGATGTATTCAGTGGAATAATAACCACTCCCGGACCCCATCAGTTGGCGTGTTTCAGAGATGATGTGGTCTTCCTCATCTACCTCTATCAGCGCAGGTGGGGAAAACATTCAATTGGTGCATGTGGAGTGGACAAGTCATTTTAACTATTTGTCCTCATAAACCATATATACGGTGGCCAAGAGAGCTCAACGTGCTGCAGCTTAAGAAAACACACGCAAACAGAAAAAGCACCAGTGAATTATGAAAACATCAGTTTGACATCACATGTACTGCAAATACTGCAACAATTTGTATTGTGTTGTGAGTATTTGCAGCTTGTTTATGTTTTTGTGGTGCGTTTTCATATTTGGTTGTGTTGTGAATATTTGCAGAAAGTTTCTGTATTTGATTATGTTGTGAGTATTTGATGTGCATTTCTGTATTTGATTGTTGTGTTGTCAGTATGTGCAGTGCGTTTCTGTATTTGTTATGTTGTGAGAATTTGCAGCGCATTTTCGTATTTGGTTGTGTTGTGAATATTTGCAGCACATCTGTGTATTTGGTTGTGTTGTAAGTATCTGGAGTGCATTTCTGTAATTTATTGTGTTGTGAGTAATATATAGTAACTTACAATAATTAGTCAGTGGAATGGCTCAAATGTTGTTCATTTCTGTCTTCAGGATTTACCCAGGGAGCAAGTCCAGGTCACGTGATTCCGGGGTGTCACACAGGAAGAAACCCAAAGGAAAGCCACATGAAGACTAACCCTCCATGGCGTTCTCTGACAGCTTGCGCTCTCCATGCATGCAATACAGGAGAAACACTACGAAAATTGACGAAGGGCATTACAGTCGCTGAAAGTTCTCTTTGTGTAATGAGCCTGCCTCCTGCTGTCTGCTGCGCAATCCGACAGAGCTACACGTACAGTACACTAATTTCTTCCTGAACAAGCCAGACCTGAAGAGATTAGCAGCGCACACCTGCTTTAGACTAAATCCGTGTGTAATATTCACTCAGGCCGATCCAACCAACAATTAGAAAGTGATGTAAGCTCTGAAGGAAGCTACAGCAACGTGCTTTTATAACCTTTGAAAGAATGACGGCAATGGCAATACCTATGATTACTGCATCTACACTACTGTTTTTCAAACATTCAGAATAACGCCCATTAGAACTTTCCACAGATTTGCAAACACATTTTGAGTTTACTTTGCATTTATCTTGGTTTTGCATTTGAACCGCAATGCAGATATGTTTGACATGTAGGCCTCTGCTGCGGAAACATAACAGGAACGTGAACATGAATTTGAGCGGTTACTAACTTTCATTTGCTGAAATAGCAAGCTTCAGTACAGTATTTATTCAAAATGTTTTAAGAGTATTATTTTGTCATGTGCATTATTGGGTCTTGTTTATTATGAAAGTATAATTTTTCATGAAGGAAATGTCAAATACATGTCTGACTATATCTAGGTTTCAGTTGTCTTCTAAAGCATGTTTTAATTAAAGTTTGACGATATAATTATTTTCTTCTTGCTTTTTCGACTTGTTGCCATTAAAACCTGAAAAAACTCAAAGACAAAACAGGAAGTGATAATATATTTGTTTTGGCAGTTTCGCTCATTAATGAAAGCAGTCAGACCTGTCAGTCTGGACTCATGAGGGATGATGACATCAGATAAAACAAACAATTATACAGGTTCAAGTTAGAGTGTAAATCATTTTACCTAGTACGCCACACAGCCAAAACAAGCACTGCTCATGGACATCCTGGCTGAGCCCTGCCCACAGAGCTTATCACATGCAGACTGTGATGTACTACAACAGCTCCAAGACTCAGCACCCAAGGACGACTTTCTGGAAAACAGCCTGGGAAGCCAGGACAACACATCACCAGAAACACCAGAGCTAGAGCCCCGCTCACCAGACACACTATCCCTCTCTCCAGCATCTCCACTTCTAAGCTTTTCACAGAAAATGGAGGAATTGGTGTATTGTGCCAATCCACTCACACACTCACCTGGACAGAATATGAGTGACCACAGGACTTCATATCAGCTTCCGAGTCATTATGTGGTTGAAGAATCCCACAAGGATACTGATAACGCCACACAGCCAAAACAAGCACTGCTCATGGACATCCCGGCTGAGCCCTGCCCACAGAGCTCATCACATGCAGACTGTGATGTACTACAACAGCTCCAAGACTCAGCACCCAAGGACGACTTTCTGGAAAACAGCCTGGGAAGCCAGGACAACACATCACCGGAAACACCAGAGCTAGAGCCCCGCTCACCAGACACACTATCCCTCTCTCCAGCATCTCCACTTCTAAGCTTTTCACAGAAAATGGAGGAATTGGTGTATGCTGGGACCAAACTCAGATTCGACAGCAATCTCAAAAAGACGTGACTATGTCTGTTTTTAAAACAATTGATAGCAAAATTTTGGAAAAAATAGTACAGCATCTTAAATCGTCAACCTGCTATCTTGACACACTTCCCACATCTTTTTTCAAAAGTGTGCTTAACTGTTTAGAAGCAGATCTCTTAGAAGTGGTGAACACCTCACTTCTTTCTGGGACTTTTCCAAACTCCCTGAAAACTGCAGTTGTTAAGCCCCTTCTGAAAAAGCGCAATCTTGATAACACCATGTTGAGCAACTATAGACCAATATCAAATCTTCCTTTCATAGGTAAGATTATTGAAAAGGTCGTTTTTAATCAGCTGAACAACTACTTAAACTCAAATGGATACCTGGATCATTTTCAATCTGGTTTCCGCGTGCATCACAGCACAGAGACAGCACTCATTAAGATAATAAATGATATTCGCTTTAATTCTGATTCTGGCAAAATATCAGTGCTGGTACTACTAGATCTTAGTGCTGCGTTTGACACTGTCGATCATAACATACTTCTAGAGAGACAGGAAAACTGGTTCGGGCTTTCTGGGATGGCACTCAAATGGTTCAGGTCATACTTAGAAGGGAGAGGTTATTTTGTGAGTATAGGAGAGCATAAGTCTAAGTGGACGTCCATGACATGTGGAGTCCCACAAGGCTCAATTCTTGCACCGCTCTTGTTTAGCCTGTATATGCTCCCACTAAGTCAGATAATGAGGAAGAACCAAATTGCCTACCACAGCTATGCTGATGATACCCAGATCTACCTAGCCTTATCTCCAAATGATTATAGCCCCATTGACTCCCTCTGCCAATGCATTGATGAAATTAACAGTTGGGTGTGCCAAAACTTTCTTCAGTTAAACAAGGAGAAAACTGAAGTCATTGCATTTGGAAACAAAGATGAAGTTCTCAAGGTGAATGCATACCTTGACTCTAGGGTCAAACAACTAAAAATCAAGTCAGAAATCTTGGGGTGATTCTGGAGACAGACCTTAGTTTTAGTAGTCATGTCAAAGCAGTAACTAAATCAGGATACTATCATCTCAAAACATTGCAAGAATTAGATGTTTTGTTTCCAGTCAAGACTTGGAGAAACTTGTTCATGCCTTTATCACCAGCAGGGTGGATTATTGTAATGGTCTCTCACCGGCCTTCCAAAGAAGACCATTAGACAGCTGCAGCTCATCCAGAACGCTGCTGCAGGATTCTGACTAGAACCAGAAAATCTGAGCATATCACACCAGTCCTCAGGTCCTTACACTGGCTTCCAGTTACATTTAGGATTGATTTTAAAGTACTTTTACTCGTTTATAAGTCACTCAATTGTCTAGGACCTAAATATATGGCAGATATGCTCACTGAATATAAACCTAACAGACCACTCAGATCATTAGGATCGAGTCAGTTAGAAATACCAAGGGTTCACACAAAACAAGGGGAGATGGACAAAACCAGCCGCCCGCAGCTGGATCCAGCTTCCAGAAGGGATCAAATGTGCTAAAACATTAGCCACATTTAAATCCAGTCTCAAAACTCATCTATTTAGCTGTGCATTTGTTGAATGAGCACTGTGCTACATCCGAACTGACTGCATTGTATTTCATGTATAATCCTTTTCTATTTAACTGTTTTATTTCTATATCATTTTAAAATTCCTTGTTTTATTATTTTTAACTGCTTGTTTTTATTGCTGTGAATGATTATTTCACTTTCTTTTATGTAATGCACTTTGAATTACCACTGTGTATGAAATGTGCTATATAAATAAACTTGCCTTGCCTTGCCTAGTAATACAAGCCATAATTATGATTTAGTTTTTTTTATGAATGAAGTGACTTTGATATTTTCAGTCAGGTCAGTTAAGATTAGTCAGAATTTTATTTGTGTGTCTCTGTAAAATGCACAAGAAGGATGCGGCATCATCCGCGACATACAAACTCCTCTGTGTTTGTAAAATTCACATCTAAGCGTCATCATGTTAGAATGTGAAAGGCACATTGTGACACCAGTCCAAAAGTATGAGGGAATGGCAGCTGTGCTGGTGTGTGCCTTCTTTCACTTGTCTTTTCACAGGAGGCGTGAAAGAATGTCTGCGGGTGGATCTTTGAGAAGACAGTGAGTTTCAGTCTGTGAACACCCAGTGAACTCTCCCACACATGCAGTCAGTCAGCACTTCAGCAGCATGGCGACTCTTTCTAGTCTGCTCTTTTTACTTCTAACTGTACACTCAGGTATGGCTTCTGATACATTCGCTTGAATTACTTTCATATGTTTTGGATTGTTGACGTGCTTCCATGTTGATTGGTTGTAATCTAGTTTGAAACAGCAGTTCTCTAATATGTTTCTGTTTTGGGTGATAGAAAATCAGGTGATGTTTTTAAGCAGTGTTGAGATTAGTTTAAAATATTCACACATATTTGCATTACTTACATTTAAACTCTAAATGTATATATTAGAGCTGTCAAACGATTAATCACATCCAAAATAAAGTTTTTGTTTACATAGTACATGTATGTGTGCTGTATATTTATTATGCATATATAAATACACACACATGCATGTATATATTTCCGAAAAACATGTTATGTTTATATATTAAATATATTTATATATATATGTATAGACGTAAATTCATGTAAATATTTTCAAAATATATACTGTATGTGTGTAATTATATATATATATATATATGTGTGTGTGTGTGTGTGTGTACATAACATTTTATTTTGTAAACGATTAATCACAATTAATCGTTTTGCAGTACTAGTATATGTATATTTGAGTTTCTATATACACTATATATATATACCATTCAAAAGTTTGAGAAAAATAGTCCCACCTTCTAAATGAAAGAGACAAACTCCTCATAGAAACCTGACTAGACCAGCCAATGCACATACGCAGTATAAGCACGTTATGACTCCGCATGTGCATTGGCTGGTCTTGCCTGGAAAAAATATGCTTTTTAAATGCTATTTGAGCATTAGAAACAACATTCATGGGGCAGTTAATTTCTGATTTTTGTTGCTGATTTGACATGTAATTTTATTGTGAATTCAGCGTGCAGTTTTGGGGATTTCAGGATTCCTCCATTCATTTAGATAGGACTTGGTCTTGTACGAGCTGCCCGGAGGCGTTGCAAATATGAGCACCAAGTGAAGAGACTCTCCTCGAAAGAGAGTTTGTTTTAAAATGATTTATTTTCACTTCAGTGGTTTTTTATTATTTAATTAATTGTCAGCTTTTCATTGAACTCACAACCCCGCAGTTCCTTTACAAACCCTATTTGGGAAACCTTGATGTTTTATAATGTTTAATGCACTTCGATGTAAATTACAATGAATGGAAGAAGTTTTCTTACTCTTTGCATGTTTTACATCATTATGGTACAAGATAATACTATTTAAATCAATGTGACAAACGAGTTAAATCAAAAGTAATCTGATTAAATTACCTAAAATGTGTAATGTAACGGATTACTTTACTGACTACAATTTTTGTCATGTAATCTGGAATCAGAAATGGATTACAATTTGTAAGTAATCTACCCAGCTCTGTATAAATGTGTGTGTGTGTGTGTGTGTGTGTGTGTGTGTGTGTGTGTGTGTGTGTGTGTGTGTGTGTGTGTGTGTGTGTGTGTGTGTGTGTGTGTGTGTGTGTGTGTGTGTGTGTGTGTGTGTGTGTGTGTAAACCCTAACCCCAAACTCTTGAACAGTGCTGTATTTATTTGGGTCATGTGCTACTTTGGAAGCGTGGATTCTAACCCTTTCCATGACTTTGTAAGTAAGTGAATATTTAACTAACTGTGTGTGTTGTGTAAACAGCACTAACAGTATCAAGTATACAGTGTTCTCTATTGTGTATGTCGATTATTTTGAATTACCTGCTTGTTCGATTGCATTATAAATATCATTACATTCAATATAAATTACATTGTTCATTCTTGAATAACCAGACTACTTTTTTCTTTTGCAGTAAATGCGCTGAAATGTTACGTGTGTGGCTCTGCAACATCAAATGAAGAATGTAACACAAACCTTCTGGACTGTCAGGCTCCGCTGGACACCTGCATGACCACTGTAGCCACACTGGGTGAGCAAATGCTTTTGATGTTAAACAGCTCTACACTGATATGAGGAAATCTATGGATACATTGAGGAAGTGATCAGATAATGAGTTAAAATGGCAAAGGACAGAACTACAACAACAGCCACTTGTTCTAATTCTGAATATCAGAAATCAGCTGACCGTCATACAAAGTGTCTTTCTTTAGAGCATTAGCTACTGATCCGAATGATTAAAGACAGAACATTGCGCTAGTGCTTATTATACACGAATCATGTTTTATAGACTTATGTGTGCATTAATACACAAAAGAAGATATTTTGAAGAATGTAGATATGATTTTTATACTAAGGACGTCAATGGCAAACGGCAACTGTTTGGTTATCAACTTAATTCAAAATATCTTTTGAGTACAACAGAACAAAGAAACTCATACAGGTTTGGAACAAATGTTGGGGTGAATTATCCCTGTAATATTCTGAAGTGATTTTCTATGTTTAGTAAAAGTTAAGCTCAGTGGTCAACAATGATTTTCATTTCTATATTACAATCACTGATGTGTATAATATCTAGAGATAAGTCAGTTATTGACTTTATTCCTGGTGTGCCAGTCATAATAGACGATGCTCTTCCAAAAAAAAAAAAAGGTCAGTTATTGAAGTCACTGGTTGGTCGAACAGGTCTCATGTCATGAGAGCAATTTAGTGGGTTTTATCAGGACCGGAATGATTGGTTTTATAAATCTAGTTCTGCCAGATATAGTTTACTCTTTTTAACACAATTTTAGAGCAATTAGGATTATTGGATTATTCGTGTTTACAGAGAGAGAGAGAGAGAGAGAATCTAAACAAAAGTTTGCATGTTTATTTGTTCATTGAGTATCATATTTGATCAGTCAGGCTTTTTATCATTCATATTGATGTTGGAGAATATGGATCTCATCCAAAACATCTCAATTGTATTCGAAGGCCCAAGCTGAGTAAAAATATCAAATTTGTTACATTTGCTGATATTTATTACCAAAAATGAAGATGGAATTCTGATAACATGTAAATCAGTGATATCTTCATAGCAGTTTAACAAACTCCCTAAATAAAATGCATATACATATATATTTTCTTAATATTAAGAATAAATGATGACATTTAAATGTTTAGTTTAGTTTTATTGTGGAGGGCAAAACATATGCTATAATGCTTTTTGCATTAGAAAATTTAAACTATCAATTAGAACGCATGTAGCAGATTGTGTACAACAGATTTTATTCAGTAGGCTTTTAATATTTTAGATTATATTTCCATCTTATGGTTACTTAAACACTTCAGAATCTCACTCGTGTTGATTAGAAAGCAAAATAAAAAGGTTTACGTAATAAGACAGAATGACAACTGATATTGGCATATGTAAGCTTTTAGAGAAAAAAACATCACATGGTCATATTATTCAGTTCCCAAAAAAGCTGCTGCATCAGTTATTAACTTCTCAATAAAGCAGATGTAGAACTAGATGAACTTTGAATTTTGCATTTTCAGGAAGTTTTACTGGCATCATGAAGACATGCTCCAATTCCAAAATCTGCACCGGCGCTGCAGCCTCCGCCTCCGTGGACAGTAATGGAAATGGTGTGCAGGTGACGTGCTGTAACAGTAATCTGTGCAACTACAGCGGAGCTGCGAGCATCACACTGCATAGATGGCTGCTGGTGCTACCGCTACTCCTCATCACCCTCCTCTTCAGGCCGCTCACGTGAAGTGTTAAAACACTCAGGGAATGGATGCCTTACATCCCATTATGGACTAAAACGGTCTTATTGAAAACCCTACCGAGCTAACTTCCCAGCTTCATTACCTGTTTGGTAACAGTCATTTGGTTGAAAAGAAGGATGTAGTCTGTTAAACGGATCATGTATTCCAGAAATCTGAACATATTAAGCAATTGTATGAAAACTTTTGAAGGAAGAATTGCACAAGCCTGGGTAAACTAGAGAATGAAATTATAACATAACTGTGTTGCACACGAATTTAGGCCCTAGATATGTATATCTTCAGATTTATGGATATATTTCAAATGTTTAAAGTGCTTTTTTCCCTTTTACTTTTAATGAAAATAAAACTTACAATTCTAACAAATAAAATCTATTGATCGTCTTGAATGCCAAAAATTAATGGATTATACATAAAAAAAATGATGATTGCCTAATAAAATAAGCATAACACGTTTTGAATAAATGGGACATAAATTAAATAGTAAAAGGTAGAATACACATTAGTGGAAGACAAACAACTTACAAATAAATATAATTAAGAATTTTTATTAATCAAGAACTGATTTAAAATAAATACATGGGACACATTAAAAAAATTGTGCTGTATAAAGCATGTGCAATTTTCAACTAATTGTGATGCAGATCTTTCTTTAAAATATTCGTATAGCTTTATTATGTGATAACACTTGTGTCAACAGGTGAGCTCATATTAACAATTACACAAAAGGAAACAATTCCTAAAAAACGACAAAAACTGATATCTTTTACACCAGTGATACAAAAGTGATAAACTGTGGCAAAATGACGACAAATCTGAGACTCTGGATATATAATATCCATACTGTATGGTGCTTATCCAAAAGCCCGTAACTATATGATGATAGCTATCAACAATTGAAACAAAACTTAGGGTGGTGGAAAACACAAAGTCAGACATTCTTCTGCAAAGCATTTAGACGAAAAAGTTCAAGTAATGTCTCTTCATTATTAGATTCGTCCTGCAGTGTCCTCTGCTGGCGGTGAGTGGCTATGTTGAGCCGGTCTTCATGGCAAGGCTTCTCCACTGAGCTCTACGGCCAGTTTAGCGTCTGTGTCCGTCTGTACGAGTAGCGTGCCGGAAAACTGTCCCGCAGCGGCCGGCACGAACTGAACAGGGAGGTTGATGTAGTGTTGTGATCTAGGAAAGCACACAGAAAAAGGATCAAAGGCAATAAAATATGCAGATATCGTAAACCAAACTAGCTTGTAATGCTACGGAGCACAAAGGTAAGAAAGTGAATTTCACATCAAAACTGCAAAAACATTTCCAAAATCAATTTCAGCAGTTTAAAGTTAAACCCAAACTAAAAATGATTTATAACACCACACATTTAGTACACAAATACATGCATATAGTAAAATGTATATTGTGCCACAAACCACACAAAAATAATCTGACCTGTGGCTGAGCCTTCACATCAGGCATTGGCAGCAGGAAGTGACATGGTAGAAACACTTTCTACTTGCTATTTTTCCTTAAATTGGCTTGTGCAAAGTTTAACAGAAAGACGTTCTACTACTAGAGAAAGAGTAAGCAAGAGAGAACGTAACTCACCTTAGAGAATAATTTGAATGCTTGATGTGGAAAGGCTCTTTAGGACTCATGAATTTTAGCTGCAAGTCAATTAGAAAACCTCAAATTAAGTTTCATGCCAGACATTTAGGAGAAGCAGTAATAACACTGCACACATCAACATGCAAAGACCATTTAGTGACTGAATTGGTTAGACTTGTACTTTAAATTTAAATGGTTGCTCTGTGACCTCTTAAAGGAATAGCTCACCCAAAAAAGAACATTTCCTGAAAATGTACTGACCCTCAGGCCATCCGAGATGTAGATAAATGCATTTCTTCATCAGAATGGATGGAGAAATTTAACATTACATCACTTGCCCACAAATGGATCCTCTGGAGTGAATGGGTGCCGTCAGAATGAGAGTTCAAACAACTGATTAAAGCATCACAGTAATACACATGACTCCAGTCCATCAGTTAATGTTCAAAATACCAGTCCATAATCAATATTTGTGTAAAAAAAACGATCTGTTTTGGACAGTGCTTGATCTCTGCATATTTCTCTCCTGAATCAAATTAAATAAATGACTTTACTGGAGAAATCAATATTGAAGTTTGAAAAGTCTTGATTAATTTACTACAAACACAGCATTTCACTTCAGAAGTGATGCTTTTATCAGCTATTTGGACTCTCATTCTGTCGGCACCCATTCACTGCAGAGGATCCTTTGGAGTGCAAGTGATGTACTGCTAAATTTCTCAGAATCTATTCCGATAAAAAAAAAATGCTATGTTCTCACCTCGTGTGTGTTGGAGGAGTTATTTCTGAAGTTAACCTTCAGTGTGCTGATGACGCCCACTCGTGTGGCAGGAAATGTGTACAGACTTTGAGGTGCATACACACCCCTCTTTTGGGTCTCAGTTGAAGATCTGGATGAATTAGAAATAAACAGCAAAATATGCCTATGACATTTAATCCATGAAAGAATTCTTCCTCTAAAGGTCAGGTTTCTAACAGGAATACAAGCCTTACCCAGTCTTTGAGCCTGCAGAATCCAGTCTCTTCCTGTTCTTCATAGTGGCTTCCGTTTTCACCAATGAGCAATTTTCTTTAACACTCAATGCTTCTCCTGCTCTAATGCCCTGCACACATGAATCAATACACTCAACATGGAAGTACTACCATTCTGTTTTCTGCATTAGTGTCCTTTTCTTTCTCGATTTGAGTAATGAAATGGCACTTATAGCATACACAAACAAGTAGGACTACATTTATTAGACTCACAGTGCCGCACAACTGGAAGCGAACACAGCTCTTGTGTTGAGGTTTGGCTGTTGGGTGACATTCCAAATCCCAAAACTGTGCATAATCTCCCCGGTCACGTGGAAGGAAAGTGAATGGGACCTTTTTACAAAACAGAACACTTAAATCAGTTAAAAGAAAATTCTAGATCTGTCAGAGACTAGATGCTGTTTGACATCCACACCCCTACCTCCATCCTCTCTTGAATCCCCAGAGTCCCAGATACCTTCTCACATCTGAAGGCAGAGTATGTAGCACGATAAACATCTCCACTGCTATCGACACTCTGATCCAACAGACAACAGTGAAGTCAAAAATCAATAAATCCCGCAGGAATGAAAGCTTTCAAAATTCTTTCATGAGTGCCAACGACACACACCTTTACATATGGAGGAGCAAATGAAGAGAGGTACCATCTGACCTCTTCTCCATGATTCTCCACCTCCAGAGAACATTCTGCACAAAAAACGATTGTTTTAATCGGGCAAGGTTTCAGAATCCTAGTCAAAGTCTGTGGCTCAAATCAATCAAAATCTTGTTACTGTAAAGAAATATTCAGTTGATAGGTTCTGTACTTACCGGATGACTCTCCAGAGGCAGTGGGAGGGACGACCAGCGTACGGTTCTTGATCTCAACCTGAGGCTGGGTGCTGCAGCTCTGAGGTTTCTGTCCTGGTACTGTAGGGGTCTCAGCCTGAGGTGGCAGTGGGCATAAAGAGCGGTCCATGGC
This sequence comes from Gymnocypris eckloni scoliostomus, assembly GCA_027564155.1. Classification (NCBI taxonomy): domain Eukaryota; kingdom Metazoa; phylum Chordata; class Actinopteri; order Cypriniformes; family Cyprinidae; genus Gymnocypris; species Gymnocypris eckloni. Next base: position 23,045,308 of record CM050424.1, on the reverse strand, counting down.
GCAGCTAGTGGCAGAAACATCCATGGCCAGATCCTGCCGGATCTGAACTTTAATGGACTTTAGAGAAAGAGACATAAGGATGGATGTTACAGAGAGCAACACCATGAGGTTCACATTTTCACCTACACCGTCGTTCAAAAGTTTGGAATCAGTACAATCAGAGTCTCTTATGCTCATCAAGGCTGTATTTATTTGATCAAAAATACAATTTCTAATATTGGTTTAATATCATTTATTTCTGTGATGCAGCACTGAATTTTCATCAGCCGTTCCTCCAGTCTTCAGTGTCACATGATCCTTCAGAAATAATTATAATATGCCGATTTATTATCAGTGTTGAAACAGTTGTGCTGCTTAATATTTTTTGGAACCGGTCATACTTTTTTTTTTGTTTTTTTGATAACAGCATTTATTCAAAATAGAAATCTTTTCTAACAATATAACTTGCAGAATAAAAGTATTAATTGCTTTAAAAAAAAGAATTCTGACCCCAAATGTTTTATTAGTAGTGTATATGCAACAAAAAAAATATATATTTGGAATAAACACTGTTCTTTTTAACTTTATTTATCAAAGAATCCTGACAAAAAAGCATCATAAGTCCCCAAAAAATATTAAGCAGCACAACCGTTTCCACGGATAATAAATCAGCACATTACAATGATTTTGGGAGGATCATGTGACACTGAAGACGCTGAAATCAGCTTTGCTTCACAGGAATACATTACATTATAAAGTATATATTATAAAAAAATATATATATATATTTTAAATTGCAATAAGATTTCACAACTGTTGTGCAAATAAATCCAGCCTTGATGCACAAATGTATTTTAAATCTTACTGATCTAAACATTGTAATGGCACTGTATTGTCTAGCTCCATTTTTTACAGAAGAATTCACATAATCAGAGTTTCTTTGAAATATATATATATATATATATATATAAACTGAATGCGTTGTGCCATATGCAAGTTCATTACTGTAAATTCAACAGCATGTTATGAACAAGAAACCATGTCTTGAACTTAAAAACAGTCCTAGAAATCTTGTACATTCAGTCAGACATTACACACAAATCTCCAGAAATGAATACCTTCTGTTGATTATCACACTGTACATAGATCTGTCCACTCCAGGGCAGCATGGAGGACTTGGTTACCAGAGAAGGATTGGGACTGATGAGTATTTGCAAATGGCTCCTGAAAAAGAAAACTAAATTCAGCTATAGATTGTGTTAAATGCTGAACATTTATATAAGCCATGTACTTTCAATGAAAAATGAGAACAAAATGTGAAGCCATTAATTTTCCCGATGTTTGTTTATATGCGAGTCTCGTACTGAGGTTCAATGACTCCGTGCTGTGGGGTGATGGTAAGGCAGTGAGCTGGCCAGGACAGCTCAAAGCTCAGCTCTCTGTTTGAGCGGTTCAGTATCTGCACATGCCTGGTGTCAGCCGCACTGTCTGCAAATAAACAAGACGACAACATTTGAAGGGGAAGCATTCATTTGCTAAGTGCCACTATTAACAACATTTATTAAACCACCTGAGCTAATTCTTTATATCAAATGTGTCTTACTGATAGTGGGTGCTGTGAGAACCAGCTGTTCAGGTTTGATGCTCCAGGTGTTTTCTAGGTTCAGCTCTGTTTGTTTCAGCACAGGTTCAGATGGACATAATGGAGGACCTTTGACTGGTAGCACATCCAGGGAAACATTACTGATGTAGCGGCCCGATGAACCCAAACCACTGTGTGGACAACTACACATTAACTTCAGCATGCTGAAATCTGAAAGCATGCATTTCTGTTCAGTGTGTCGTTCGAGGATGTTTACCTGTCTGATTCTGATGTGTGCCGTTGAGAAGGTCTGACGGACTCTATATGGTCACTCTCTCCAGAGTCTGACATTTCCATAGTGCCAAATAGCGACAGCATAACTTTGCTCATGTTGCCATAGAAAATCTGGGCTTCATTTGGCCTTTGAGGCAGATCATAGGCTGAAAATAAATAAAGCCACAATCACAACCAGGGTCAGTTAAATGATTAAAAGTAATTGAGTAAATTCTTGCCATCTTACCCTCCTGAACCTGCTCCTCTCCAAGGAACATTTCATCAAAGGGGATATTTTTTAATAAGCTGTTCTCAGACAGTACTTTATTCCCTGCTTCTGGTTTTATTTGTAGTAACCTTGAAATGGATAATAAAAAAAAAATAAACATTACAAAATATGTTTTTACACCACAGAATATGTAAAAATCAACTGAACTGTCCTCTCACAGATTAAAAACACACTTATTAAGAATATCAGGGAGGTCGTATCTCTAGTTCTCAAATAGTAATTTAATTTAAGTTTGGGCTCTGGTGTTAATTGCAACCTTATAGTAATGTAAAAGGGCTCCCTATAGTTTAGAGCAGAAGCGGAGGTAGATTTTATCCCTAAGAAAAAAAAAAATCATTTTATGTTTAGTTTTTTTCCTCCTTGCTGTACCGAAATCATACCGAACTGTGACGCTAAAACTGAGGTACACATCTAAACGTCATGTTTGTGTGCCCTTACAACCCTACTAGTAATTATTTAATTTCTAAAAAGGTCTATAGTGAACTATATACGTGGCTATATGCAAAACTTTATCTTTTCAGTTGAACAATGTAAAACAAGCAGAGGACTTTTAGAAAGTAAACTTTTAAAAAATGAGTTTAAAAAAAATGTTTAACTGCAAAAGTACGTAAATTCAAACGTGTCATCTACTTTTTTGATTCAGACATCAGATTTTTGAGACACGTAAAAAATAAATAAGCTACTATTTTAACACTACATTTTTTTTATATTCCTCATTTAAGCCAAGAATTCAAGTAAAATGAGAACTGCCACTGACTTCCTGAACTGTTGTCGAGAGACCTCGTCCCCACAGAAGAGGCAGACAGTGGCAAGAAGAGCTGCACCAGACTGACAGAGAGCCTGCTCTCTGCGTGAAGCCTTCATCGCTATTGTGATCACCTGCAGAAACAGCACTGATAAATCTCCCAAGCATATACAGGTATTAAAAAAAACTACATGCACTTGGCTCACCTCCTGCGTTCGCTCTTTCAGGACAAACTGTGAAGGGGACAAGCTAATAACGGCCGAGTCCATGACAGCTCGATTTTGAAGACTACTGTAGGGTACCGCTTTCACGAAGGCAGCACGTGAACCCGTGTTTCTTACGCACACACAGAGCTTACAAACACGTCCTGCCTGCACTCCACTCAGCGTGGCCACATAGCCTTCAGAACGCTTCCTCAACTCCTCCAGGATCACGTTACTCGCGCCGCCATAGCCTGACAGAGGGATCTGAGAACACCACACAAAAATGTAACACCAACTTTTTACAAAAATATTACTGTTTATGAGGGATTAGTAATAAACTCACAGTGAACTTGACCCCAGGCTGGGAGGCACATGCAGCAGACTGCTTGATCTCCAGTTTGGCCAGCATGGATGCAACACGGGTGGGAGCAAAGAGCAGATGAACGGTCACATCCTCTTTGGGTTTGATTGACAGCTCTCGGTTACGTGTCATTCGCTCATCTGGGCCGAATGAGCTTTGCAGCTGCAGGGTTGAGATTCACAGAAACAGACAAGCGGGATAACAGATAAATGGATAGACAGATGTGAATGTACTGCCAAAACCAATGAGCTGGTTGGCTGGCTGGCTGCTGATGAATGCTTGTACCTACACATTACCCATGATTACTCATGGAAAAATACTACTATAAAATAAAGTATTTCATATCAATTAGTAATAATTTTTTGTAACACTTCATATTCTTTCATCATGCCCCCTTTGGAGCTCCATAAATTATAGATCTCAGTGTCTAAATCTACATTTCTCAATGTGTTAGCTTACCTGGAAACAGTCTTGGTCTTGGCCCCTAATGAGCAGTCGGAGTTGCTGTGATGTAATGGGTGAATTGTTCCTTAGCACCAGTTTCTGTTGCCTACAAACACAAAAGCATTATCTCCATCCAGTTCACTTATGAATCGCAATTTCTATGACTATGTAAACTCACACTGCTCTGCCCAGGGTAACCCCTCCCCATGCCATGAACTGTTTGTTGGAGAGGATGGGTGGGACCTCAGCCTGTGATAACACAGCAGGTGCAGATACTACTTTCCCAGGAACTCCTTGGACCGTCTCTCCTTTTAGCATCACCTCATACTGAGGTCCGCTGGGTAGAACCAAAATCGTCAACATGCTGAGAAAAGAAATCAACTGTTACTTGAAAGTACGACATATGGGGCTTCGCACCGGAGGAGACTTTTTATAGTTCCTAGAACTATTGGCAAAAGTACACACTTTTTGGCGTTTTCGCACTGCAGGAACTAGGAACATAATTCAGAGCAGGGTCTAAAACAGTTCTGGAGGAACTACCAGTGACATAAGTGTACGTTGAGTGGTAGGGATGGGCGATAATTCGATAACGATAATTATTGCGTTATAATTTTCCTCGATAAAACGATATGGAGATCGATATTTGTTCGATATAAAGTTTATTGCCCAAAAGTGGAACGAAACCGCACGACTCATTTGAATCGCGTCACACGGACAGTTTATCTGCTCGGATCACATTTCAAACTGCCGCGCGGCGCGAGCTCACTAGAGCAGATGTGTTTACTTGGTCAAGTGAACACTAAGCAGTGCTGTGAGATCCAGTCAGTGTGAAACGCTTTAATTCAGCGAAGAACAAAAATGACTCAAAAATGAAAAATGTAATAGTTTAAAATTTAAAGCTGACCAGGAGAAACACTGTGAGCAACGAGTCAGTCAGAAGGCTTTTCAATCTACACATCGCCATTATTTACCATAGATTTACTGTAAAGTTAGTAACACTCACTGCACCATGGTATTGTGGCAGAGATGTGGGATATTCACAATTCATTTTATCACAAGAGTAAATGTATATAATTATAGTATTTATGTGTGTTTAAGGCAGCTATAGCATGTGTGCATTTATACTGAATGGTTTTAGACTACTGTCTTTCATACAAATAGGCTACCTAAAAAACATAGTTATATTTTTACCATGTTATTGAGGTGCTATATATTGGTTTTAACTATTTATCATGATTTAAATGCGACTACGGGGAACCAATGCTTAATAAAAAATTAAATAAAAAAACCTTGCTCCGAATAAATTACCATATAAAACGGAGGTTGCTACAATTTTTTTACAGATGTTACTGATTTTATTAAAGAACAAAAATGTACCTCTGCATCCTAACTCAAGCTAATATTAAATGTGCATTTCTAAGAAACAAAAAAGTGATACAATTATGAATTGTTATTATTATTATGATGATGATGAGGCAACCAAGACCTGTTTCTTGATTTAAAACAATATCACTCATTAGTGCATGAAGAAAATAAGAACATTTAACTGCAAATTAAACTACATGCTGGCTAGTTCCTAGAACTATGCGGTGCGAAAGCCATACAAAGTAGCAAGAATATTTAAAAATACACTTCTCTCTAAATAGTCAGACAATCTGAACTGTAGAGCAATTAAAAAATAAAAACCACAGATGCAAACAAAAAGGCATAAAAGTACATTCTGTTGAATCAATCTATGAGTAAACATGCCTCTCCCTGGGTTTCTGTTTGTCCTGGGCAGTGAATGAGACCACTACACCCTGCTCCTCTCCAGCTTTCAGAGTCAGTTCCTCTGGCCTCACAGTTAAGCAGCTGTCTTCATCAGAACTCTGAAAAATAGCCAGAAAGACAAGGAGTGAATCCACAGCATCCAAGCTACATAGATTAACACTGTGGTGTTGATGCAAGGTACAGTCTAAGCTATTTATAGTCAATGTATAAAACATACAATTGTGTTAAAAAGTAAAGTTCACTATCAGGTACCTTTAGTCGGAGTAGAACATCAATGTTGCCTGCATTCTTTAAAGGAAGCGTCTGCTTGGCTGTCTGCCCCAAAGGAGCCCGAAGACACACAGTCTGTACAGATATTAACATAGTAAAGCGACATCAAGCAAGTAAATAATCACACAAATTAATAAAAGAAATAAGCAATTTCAGAACCTCAAAAAGCTAAGCATGTCTTGTAGCAACATGTTTAATCAATTACCTGTAGGTCTTTGGGTGCATGCACTCTGGGAGTGCCTGACCTTGCCTCAGAGATACACTCTGAATCACATGACTGGGGCCTGGACTGTCCACCTCAATATCCACCCGTGCACTGTATTCATCCGCTGGCCCCAACTCACCTGCATCAAAAAAATACAGCATCTCATGTTCAGTATGTGATAAATTTTTCTGTTTAAAGTGGGCAGGGTTACAGTTAACTAAAAATAAAAAATAAGTTTAACAATTAAAATACATCTCAATGATACTACAATAAAACCAGACACCAGTTGAGAAATGTTCAACCTGTATCAATGTTAAGGTTTACATGCATACCTGAACTTGAAATGTATTTTTGAGGTGCACTGAAATGAACCCACACCAAGAAGCTTTCTTGATTCTGAAGAAAGAAAAATGTATGTAAACAGTCAAAACTGCCATCAAATCAGAAAGTAATTTATAGAAATATTCACCTCTGCATAACTGGCATGCAGCACATGGTTTATGACTGATGAAGTTGAAAGTGAGGTCAGACTTGAGCCAGAATGATGGGAACCTTCCGTGGTCATGGCAACTGGGCTCTTAGAAAAGCCAAAACAATGCCATGCTGATGCATTCTGTTAAGAGACAAAATCTTTGTCATTGAATTCGTTCCAACATGCCATTTGAAAGATCTAAGCTTTCAGTCAGAAGTCTCATACACAACTAATGTTCAAAATATTTCAAATCCAAACAGACGGATCTCACTGACCGCACTGATAACTAGTCGAATAGGCACAGTGGCATGAGTCCTATTGACCAGCTTGAGCGGCAGGGCCTTGGTACTGCCCCCTGGCATGTCCCCGAAGTCCACACAGCCTGTCTTTCCAACATCAACCTATTTATTAAAAGAAAAAAAGCTTTCTCTATATTTTGCATGTCACATGGATTAAATATAACTTCTAAAAGAAACCTACAGAAAAATATTAATACATTTCAAGGATAAATCTGCCATACTATATTAATCCTGTCCGGTCCATGAAAAAATATAATTAAATGCAGTTTTAGTGCTCTGAAACCGGCAACAGGGACAAAGGAAACTCTAACCTCGATCACAGGGTTCTCAGCCACAGCGATCAGCACCACTTTCTTAGCAAAGACTTCTGCATGAGCCATAGTCTCGGACTCTGCAGACGCAGGCCAGGACGACACACTGAGAGTATACTGATACAGTCCAGCCCTTGGTGCTATAAACAAAACCTTCTGTTCTTCTGTACATTTGGGTCCAATTATGGTCTTATTTTTTACTATCAACCACTGGAATGGGAGAGACTCCACCTGTAATGAAATGACAATTATAATACTGCACACAAAAGACTGAATGAATAAGACATGTCTCCATTAGACCAGTGGTCCTTAACCTTTCTGACTGCAAGCCCCCCCCCCTAAAAAAACCTTAGATGTTGAGAAAGTGAAATAGATGGGTTTAGATTTTTGGTTGTGAGCAAATATTTTAAAGCTTTTTCTATTATTTTAAATAATTTTAGTCATCTTGAGGAAGTGTGCTGAGGCCAGATTGTTGAGAAACACTGATCTAGACTACATCTGACAGATTTGAACCTTCTCTCCATCAATGGATAGGCTTGTGATGGAGATTGAAACTTGCTGCCAGCGCTCAGAGGGATTGAAGATGTTGAGGGACGTCTGAGAGGCAATTCCCACACAGCAAGAATTGGGAAACTTCAGCTCATTTGGAACCATCACTTGAACTGAAGAAAAAACTTTTTTCCCTTTAACAAATTCCTGCATACCACCAATGTCTTTACAATACATTAACATTTTCCACTTACTTCTAAGGTCTGCAAGATCTCGCGCAGTCCATGATCCAACACTTGGCTGTCCATAGGTCTTGCTGACTGGATACTGAGGTGGATGTTGTTGACCGGAGTTCATGTAACCAGACTGAAGACTTGCATGCCCAGGTACATGCATATGTTCCATTGATGGGTTTGCAGCAGGCACTGCAGCAGATACTCCATACAAACCACCAATCTGATAGCGAGGGGCATGTAGAGGCCCCTCTGAGCTCAGATACTGCTGTGCCAGTTGGGAACTAAAGAGGGAATGCCCTGTTAGGAGGTTGGGAAGGTTTGTCAGGGCACCTTGAGAGGTGTAGCTGGGTATTGACCCATATGTAAAGCCATCCGCAGCCCCAAAACAAGATCCAGACCCCAAGAAATGACGCAACGCTTGGTTTGCCTGTTCTGTGGCTGTCCCAGATGGATGCTGAATGTTCAGCTTGCTTGAGTACCCAGAATCCCCTTGAGTGTACAACCTCGGTCCAGGTTCAGACTGCCGGTTGCCCTTCGAGTATTCATTTCCATAGTCTTTACGGAGGTCACTTTGGCTACGTGAGCCCAGTTCAGAGGTCTTTTTGTTGAGGCCTAGGATTTCAGAGTGGCAAAGAGGCTCTGGAGTCTTTGAAGAACTCAGAACATTTCCGTTATCAAATGGTTCCACTGGAGGAGTTGGACTGGCTCTGATTATAGTGGTGCTTAGAGCCATCGAGGTGTTTTTCTGGAGAATAATAAAAGAGATTCATCTGTACAGTCAAACCATAAAGTAAATCAGCGGCATTACTATCAATATCAAATAATGGTCAAGCAACATAGACTTCAAATAGGGCTGCAACACATTTTTTGATAATCTATTAGTCTAATGGTCATTGATTATATCACTAATTAATCAGTAAGATAGGATCAATTATTCAGCTTTTGCAATTAGTTAAAATAGTTATGCATTTTCTAACTAATAAGTAAAAAATTACAATACAAATAAATATATTTGGCACACAAAATGGAAAGACAGACATTTAATAAGCTGTAAATGTACTGACTGACTGATACATCACTCTGCCTAATAATCGAGAAAAGACTTCATGTTTTTGAATGAATTAAAAAATTCAGTTCTTTAACAGATAGATAGACAGATTTAATAGATACATTTAGTTTCTGCAATTGTTTATATTGTAATCCACATAAAACTAAAATGGGGTTAAACACTCACCTTATGGTGATCAGGGGTGGGCATGCAAGTGTTCTCATTAATGGAGAGATAAGTCAGTCTGCTGAGAGATGGGCTTGAACAAGGGGACTGAGGGGAACCTGCATCACCAGCAGGACTCCTCTGAGCCTTTCCACTACTAGGGGAACACGGAGACATCTCTCTATTTCCAAAACACAAGGATACGCGTCAAACCAGGCCACTATTTATACATGTACTGAACCACAAATATATTTAAAAATACATTACACAATAACTCAGTTAAATAACAATAATTAAAAAATGTAAAGAATCATCTCCCCTCCTAACGAATAAAAGTAGCTTACACCACAAAAAAGGCAATATGCAATTCTGTTAGATTTGAGGTTTAGAATTTTGTTTACCCATGTTCACTTGGAATGGAGGTCTGGCTTGGACTGGAGTGGGTAAGAGGGGAGGTGGATGGTCTGAAATTACAATGGGTGACCTCCACAGGGGCACTGCTCCCAGGTGAGCCTTCGATAAAGAGAAGTAAATAAAGTTGATATCACTCATTTTCTGAAGCTTGCATGATGTTCAAGCACATTAAATGCTGATTTTAACATGCTAAATCTGTTATACTACTGGTTTTGTATTTGTACAAAAATTAAAATAAAATAGATACCGAATTTTTCCTGTGTTGTTGGCAAGGAATCCTGACGATCAACAGGTGCAATTTTCTCTTTTGAAACCGGACTGAGCAGCTTTAGGGCTTCTGGGTGATCGTGCCTGGTTAATGGCAGGTTTGTCTGTCTGGCTTCCTGTTGTCTTGGGTTTGTGTGGGGAGGTCTTCAACGATGACGATACTTCTGAACGGCGAAGGCCAGGTGAGGTCTTTGGGGCAAAAGCAGGAGTCGACATGTTCCCTTCACCTTTCAGAGAGCGGCGGTTCCCTGTGGTGGAAGTGCTGGCCACATGTGGTCGAGCCGTTCCCATTTTGATCTTGGATTCAGGGACACTTTTATTGGTGGAAGGTGCTGCACAATAGTCATTTTTGTTTTTCTCAATGCTAGATTTGAAATCAACAGGTTTTGATTTGAAGGACGTGGAAGATGATGATGACTGCCCAGAACCTAAAGATCTTTTGGCTGGATGCGCAGTGGAAGTGGCAGCTGGTAAACTGCTGGACTTGGGTCGAGGAATTGCACTTCGTTTGACATCGGACCTTGGATTTGGCAAAACAACATAAGTATCCTCTGTTTGTTTAGATGCATTACCTGCCAGATTTTGAAATGTTTTGCCTACTGCTTGCTCTTCCATAACTGAACAATCTGAATTTTTATGGATGAATTCATTTTCCAGAGGCGCCAACTGCTGTTGAGTCAGCTTGTAAGAACTGGCCAAACTATCAGCCAAAGTGAGGATGTCCAAGCAGGACTGTGAGGTAGATCCATCACTGTCGCTACTTGAGACCTCAGCCCTCTTCAGATATTTCTCCATGTCAGGAGTACTAAGGTCACTCACTGATGTGGTCTTCAGCAGATCATTATGATTTGAGGCTGCTACAGAATCAGGACTCATAATCGACTCTTCTGCTACCTGCTGACGGCTTTTAGAGCGGCTACGTTTGGACAGCTCCATGATCATGGCAGCAAGCTGTGCTGGATCTGAGCTGATGGAGGCATCAGCAATTGCAGATGCAATTGTACTGATGCTGAGCAGAAGATTGCTGCTGGAGTTGGATGATTCTGAATGGCCAGAATTCTCCTTATCCCCATATTGGGCAGAGATCTAATCAAATTAGACAAAAAGTGTCAATTTTTGCTAGTTTTTAAAAGACTATGACAGCAGTCCACAGCTAAATGGTTATCAATACCTGGGAAGCCTGTCCCTCAGTTCTTTGCGGTTGCACATTATTCTCATGTGTGGCTTCAGCTGCGTTGGGCTCAAGAGTCTTATCTAGATCATCTGTAGTTAACAAAAGGACAACAAAATTACTTGTAAGCAAAAAAAGTTATTAAATAAATAACTTCTTGTGAGTATGTTGAATGCACCTGGATTAAGTGTCTCATCAGCATCACTTTGCGGAACTGTCTCAATGTTGATGGAGCTTCCTCTGGAGAAAAAATCTGAGGGTCGAAGTAACGCAAAAGGTTCCCTCTTCTCTGGTGATGTAATGAAGTATCCAAAAGATGGCTAAAAAATAAAATAAATAGTTGGATAACTCATTTAAGTTTGGTTGTGAAGGGCTAAATTCCATCAGAGTTCAGCTATAATAATGGCTAAACATCTGAAACCGCTAATCAAAGTCTTTAGAATTACTAGAAACATCCGGGCAGGTGTGTTTGGGCAGCTGAATAAACAGAAGGTTTAAACGCTTTAATTGATTCAACATGAATAATAAACACAGGACTACGGCAATATATGGTTTATCAGAGTTCTCATTATAATTTTCATTATAAAAAAGTATAAATAATGCAATGCTAATCGACATAGCGTTTATCATTGCTGCTTGAATACTATCAAATACGTTGCGTGCCTTATTCGGTTTAAGAAGCCACATCATCTCACAGAAGGATTTATTTCAAACACTCAACTGACGTTATGAAGTGACTTGGTAGTAAAAACATGTTATTAAATGCGGTATTTGCACGTGCTTTCAGATGGAGCAGCATTTACTACACAGAGCGTAGTTCACCGAGAAGCTACGCAAACAGCGGTCATTATCGCAGAACGATATCTTCAAATTTCATAATATCGGTTTATATAGTCTGCGATTTTTTTGCATAGCTTGTCAGAGAACTACGGCTCTGTGTAGCAAATGCTGCTCCATCTGAAAGCAAGTGATGGAGATTTACTGACGAGATGTGCATGACAATCACATTCAATGAATCGTGCAGCCCTACGGCATTCGAGGCGCATTTCTGATGGGAAAATTGTAACTTGTTAAGGAGTACTATAGGTGCACAATAATTCATCTTTAAACTAAACTGCAGATCTCATGTTATAATAAAATATTTTTTAGTGAGAAAAATTAATGATGCACACTTCAATATTATGGCGGATACTGCAGGATTTGCTGCACTACTGTACAATCACAGCAGCATGGAGGTGTTGATGTCGTGTGAAGGCATCTCTATAACGTTATGAAAAATACCACGGTATTTGAAGAATACAACTAGTAGAAAACAGCAAGATTTGTACGTTTCCTTTTTAAAATGTCAGCACGTGACAAGTCAGGCAATTGTATTTACGCTGCAATATATACAGAGGTGGAAAGAGTACACAAATATTCTACTCAAGTAAAAGTACCATTACATTACTGAAATTTTACTTAAGTACAAGTAAAAGTACCAGTCTAAAAATATACTCAAGTAAAAGTAAAAAGTAGCTCATTTAAAATTTACTCAGAGTAAAAAGTACTTAGTTACATTTTAACAATGAGAGGGAGGAAAAAATGGGATAGACCAAAGGTGTTAAACTCAGTACCTGGAGGGCCACAGCCCTGCACAGTGTAGATATTACCCTAATTAAACACATCTGATACAGCTAAACTAATCATTTAGGCTTATTTGAAAACTACATGGTGTGTGTGTTGGAGCAGGGTTGGAACTAAACTCTTTAGGGCTGTGGCTATCCAGTAACACCCTCCAGAGTTTGACACACCTGGGATATGGGCCTATAAATCTCAAACTAGGTGTTTTTAATTAAAGGAATCAGTTATTTAGAATAATAACACATTTAGGCTGTTACCAGGGAAATTAAATCAGTATCAACAAAATTCATCTTTGCAATGCAGAGGAAACGCAGAAGCTTCATCTGAAGTGCAGAGGTGGAAAGTAACGAATTACATTTACTCGCGTTACTGTAATTGAGTAGCTTTTTTGTGTACTTGTACTTTTTTAAGTAATTTTTTTAATCTGTAATTTTACTTAAGTATATTTTGTGGGAAGTATTGTACTTCGCTACATTTTAAAACACATTCGTTACTGAGTAAAAAAAAATTGCTCAGTGGAAACAACTGCAGCAAATAATGGGCAGAAGAAGAAACTGGCGCTAAAATCACAAGATGCAGATGCAGATGCAGACGGACAAGACAGGCGTTAATGGTGCAGACCCAGCTGAAAACCAAACCCCGTCGTACTCTGCTGAAGTTGAACTCGAAGGAAATGAAGTAAACCCCTGGCCATATATTCATGCTCTATTATGCAGTGTTAGCTGTGTTTGCCTCGGGAGACCGAACTAGCAGCTTATAACATCTCGACATCGCCCTTCGCAAGCATGTGGAGATAAGGTAAATACTTGCATCGTTGCATTGGTGGTAAAAATGAAGCTTTGACGGTTTAGCAAAAGGTTTTGCACAAATGAGCCAAAAAGACAGTGGTGTAGGTCGTCACAAATATAGTAATGTTGTCTGCGAAAATATAGTAATTGTTGTTTTAACGATGTGCGATTTGACATTATCAGTATTTTGCTTAAAACCAAACAAATCACTCTAAACAGTGTGCCGTGAAATCTAGTAACGTTAGATTAGACTAATCCGTATGAGGCCGCCTAGATTTGAATCAAAACCGCTTATCAACACACAAAAACGCATATACACCTATAAACACTCGCACATACTTTAATAATGTGCGAGTGTTTATAGGTGTATATGCATGTAAGTTTATATGTATGTGCGAGTGTTTATAGGTGTATATGCACGTGTTTTTTGTGTGTTGATAAGCGAAGTTTGATAAAAAAAAAATATTCTAATCCGCGTGCATATGGAGTGCCTTCTTTCACTACGTGATTCAGTCTGTTAAAATGCGTTTAGAATGATCACAAAATTGAAGATATAGAAGCAGAAAATTTATTTATATCATTTAATATAGTAAGTCAACGTCACACGAAGAATGCCGTTTTTCTCAAAAAATCACCATGATTACACAGGCCTGTAGTTTTGCTTTTTACACAGTTCAAAAAACAATAAAGTTAATTAAGAGACTTACGTTTTAGACACCATATTGCCTGTTTTTGCTCTATTTCGACAACAAAAATAATTCCAAACACAGTTTTGCGTCTCTGACTCTGAGCAATGACATGTTTCATTCCTTGAATTAACCGTTTAAATGATTCTGTTCAATCGCAATGACTCACTTATCAGTGACTTGCTGACACCTACTGGTGGTTCTAATTTAACATTTAAGGTATCTTTTTATTTATTTATTTTTTAATTTCAAATGACTATTTAACATTTGTGACCCTGGCCTGGAGCACAAAACCAGTCTTAAGTCGCTGGAGTATATTTGTAGCAATAGCCAACAATACATTGTATGGGTTAAAATTATTAATTTTTATTTTATGCCAAAAATCATTAGCATATTAAGTAAAGATCATGTTCCATTAATATATTTTGTACATTTCCTACTGTAAATATATCAAAACTAAGAGCTTAATTTGAACAACTTTAAAGGAGATTTTCTCAATATTTAGATTTTTGCACACTCAGATTCCAGATTTTCAAATATTGTCCGATTATAACAAACCATACATCAATGGAAATATGATTTATTCAGCTTTCAGATGATGTATAAATCGCAATTTAGGAAAATGGACCCTTATGGTTTTGTGGTTCAGGGTCACATTTTATGTCTTATTTATCATAACATTATTTCTGCATTTGTAACTGCAGGCTAAATGCATTCATGTCAGTGTAAATACATATATGCCACTTCAGATGAAGCTGAATGTCTTATTATTCCAATGTCTTATTATTCTAATTAACCGATTCCTTTAATTAAAAACACCTAGTTTGAGATTTATAGGCCCATATCCCAGGTGTGTCAAACTCAGTTACTGGAGGGCCACAGCCCTAAAGAGTTTAGTTCCAACCCTGCTCCAACACACACACCATGTAGTTTTCAAATAAGCCTAAATGATTCGTTTAGCTGGATCAGATGTGTTTAATTAGGGTAATATCTACACTGTGCAGGGCTGTGGCCCTCCAGGTACTGAGTTTGACACCTTTGGTCTATCCCATTTTTCCTCCCTCTCATTGTTAAAATGTAACTAAGTACTTTTTACTCTGAGTACATTTTAAATGAGCTACTTTTTACTTTTACTTGAGTATATTTTTAGACTGGTACTTTTACTTAAGTAAAATTTCAGTAATGTAATGGTACTTTTACTTGAGTACAATATTTTTGTACTCTTTCCACCTCTGCTGAAGTGGCATAGATGTATTACACTGACATGAATGCATTTAGCCTGCAGTTACAAATGCAGAAATACTGTTTTGATACATAAGACATCAAATGTGACCATGAACCACAAAACCATAAGGGTCCATTTTCCTAAATTGCGATTTATACATCATCTGAAAGCTGAATAAATCATATTTCCATTGATGTATGGTTTGTTATGATAGGACAATATTGTAAAATCTGGAATCTGAGGGAGCAAACAATCCAAATATTGAGAAAATCTCCTTTAAAGTTGTTCAAATTAAGCTCTTAGTTTTGATATATTTACGGTAGGAAATTTACTAAATATATTAATGGAACAAGATCTTTACTTAATATGCTAATGATTTTTGGCATAAAAGAAAAATGTATAATTTTAACCCATACAATGTATTGTTGGCTATTGCTACAAATATACTCCAGCGACTTAAGACTGGTTTTGTGCTCCAGGCCAGGGTCACAAATGTTAAATAGTCATTTGAAATTAAAAAATAAATAAATCAAAAGATACCTTAAATGTTAAATTAGAACCACCAGTAGGTGTCAGTAAGTCACTGATAAGTGAGTCATTGCGATTGAACAGAATCATTTAAACGGTTAATTCAAGGAATGAAACACGTCATTGCTCAGAGACAGAGACGCAAAACTGTGTATGGTGCCTGTGTTTAGTATTATTTTTGTTGTCGAAATAGAGCAAAAACAGGCAATATGGTGTCTAAAACGCAAGTCTCTTAATTAACTTCTTGTTTTTGAACTGTGTAAAGAAAACTACAGGCCTATGTAATCATGGTGATTTTTGGAGAAAACGGCATTCTTCATGTGATGTTGACTTACTATATTAAATTATATAAATATATACATTTTCTGCTTGTATATCTTCAATTTTGTGATCATTCTAAACGCATTTTTACAGACTGAATTACACAGTAAAAGAAAGCACTCCAGATGCACGCGGATTAGTCTAATCTAACGTTACTAGATTTCACGGCACACTGTTTAGAATGATTTGTTTGGTTTTTGGCAAAATACTGATAATGTCAAATCGCACATCGTTAAAACAACAATTACTATATTATCTCAGATGATATTGCACACCCTGCACCACTGTCTTTTTGGCTCATTTGTGCAAAACCTTTTGGTAAACGTCAAAGCTTCATTTTAACCACCAATGCAATGATGTAAGTATTTACCTTATCTCCACATGCTTGCGAAGGGCGATGTCGAGATGTTATAAGCTGCTAGTTCGGTCTCCCGAGGCAAACACAGCTAACACTGCATAATAGAGCATGAATATATGGCCAGGTGTTCACTTCATTCCTTTGAGTTCAACTTCAGCAGAGTACGACGGGGTTTGGTTTTCAGCTGGGTCTGCACCAATAACGCCTGTCTTGTCCGTCTGCATCTTTCTTGTGATTTTAGCGCCAGTTTCTTCTTCTGCCCATTATTTGCTGCAGTTGTTTCCACTGAGCAATTTTTTTTACTCAGTAACGAATGTGTTTTAAAATGTAGCGAAGTACAATACTTCCCACAAAATATACTTAAGTAAAAGTAAAATTACAGATTAAAAAAATTACTTAAAAAAGTACAAGTACACAAAAAAGCTACTCAATTACAGTAATGCGAGTAAATGTAATTCGTTACTTTCCACCTCTGAATATATATACATATATATATATATCGGCTTCCATTAAAAATAGCTGATGTTCACCTTCTCAGCAAAACTGATATTGTATGTAACAAATGGCATTTTTAGTCCGTATCACATATTTCCTTAATGTCTTTTACCTTTGACGGTGCTAAACATGGTGTCACGTGGACAGAAATATGCATGGAACTGATATGCAGATGAGGTTATGCATAGTAAAACTAGGCGTTGTTAGCTCCATATTTCGGGGAGGGGTGGAGATGCACGTACGCACAATCTTCCCCTGACCAGGATTTATAAGGGATTTTTGCACAGGTTCTGGCATACACGTGGTTTTATAAATCTGAAAACTTTTGTGCGTATGCAGAATCTAGCTTTAGTGCCTACGTACTCTTTTAGGATGAAATCTACGGAGAGTTTTATAAATGAGACCCCTGATCTACAGGAAGGGTTTTGCGATTGTCATCAGGTTGTTAGTGCACTTCACATGGCTAGAGTCATTTGTGTAGCACACAGCGTGCTCCAAATGAGACAACTTTGAAGTTAGATTTTAGTGAGGGTGTTATCTTAGAAGATATCTGCTAAGGGAAAGTCCTCACCCTTTTAACATCGTCCTCTTCACTGCTCCCAAGGCACCCAAGAGCTTCAGAGCGCCTCTGAAAAAACTCCCCCAGTGAAATACGCAGATAACTTTGGTTCTCAGGCTCAGGTACAGAGGAGACCTGGGAGGCCCTCATGAGGATGTTGCTACTACTTGGGATTTTCCAAGATGTGTCTCCCAGCACTTCACTCATATTTACAGCTTGAATCTGCTCTTCCTACCAGAAGGCAAAAGAAAAAAAAATTGGGTTGCTGAAATCATATCTAAGAGCATTTGAGTACAATACTCTTCTAGGTTCCAGGTTGGTTGACCTCAAAATACCTGGGAACCAGTCATACCTGCATAAACTGGTGCTCCTTATCAAACTCCTCTTGATCCTCAATTATCTTGTCCATGGCCTGGCCTAAGGTTATAAAACATTACGCAATGAATTAATTTAATGTGTTAACTCAAAGTGTCAATTTACTAAACATAATGTTGTTACAAACACACATGACTGCCTTTCACCAGTCAAACACAACAGGAGAAACTAAATAACTGACAGATAATTACAATGTACTGGTATTGCTTGTGATATGCTCTGCCGATTGAGCTATAGAATGTTTTTATTCTGCATTTACTTTCATTAAATTGAACAAAAGTGACATCTTCAAAAATGCACCTTTTTGCATGTTCTGCAGAAGAGAGTCAACACAAGGTTGAGTCAATTGAGAAATGGCACACCCAAAATATAATTTTCGTTAAGCATGAGAACATTTCACTTACTTCCAGCAAGAAAATCTTCAGACTGAAACTGGATAGCAACTTCCTCAGGCATATTGGCATCAATTTCCTTCTCGAAGGAAGAGTAATAGGCCAAATCAGTGACCCACTTTCCCTCTTCGTTCTGGTAGACCACACTATGAGTGGCATTTGCGCCTAAGGAAATACTTAACATTCATTTCTAAATCATAGAATACAAATACTTAAAACTTCATGTAACTCTACAAATGTCAGAGAAACACGTTGACATCACTACATTAGAAATGGAAAAAAGGCAGTTACCTTGCTGTAACTCATGCTCCACATTGTCTGGCTGGTGATTCCAAATATCATCAAAGCTCTGGCGAAGGTACCTAGCATCCAGAGACTCTCCAGGTTGATCATCTTTACTGCTGGTGCTCTGCTGCTCATTGAGAACTGGAGAATCCCCACAAGGGCCACCACGCAAGCCCAGGGCACCAAGATCCACAGTGTGGCCCAAGTCGATCCCTTGTTCTCTTTTATTATGTGATTCCTGAAGTACCTGAGAGAGGGGGAAACTGCTCTGGGTGCCCTGAAGGAAGGGGCTGACTGTAGAAGAAATGTCCTGAGGGTTATGACCAGCACCTGCCCTCAAGTATACAGAATCCAGGTGAACTTCTGCAGTGTTATCCATTGCATCCTGTTAAGGAGAAAAGTGTTAAGGGTAACATCAACAATTTTTGCTACAGCAAAAAACACAAAGACTTACAAGAGCCTCCTGTCGATCCATACTCATGCTCCAATTAACTTGGCATCGACTGGCAAGTCCAGATGCCCCAGTAACATGACCAGTCTCCCATGTGCCAACTGGACCAACACGGTCACCCATCTGAAGAGACCAAAAATAAATTAAAATACAATCTGTAATTGTGCTGTGCTTTTAATAATTATGCTAGGATATGCTAAAATATATATATAAATAAAAAACAAATAACATGGACATTTTGAATTATCCTCTAAGCTTTTTAAGAGATGATCATATGTATGCAGTTAGCTCTTTTTAGTTAGCTTGTTGTCTAACTTTGAGGCTGTGTCTATTTAACCTTCCCTTTTTAATTCAAGTTCCCCAAATCGAATGACATGTTACAGTCGTTTAAAGAGATAAACATTTTACACTGATAATTATTAATTGCTCATGAGACACTAAAAATTACCTGGCCATGCGTAATCGTGCCTGATCTGCTACGCAAAGATTGAAGCTGATCATCATCTCCCATCTGTCCACTTCCACCCACGATGCCAAGACCACGAAGCACATCATATGTGCTCTGACCTGTGGTGGGAGGCAAAGGAATGGTAGATACGCCTCCATTTCCCTCCTCATCACTGCCACTGCTCCCATCTCCTCCTCCTCCATCACCTGATGGCACAGAGAAACAGTGATAAGACTTAGTTCCTGCCAGTCTAAAGGTTTAAACAAAAACACTAATTAAGTCAAATTAAATTGTATTTAATAAACACCCCTTTACCAGTAATAGGTGAGTTGATGACATGTCCCTCTGCTGAGCGCCGGTGCTCAATGCCTGTCCTGGTGTCAGGGTTCCTTCCCCTGTCTGTTGCTCATCGTCAGAGCTTCCTCCTTCTAAACCTGGTCGAAAATGGGGCCGATGGCTTTCCCCAACCTGACCATAAACAAATAATTGAAAGAGAATTACAAAAAATATTTAGTTTTTTTAAATATCGGGCAAAAAGTAAAAGCAGAGATACCAATAAGAGCAGAAAGCAGATAAAAGGACCATTCCACTTTTTTTGAAAATAGGCTCATTTTGTTGAGTTTTATCATTGAAAGACAGGCTGTCACGAAGGCAAAAAAAAAAACTGTTGAGTTTTATCGTTTTTGAATCCATTCAGCCGATCTGGCACTTTTAGCGTAGCTTTGCATAGATCATTGAATCTGATTCGACCGTTAGCATCTCAATCAAAAAATGACCAAAGAGTTTCGATATTTTTCTTATTTAAAACTTAACTCTTCCGTAGTTACATCGTGTACTAAGACTGACGGAAAATGAAAAGTTGGCATTTTCTAGGCCGATATGACTAGGAACTATATTCTCATTCCGGCGTAATAATCAAGGAACTTTACTGCCATACCATGGGTGCAGCAGGCACAATGATATTACGCAGCCCCTGAAAGTAGTCCCTATATCATATAGATATCGAAACCTCTTTGGTCATTTTCGAGCGAGATGCTAACGGTCTAATCAGATTCAATGTAGATTCAATGACAAGCTATGCAAAAAGTGCTACCGCCAGACCCGGAGATTGGCTGAATTGATTCAAACTCTTGGGATTCGGAAAATGAGCCTATTTTTAAAAAAAGAGGAGTATTCCTTTAAGACTAACCGGTTGTCTGGAGGTGCTGGGTAGAAGGAATCTTGCTCTGCACCGGTTCTGTGAAGCTTCTAGTTCATCCTCGGTATCCTCTTCATCACTTGCAGGACAAGAATCCATACCTGTGGCTGCCAGACGCACATAAGGCATGTGAAAGTCCCTCTGTAGTGTGACACAGTAAAGGCAAAGATTAGCCGAAATGTTTCAGGACACAGAAATTATATTATAATTCTAGAATAATTGTTTTTCTTTGTAACAATATGCATATGTGAAAAGTACATGCATTTAGAAAGTACATGTGCATCTCAATAAATTAGAATGTCGTGAGAAAGTTCATTTATTTCAGTAATTCAACTCAAATTGTGAAACTCGTTTATTAAATAAATTCAATGCACACAGACTGAAGTAGTTTAAGTCTTTCTTTTAATTGTGATGATTTTGGCTCACATTTAACAAAAACCCACCAAATCACAAATTTGAAAAATAATCTCAACAAATTAGAATATGGTGATGCCACTCAGCTAATCAACTCAAAACACCTGCAAAGTTTTCCTGAGCCTTCAAAATGGTCTCTCAGTTTGGTTCACTAGACTACACAATCATGGGGAAGACTGCTGATCTGACAGTTGTCCAGGAGATAATCATTGACACTCTTCACAAGGAGGGTAAGCCACAAACATTCTTTGCCAAAGAAGCTGGCTGTTTACAGAGTGCTGTATCCAAGCATGTTAACAGAAAGTTGAGTGGAAGGAAAAAGTGTGGAAGAAAAAGATGCACAACCAACCGAGAGAACTGCAGCCTTATGAGGATTGTCAAGCAAAATCGATTCAAGAATTTGGGTGAACTTCACAAGGAATGGACTGAGGCTGGGGTCAAGGCATCAAGAGCCACCACACACAGACGTGTCAAGGAATTTGGCTGCAGTTGTCTTCAGAGATATCTTACCTGGGCTAAGGAGAAGAAGAACTGGACTGTTGCCCAGTGTTCCAAAGTCCTCTTTTCAGATGAGAGCAAGTTTTGTATTTCATTTGGAAACCAAGGTCCTAGAGTCTGGAGGAAGGGGGGGGGAGCTCATAGCCCAAGTTGCTTGAAGTCCAGTGTTAAGTTTCCACAGTCTGTGATGATTTGGGGTGCAATGTCATCTGCTGGTGTTGGTCCATTTTGTTTTTTGAAAACCAACCTCACTGCACCTGTTTACCAAGACATTTTGTAGCACTTCATGCTTCCTTCAGCATTTTTAAAAAGCTGATCAGCAGATTTCATTTTCCAGCAAGATTTGGCACCTGCCCACACTGCCAAAAGCACCAAAAGTTGGTTAAATGACCATGGTGTTGGTGTGCTTGACTGGCCAGCAAAATCCCCAGACCTGAACCCCGTAGAGAATCTATGGGGTATTGTCAAGAGGAAAATGAGAAACAAGAGACCAAAAAATGCAGATGAGCTGAAGACCACTGTCAAAGAAACCTGGGCTTCCATACCACCTCAGCAGTGTCACAAACTGATCACCTCCATGACACGCCGAATTGAGGCAGTAATTAAAGCAAAATGAGCCCCTACCAAGTATTGAGTACATATACAGTAAATTAACATACTTTCCAGAAGGCCAACAATTCACTAAAATGTTTTTTTTTATTGGTCTTAAGTATTCTAATTTGGGTTTAGAATACTTAATTAGTGGGTTTTTGTTAAATGTGAGCCAAAATCATAAAAATGAAAAGAAACAAAGACTTAAACTACTTCAGTCTGTGTGCATTGAATTTATTTAATACACAAGTTTCACAATTTGAGTTGAATTACTGAAATAAATGAACTTTTCCTTGACATTCTAATTTATTGAGATGCACATGTAAATGAGGTTAATTTTGACTTTAGGAACATTAACTCATACTTGGTCATAGTAATCATGGTATCTGTTCCTTTCTGGTTCAATGGAGTGGGGCTGAGAATGAGATGAACTGGAAGGTAACTCCTGTAACAGGAACAGATCATATTATAAAAAAAAAAAAGAAAAATCAAGGTAAGCTTTGGTAAACAAACAGCAAGGGAGAACTCACAACAGGGATTTCTTGTCCTTCGACTAGGCCTCTCTGCATTGCAGGTCGCATCAGCTTATTGAAATACAGCTCCAGTTCCTCATCATGGAGCTGGTTCACATCAATGTCATCATCTAGAGGACACAAAAATTCATTTGAATCAATTATTGCCAGGCTTATCTTGGTTCTTTAGAACTTATTCTTTTGGAACATATAATTGTTTTTTTTTTATTAACCAACCTGTCATATCACTGTTCATGCTGTCCAGAGACATCAGTTTCTCATTGGCCAGGAAGCTGGCGATGCTGCCACTACACCTTTCACTGTCTGTCCCTTCACTGGCGGAACCCTCCTCTTCCTCCACCATCACTGGGAGCACAGTGGCCTGAGAAGAACAAAAGAGAGCTTAACCCTTTGATGCCTACCATATGATATTTAATATGCACATTTCTAATTCCTCTAAATTATCAAAACTTTTTCTAATAGCATACTACATGCCTTCTGTCAACTATTTGAGTCTTTACTTTTTTAGCAAGTCAAAGGCCCAGTATAATTCCACAAATGTCAATGTTCAGGTTGTGGTTCACGTGTCTTTTTGCTGTAAAATCTTTACTGATTTTTATCAAATAAATGTATGAACAAATTTGATGTTGTTATTAATATTTCAAGTTACACTTACTGGACTGAAGCAACTTAAGTTAACCTTAAAGTCTTTATATACATTTTTTTTTAAATCATGTTAAAATGGGAGTATAAAATATAATACTGTTTGTTTGTACATCTGTCATTCATATTTTGCTTAGCATTTTAAGTTTAGCCCCTACATTAAAAACTAGAGCTTTTATTATAAAACAAAATATTTAATTATTATCTTACTAAGACATATTACTATAAGATAGAGACAACTGATATTTATATGCAAGTAGTCTAGGGATACACGATATTGGATTTTGGCCGGTATCTGATCATTTTCAACTCATTTTGGCCAATAGCCGATGCCGATATATAATCATTAGTGCTGTCAAACGATTAATCGCATCCCCAGAAAAGTTTACATTATATACATCAGCTTCTGATATGTATGTGTACTGTGTATATTTATTATGTATATAAAAATACAAACACATATTTTAGAAACACACATATATATATACACACACACACACATAATAAATACACACAGTATACACATTAGGTAAACTAAAACTTGTATTATGGATGCAATTAATCGTTTGACAACACTAATTATTTTAATTTTGGTTACTTTTTAACAATAACTTATTTGTTAGAATTAAATAAACAATAACAAAGTTATTATATTATGACAGTACATTGAAGATTTAAAAATAACTATAAATGAACTATATATAAAAAATAACTATATATCAATCGCTGCATTGTTGTTATTTTTTCAGAAAGATGCAGTAGTAACTAACATTTTATTTTATGATTTAACATTTGTAAATGTTATAAAGCAAGAGTTCTCAAAATTCTGAAAATATTTTTGAAAAAATATATTACTCATTATATAAAATTATTACATGATTACACAATGAATAAATCAGTATACATTATATATATATATACACACACACAATTATTTAATTTAAGCGTAATGTTTGTGATTTTCTTTTCATGTGTAAGCTATAGCGTCTGACCTTTAAATCAAAACATACTCATGATTTTATGGCATCAATTACTGCTTTAGTTAATCAATCACAGTCTAAATATTATTTTGTATTTTGCTTTTATTTTATTAGAAGTAGGCCAACAGCACCCATACAGAATTAAAACTCCTCAATGAGCGGGCATTAGGACACAGGGAGGCTGCTGCTGCACGTGCCATTACCGTTTACTCTATCATACAGCAAACAATCATTCTGTATGTGCATTCTCAGTTGAAATACAATGATCCAAACCAGTGAATATAATCATCATTCAGGCAAAACTTTGCTGTGCTGATGAGCCACAATGCTGGCATGATCTAATCTCACTGTAAAGGTGATCTAATCGCTAGCACACCCGGAGCACATGCAAGTTAATGTATTCCTCTAATGGGGTGTCAAAGCCCTGCACAGTTTAGAAGCAACCCTAATTAAACACACCTAATCAAGTCATCAAGGCTTATTTGAAAACTACTTGGTACATCGAACTAAACTATGCAGGGTTGCGGCTCTCCAGGAACTGAGTTTGACACCCCTGCTCTAATTCTCCATATCAGGCCGATGACGATATTTACATTTAAATCCATTATCGGCCAATTCAGATATGCATCTAATAATATAGTGCATCCCATAAGTAGCATTTTTACAAAGCTCTCACTAATTTAGAAGCTATCAGAATTGAATCTTACTTTCTGGGCATAAATATGATGAAGATTTTCATACTGTTATTTCATGTCAGACTTTAAAGGATAAAACATAAGTGTCAATGAGTACAAAACATGCATGTGATCAGCTAGAGACAAAAAAGGAAAATTTGACCACGTGACCCAAGTCATGCCCACAGCACTTATTAAAAAAAATATTTTAGCGCAGTGGTTCTCAAACCTCTCCCAGCCCTGCACATTTTGTATGTCTCCCTATATCTGACACACCCACTTCTGGTCTTGCAGTCTCCACTAATGAGCTGATGAGTTGAATCAGGTGTGATGGATGAGGGAGGGCTGGGGGTACTTCATGGAGAGGTTTGAGCACATTAAAAGATATATCTTATACTGCAAGGATACATACTATTGTCCTGTAAAAAATAAAAAGCAGCACTTAATCATGATAACAATATAATATATTATAATAAAGTACTATAAAATATTATAGTAAAGTACATATAGAATTATTATTATTGAAGTATACACCAAAAGTTTGAAAATTACTATTAATGATTCAGAAATAAATATATTCTGCTCATCAAGGCTGAATTTCTTTGAAGTAAAAAAAAGCAATATTGTGAAATAGAATTTCAATTAAAAAATATTTTCAATTTTAATATTATACAATTTAATTTCTGTGATGCTAAATATAATTTTCTTAATTACTCTAGTTTTCAGTGTCAAAATCATTTCAATTTATTTGACTCAAAAAAACATTTCTGATTATTAATGTTGAAAACATTTTGCTGCTTCATATTTTGTGTGGAAATGGTGATAAACCTAATTTTTTAGGATTTTTTGATAAATATAAAGTTTAATGAACAGCATTTATTTGCATTTGACAAATATATTAATTAAATTTGTGAATGCATTTATTAAATAGAAATAATTTTAAATGTCTCCACTCACTTTTGAATCACTTTCATGCATGAATAAATGTTTTAAAGATTTTAGAAATGTTTGAGTGGTATTGTTTCCACAAAAATATTAAGCAGCAAAACAGTTTTCAACATTGATGATAATGAGAAATGTATCTTGAAAAGCAAATCAGCATATTAGAATGATTTCTGAAGGATTATGTGACAAACTTCTCTTTGTAAAGATAATTTATAAACGCTTTCTAATAACGAATGTTGTGTTCCCAAAAGCAAATTAAATGGGCTCAAACCAAGCACAGCGCAGCAGCTAGCGCGAATCGAAACTAAAAACAGTACTGTTACAGCAGACATGTAGCGCAGCAGACTACAGCTTGGTATATAGTTACATCACAACCATTGGGAGTTTTATGACCGCACTAGCGATCTCAAATTCTCACCGCCATTCATAAAACGTCACCGGGTCTAGTAACGAGTTTCAGTGCAGATTCTGCTCACATTTGGCGCTTCGAATTATTTAAACGCTTTGAACTGTCCTGCAGATGGAGATGCGAGCTCGTGCAGCACGCTCTCAGGATCATTCCAATTCCATCCATGATGTTTTAGAAAACAATCTTTTTGCAGTTTATTCAGGTAATAGCTCAAGGCCATTTGCACGATTTCAATCACCATGCAGTAACCAACCAAACAACAACCCCCCCCATTAATAAAAAAAAAAAAACATTCACATCACATGGGTCATCTCTCAGAGGTTGGAAAATACGGGAATTCCTATTTATTCGTAAAAATCACATCCCTGACCAAAATTACCTGAGCTGCCAATGTATCTTTGTCTCCAATATGAGAGAATGACAGACGACCAGTTGAGATGTCTAAGGAAAGAAAAAAATTCAGTTCATACATGTTATCCGCTATTTTGTAAATAATTGTTGATCATGCATTATCAGTAAGACATTAGTTTTACCATAAAATTAAGAACAACAAGCCTTAATTAAATAAAACAGATTACATACCAGTAGTCTGATGAGGAACAGAACCTGACACAAGATGAGCAGTCACCCCGTAATGATGTTTTAGAAACAGAAGTAGATTGGGTCTCATCCAAATTAACATTCACCAGCAGGTCAGAGAACCGATTCGCAGCAATGAAGTCACCTACATTGTCTCTAAACACACAAAAAAGGAATGAAAGAACACACTTGGTCTACCAACACAGGTTTGACCAATAATCCAGACCTGGCTAATGGCCGATAAAATGTTAAAATGCAAACCTACATAACGAAGGAAAACAAGACAGAACAGCTGAAGTCGCATGAACATTACATTTCACCTATTATTTATTAAAAACTCCAAAAGCGGGAAAAAAAAAGCTTGACCTATTGATAACATTGTTTGGAGACAAAATAAGAAACTAGCAGTTCTGTAAATGCCAATAATCTTAAAACTGCCAAATATCGGCTGATTATGTTTACTAGAGCAAATAGTATATAACTATTACAAGCACAATAACTAGGTAGTATACGTACTAAAAAATTACCAGAAAAGAACTGAAGGTCACGCTGATTTGTATTCCACTTACAGATAGAAAGAATAAACTAAACAACTGCTGAACACTTACAAATCTTCTTTGAGGCTGAGAACAAATTTGTCCCTGCCTCCATCTGACCCCTGGGAATGCACGAGTGAAAACTGTCCTTCCTCTAAATATGATGCTTGGACATCAGTTGCTCTGTAAAAGACAGAAAAGGACTCAAATAACACAATACCTCCAATAAACAGACAAAATTAGCAGCAATAGAAGTAAAGCATGTGTGCCCTGAACCTACATGCGCTAGCCAAGCGAACCATTTCAATCTCTAACTTTCTAACCAACTAATCAATAAAATAAAGCACCAGTCTTTTGACCAACAACTCACTTATAAAATAAATGTTCTCCCTCTTTGAAAGAACAACTTTGGGTCTGTCTAAAGTGGTCCAACCATTGCGCGACCATTTTTTATTTTCCTAGTTTTTGAGGATTACTTCGTGTGATTTTGCATTTTGGACAGGACCCTTTTCTATTCTAACATGACAGGGTTAGGGTCGATCTTTGTTTTGATGAGCAGATTTTTAGGCTGTTTTAAGTTGATACGTGAACAAAACATTATCTGTAACATTCCTCTCATCCCATAATTATAATAAGCTCTGGGTTTTGTCACTTGAATATGAAAACTAAAAAAACAATACACTCCTAAACAATAAAATTCATAGAGAAATTCAAACAATAAATGCCATTTCCACACTCGTAATCTTAAAAGAAAAAGTACAGACTTACTGAAGTGTTTCATGCCTCAAGTAATTGCTCAATTAGCATTTCGATTGTGGAAAGGCCTCAATAAAAAAAGCCTGTAAATATTAAATTTAACTCAGGGAAGACAGTCAGTCAATGTCCACAGCTCATTTGTAAGCAAGAGGGAAAAATAACTCTAGGAGTATTTTTGTTATACGGAAACTTTGATTTCATTTACAGTGTTTCTGTAAAAAATTTATTTTGGTGCATCACTAATATAAAAAGAACAGTATTCTATAGGAAATGTGTTTATTATTGATATACAACAGTTCATGCTTGTCATTGAGGCCTGCCTGCCTGCAAAAAAATACCCAGCAGCACACTCTCACCCCTGATTAAACTAAACTAAAACCAGAAAGTAATCTTGACCATTACATTTGTACTCAAGTTCTAAGGAACAAGAATGTGTAAAATCTTTAAATATGTTCCAGTAAATGTACATTACAGATTATCTGTGTTCCAAGGAGCTCAGACCATTCTGAGATGAGATATTGAGGTATTCATAAACGTTTATCGGGGGCCATGACACAAAGACAGATCTATGCTATGGTTAATCCAAGTAAAATAAAAATGTGGTGTTTTACAAAAACACTATATAGGAGGTAATCACTCAAAAAAGTGAGGAAAATCAAATCTGGGAGGCAATGAATGAACTTTATAATTTTTGGACCAAATTAGATGAAATTACCCTTTTCATACATTCACTAAAGAAACTGAGGAAGTCAACATTCTCCCTAGTTACGACAGACACAGTCACAATATTTTTCATGAGATGACAAGCCGGAGTCTCCCACCTGTTGTCTACTGGAGGTCTAATTTTAGCCATGGTAGAGGCGGCCATGGGCATCCCGAGCGTGGAGCCCAGTGTCATGTTGCCGAGAGTGGTGCGGCCACTACTGCCCAGCGAGGCGTTTGAAAGGAAGCTGGGAAATGGCTCATCCTCAATGCTTTGGAAGTTCTCCATGTCTGTGTGACTCAATGACACAGGACTTCAACACATAGTGACCTATAAAACAGAAATGATAAATTATACTGTACGTGAGTGTTTACTGGACATGGTACACTACCATGAATCTGTAAACGTCTACGTCGTCAACTTAATACAAAACTGAACAGTGTTATTTATCTTGAACAGTGCCAAATCAGACATAACGGGGATGTTTAATAACTCATACTGTTACAGAGCTGATATCTGTTGATATGGCTGCTAACTTAGTTCCTGTTGCATTTTGCTTCCTTACTAAGAAATGCCAAAGCACATTATAACACTTTACACTGAATAAAACGACATTTAGCAACCTCGAGAACTTGACTGCCTCTTTCTCTAGAATCTTTCATCTGACGTTTGTTAGTTAACGTTAGCAGACTAACGTTAGCTTTATCGGTTCAATAACCAACGACTTTAACTGCACCTTAACCTCTGTACGTTAGTATGTTTCTGATAGCAGAATAACAGTCTTGTTGGGTGGACTGAATAAAAACTAAACAAATAAGGTTAATGCTGTTTAACTCATAAACCCCATTCAATTATATGCGTTCAATGGAGACTAACGTAACGTTAACTTAATCAAGGCCAGGATACAAACACTTCAACCACACAATTTAAACAGTTAAACAAAGACGAAAGTAACACTTAAAATATCACGTTAACAATAAACTACCTTTTCCTGGCTCGGGCTAACGTAACTCTTTTTGGCCAGTCGTTGGTTGAAAACTAAAGAATGACAACAACTCTGAAAAAGATTTGCAACAGCTGAGAGGAATCTCTTTCGACAACTTACCATGAGGGGGGAAAGCGGCACTTGTGCCTAAATAAACGTAATTCATTCAACTACTTCATGCAAATACAGCACCGATAATCCGTGTAATGGTAAATATCGATGCAGTTACAGCGGCCTCCTAGCTTTTTGAGAAGAGTTGGTCGAAGTGTAAAGATGAAGTGAAGCCATTACCGGAGAATCCCGCCTCTAGGTTTCTCTTTGCGTGGGCGGGGCTTCGACATAACGACAAATTTCATTGGGCAATCCGTTTTGACTACTTTCAAAGAATGGTGAAATCATGTGTCAATCAAGTTGTTGTGTGTTTTGAATCAAGAAGCTATTTGTTGGATTTTTTTGTACATAAATTTGTTCTAAATAGCGTTGTTTTATTAATACTTTAAAGTTAGTAGTTACAGCAGACAAATTCGGAATGTATGAGGGCTTTAACTGTTTGTATAGGTCTAACGATCAAACATGTTTTAAAGAATTATATAATTATAATTTTCGAAATTACAAATGATGTTCCTACGAGATCGTGAAATGTGATCCACAGAGCAGCGGAGTCTGGGAGCCCTGCAAGAAAGTTGCTAACTGAACATTTCTTGTAATTCACCTAACAGCACATTTGGATTGTCTGATAAAATTTAGACTAGAAATAATAATTATGATTTAATTTAAGACCATACACAAAAATCCAGACAGCAGGACAATATATGTGTATTCCTGCACAATAACAAATGCAAGAATTGTAGAAAACATTGCTTATTGAACCACTAAAAATACAGAGAAAATGTTAAAGTCATTATGTTACTTCAAAATATAAACACCATCCATATTAGACAGTGGTGGTAAGTACATATCTAGTTTGTTCAGGCGCAGTCAGATTTTTACATTTAATCCACTATTTTATAAATAATAAAAGAAAATAATTTTGTTGAAGTGATTAACACCATGGCATTTAATACAACTTCCCTTTTTCCTCACAGGAACTTTTGACCATACATGTACATCAAATCATCCAGCTAAAGTAACCAAGCAAGGATTATTATACTGTTATCACCTATTTTACTAATAAAGTAAAAATGCTTGATTCAAATAAAATGAGCTCAAATATTTCTGAATACTTCATATATACCAGCTGCTTAAACCTTAACGATTCTCATGCAATAACACAAGAGTGAAGTCAATTAAACCAATATTTTGCAGTTTTGTAATGGCAGCATATTTTTTCCTTAATCATGTCAACAAAAGAATTAAAATAAAATATGTACTCTTATACAGATATGGTGTCTTTTCATGATCAGAACATCCACTTACACATGACTCATTTCAAAACACAGAAATGGGCAAAAAGGCCAAGTATTTTTTACAGTCTGTATCCAGAGTAAAACATAATTCTTTAGACTGAAAGAAAAGTCTATTTAAAGAACATTCCTTGAAGGCAGTTTATAATAATAATGGACCCATGGTAAGTGCCAGGCTTCTTGCATGTCCAGCAAGCACAATCAGTTGGTCTCAGTGTAAAGTCCAGTATCAAAGAAGTGCTCAGCTCCAGATTTCCTCAGGGTGGTCCTGTCATATGGCATCTATCTTCCAGTGGCCCCGTTTAGAGCACTCTGTGCAGTAGCAGATCCCAGGACGCCGCTCAGAGCACCATGCTGACCAGATACTTGACTGCCATCTCCCTTCAGAATGCCTGTGCACTTCCAATTGTCCATATAGTTTGCTGGAGAAATGATCAAATTACAATAAATGAATAATTTATAACACTTCAGTAGTTGCATTTTTTGATGACTGTTATTACAAACCCTCACCTTTCCAGAGTCTCACACAACCATCGTCCCCAGAGGAAGCCAGAAGTGTACTGGTGATGTTCCAGCTGACCCGCCACACCTGAGAATTATGACTGTCAAACTGGGCCAGCACCTGCACCTCAAATTTAGTGGGTGCAGAAGAAGAGCTGTCCTTTCTGTTATTTAAAGGAAGCAAGCAAATTCAAGTAAATAAATTGGCATCTAATTAGAATTTAAACTACTATCGCTGAATTTGAAGCTTTATAAAAATAAAACCCTAACATTATTGAATATTATAATAAACATAATATAATTAAAAGTTTAGATGCAGTGATGTACAAGGTTAAACAGTAAAGACAGATACATGGCACCACTACACAACTTATATTAATCCCATTCTACTGTAATATAAATTTTGCTCACCGAAGTGGAACCAGTTTGAAGATGCGCACGTCTTTGGTTGCAATAGCAAGTACATGGAAAGACCGTCCCAGATTTGGAGCAAATGCAATATCATGTACAGCATCTGTAACAGTCATCAGTGTCTCTGCTTTGGCATATTTCCTGCAAACATCAAAATAAAGTCAACCTGTGAAGGTTAAAACCCATTTAAAATGTGTATGAAATATATGTGTGAAAGGTTTGTGGGCTAACCGTTGGTTTTTCTTAGGTCAGTGTGACAATGACTAAATGTCTGAAATGTTGATGTCCCCCCCCTGGATGAGTGTGAACTAGCTTATAAAAGTATAATGAGAAATGAAGGCAAACCTTGTAACTTCGTTATACTCGTATATCTGTACTTTGCCGCCATACGTTACATTGCTGTCATCGCTACCCACTGCAATCATAGGTGCATGCGCTCGGGAACTGTTAAGACAAAACAATATTTTTATTAATTAGTTGCATTCATTGATTCAGTTTATTACAACAATATAGTCTCAAAGGTGGTCTAAAACGCCTTGAAAGCCAAAAAAACCTTTGAAATGTATTCTAACATCTATTGCATCTGGCCTCACTGTTTGATAATGACGAGCATGTAAAATATTTGTGCTATTTGCAGTCACAGATCTAATGAGAACGCAGTCGATTTCAAACTTTCTCTCAATTATGTGAGACTTTTGGATTCAGGATATATTTAGTCACAAAATGTGCACATCAGCAAAGTAGATTCTGCAATTAAATCCACAACTGTGTAGGAATACATGCTTACATCTATTCACATGTAGATGTGTTTATCATTTGTGAATCCTCACCTGGAAGGGTTCCAGGAGATGCATGAGCAGGAGAGTTTGGACGAGATCTCATGCTGCAGGGACCACTGGCTCAGGTTCATCACGTCAGGGGCCTCGTAGATTCGCACCACCCCGTCTGCAGAACACGTGGTCAGCATCAAGCCCATGTGCTTCGGGGCAAACTTCACATCGGTCACAGATGTCCGACTGTCCACAAGTGTGGTTCTCTTTATCTGATGTGAGAATGGGGCGACATAAATGTCAACTGTTTTAATGTATAAAATGCACTGGCTTTGTTTGGCATACAATTTTTTTGCAATATATTTCTGTGCAATATATATAGTATACTATCAAATATACGCAGTGCAGCATAAAATAAGACTTCAAAAAAACACTAGACAAAGAATAGCTTAGCATTGTAGCCACTCTTATTTAGGAAGCCTCCTTTCACAACCATGTATGAACCCTAACCAAATCCAACTTATTTAGGGCAAATGCACATGCTAGAAAGGATCGCTTACCCAATGGCTTTGTCCTCGCTGTTTGTCATTAGACTCTCCAACAATCTCCTCCCATACTATAGCAGTACGATCAAAGGAGCAGGATGCCAACACTTGTCCAAACTCTGGATGGGCCCAGGTCACTCTCCAAACCGAGCCACTGTGAGTCTACAAAACAGTTTACAGCACAAAACCCAAGACACCCGATTATGATGACCAACACGGAGTCTACGCTAATTCATGACAAACAAAATCCAACTGGTAAACCATCTGAATGAGATAACTACATGAGATCGGAGAAAAAGTGTTCTCAATTTTTTTTTATTGATTCCCCCCCCACCATGTCTCCTTAATTGCTCAGAACACATCTATTTAATGAGGATTTGGGATTTTCTCTTGGTAGTGGTTCTCAGCCTTCTTGACCCAGTGTCCTCCTACACAATATTTTGAAAGACCATCTCATATTACAATGTTGCTCAGTGTGTGTACGTGTGGGGGGACTCCAATCTTGATGCATGTGTGTTTTTAGCATTTTCATTCAGATTAGAATTGTATTACTTTCAATATACTACTACTACTAATAATAATAATTTAAACACGTTCACCTAGCACCCTTACAGGGGGTTTGGGGAAGAATGTGATACCAAATTTGATGCGTGTGTTTAGGATTTTTAATAAGTTAAGAATTATAAATAACCGATTAATTTAAATGTGTCATCCTGATGCACCCTAGTGGGCCAAGGACTAACGTTAACTTATTGGTTGAGAACCAGTTGTATGGCAAGACCTACTTTCCAGCTGGCTGTGCAGTTCCATTCTCCTTTATCACCCTTATCCCACACCTAAGAGGGGGACAAAATTAATAACAAAATGCAAGGATGTGCACACTAGCTTATTCATGTCCTTTTAAAATATACACTGCATGCTCGTTAGCCACATATGCTGCATGCATTGCAAACAAACTCTAGCTGGTCATGGGATGAACCATTTACCTTAATGCTTTGGTCGCTGGAGCACGTCGCCATTCTTCGCCCGTGAAAATCATAAGAAACATCGTGGATCAGATCTTTATGATCGGCTGCGATGCTGCGCGCGATAAACATCTTTCTTGATAATGGCACGCGGGAAGTAAACACGAACTCATGCACTTCCCTACTTTTTTAAACGCGAGGTTGCAAGCAGTCCAATCACGTTGGACTTGGAAAGCATGTGTCCCAGATCTTTATAATAAAAGATCGGATAAACCATTTAAGAGGTTGACGTGAAGATCAGCGGAACTCTGAGCATGCGCAGTAAAGCCACCTCGCATATTAGTCAAACAGCAGAGCGCCCTCTATTGCATCATGCAATATATGACCGTGCACAAGACAGGAAACTACGAATGTTTTACATTTGGATTTATTGAACAGTAAAACATGTTTGTGTTAAGAACATATTAGAACGTCATCAATCGTTACTCGTTTGGATGGACAAAAATCAACTGGCTAGAAAAAGAGCATCCAAATTGTCCTCTGCTATACAAAAGGCAGCTGCTTTAGATCATTCAACAACAGTTAAACAGCAATAGGACGTGAACAGTGTAAACACGAAGAACCTTCAATCCCTTATATAACCTTAAACATTTAGAAATCATCAAAACACACCCATCATCTCAGCAATGAGAAGTATGGGGAGCACAAAAGGAGCCAGGGACAACTGAATGGAAGGGCCAGCATTGCAGAAGTCTTCCTCACAACAGGTGGTCTTCAAGGTGTAGAAGGTCTTATTGGCAAGGAACTCTACAACGGTTGTCTTGTTGCACTCCTCCATGGGAAGACAACCCTTCACCTTTATATCCAGGACAGAAGCTGAAAAACCAAAGGATTGCAGAGTAACAAATGGTTTATGAAGAAAATAAATAAAACCACCTACACAACCAAAAACTGAACTCTAGAAAATCACATTTACCTGCTTTACCAATTCCCACATAACACAACTCCTCATCACTGCAGTTTGTCTTGGTAGTGTAACACACGTCCCAGAATCCAAGATCACACCGAAAGCACTCAAGTGTGTGTCCTGTAAGCAAAGGAAAAATAAAGTGTATTATTCTCTAATGGAACAAACAGGTGTATAGTGTGGTTGCGTTTTATGTTGTTAACGTAATTTTCAAATGCCATTAAATCTACAAATGGAATTAATCACATCAGTTCTGCTTAAAATATAGTAGTATAGACATAAGTTTACAAAAATCCATTTAAAACATTTGTTACAATAAAACACTTCTCAAATATCACAGAAATGATTGACTTACCCAAACAAAACAAAGACATCACCATCACTAAGGCAGTAAACACAGTTCCTCTCATGTTGAAGTGAGTTTTAAATGTAGCTAAAGCCATAGTATGAAAGCAACACCTTGAGCTGGATACTACCAAACAGAGAGCCAGTAGATACAATCGAGTGTGACAATGGGGATTGTTGCATAATGCATGCTAAGGTGTGAGGGGGATAAAAGCATTATCTTATTAGCCATTAATAAGAAGCAGCTGTTTAGCACGTGTAGAGCAAGAAAAACCCTAAATGTATCACGTGCAGGTTCAGACACATCCTTTCTCAATCGTAATTCAATGCAATCAAATTAAGTTGACAATATATGTAGCCTAATTATACATTTAATTAATTACGCCAAAAGGCAACAAGAAAAAGTATATAAATAAAATAAAAGACGTAAAGATCTTTTCAATCGTTTTACTGGAAGTAGTGTTTCATTTGTGAACGAATCTGTGCAATTGAATTTAAAATAATCTTTAATTTACTTCCACGCACTCGCTTAATTATTACCGTATTTAATACTTCTGCCTTATAAAGTTTAAATGGCAGAAATAGCAATGCTAGTGTTCTTTGTTTATGCTTGATTTTGTCTTTTTGCTATAGCTTAAGAAGTCATGCTCTAAGTTGGTGAATGAGGATGGCGGGGAAAAATGCTTACTATTGACATTTGTGGAGAAACTTGATTTGTAAATGAGGAAATTTAATTTAGTAAAAGCTCGTGACATTTTGTTGGTGAACGACTTGAGTGAATGACCCACTCATTGCACAAACTTCGTTGTAGCCTTCAAAGTGTCCGAATGAACCGTTTTGGTAAAATGATTCAAAAGATCCACCACTACCTGGAAGTAATCGAGGCAGCCATGTCGACTCTTGTCGACAGAGGGCGCTGTTTGACGCGCTGCACTGGCACACGGAAGTAACCGATGGGGGTGCTGAAAGTGCTGGTAATTTTATCCTCTTTGATGAGGGTTAACATCGCACTTCACCGTTCCTTGCCGTTTTTACGGGATCATGACCATTTTTAACAATGGAATAGCGACCCTTTGTTGGAGCTCAGACGACATATGATTGAGCCTTTTCCCATTTGAGTAACGTTAACCCCGCTTCGGAAGAAAATGGATCAGGAGTTTGAGAACATCGATTCAACCGGACAGTGGCAAAACCTTTATAATGTAAGTCACACGGTTCTTCTGAATGATTACATTTGAGCCGTTCTTTGGATGAACGTTTGGGACACCTGCTGTATTCTACCCTGATATATTTGTAATGTTTATCTAATAGTCCTATGCAAGTACTCTGGCCGTGAGACGAATGGGTAATGTTAATTCAACTTTGCGTTACAGCGCATGCGCGTAATACCGAGAAATACGGTCCACATGAATTTACTGCCCGCAGCTACATCTAAAATAATCTTCTTATAAACGCGAACGTGAGTGGGAATGGTCTTACATTCATTCAGAACTCAATCAGGTTATTATTTTAAATTATTGTCAACAAGCAAAACGAATAAAATCATAAGAGCGAAATGTCATGTGTTAAAACAACTTGTTTACACGGAGTAAACGCCAGCAATGTGAAGTGCGTAAGTGGTCATGTCACAGTGCGGTGCATTAGAGCAGCTTCCTGCGAACACGTGGGCTGCGTCTCAACACCTTGTGAGCTATCTACCTAGACAGCATTTCAAGACATCACAGTTTCACGTTAGTTTGTTTTAGGCACGATTTTCGTTCCAAGTTCAATCACCCTGAATTTAATTTGTTCTCTGCCGGCTTCTAAATCCCCCGCGTGCATCTGTAATGCTCCAAAATGCCGTCAAGTTAGGGAGCTCGCTAGGTTTTGACACACCTCCATGCACTGATATGGTTTCTGAGAACTGACGAGCACTTCCCAAGAACTGAAGAACCGAAGCTGTCAGTTCTCTATAACTCAGCCAGATAGTCCTACATACCCAACCCCCCTTATTTGGCTGAATATTTTTTCTGACCGTGTTATTTGTTCTTTATGTATGTTTGAATAACAATCCATCCTTTCGTCATATTAAACGTATACAGACACGTTTATATGCAGGTTTTACATGTCATATATGAGAGCAGAGTGGGGGTTATTAAAGGGATGGCTCTTGGAGTTTTCACACTGATGTTTGTTATTTTGTAATCTCTTTCTAGGAAATCCGTAGCCAGTCTCAGGAGTCTCCCTACAAAGTGGCAAAGTTCCCAGAAAATCGCAATAGGAATAGATATAGAGACGTCAGTCCCTGTACGTTTCTTCCATGTAAACCATTTTAACAATGTATCACTCATTTTGTAACTTTGCCCTGAAAAGGACAGTTTACTTAAACTTGTATTATTATATAGCCAACATCATGTTTCACATCTGTATGACTTCTTTTCCTCTGTGAACCAAAATAGGAAATGTAATAGCCTCAGGATAACTGCCTCAGTCACCATTCACTTTCATTGTATAAAGGATAAATGTAGTGAAAGTCAATAGTGACCTAATGTGTAAGACAGCCATACAGATTTGAATGACAATGATGACAATTGTTTTATAAAATAGTCATTGCAAGGTTTTTTTCTGTAAACCTAATCTTGATTTCAGATTTATTTAACACTATTTGCTAAAATATTGGTCAACTCTCCCTGAATAACCTGGGTTTTTGTGTTAAGATGATCACAGTCGGGTGAGATTAGAACATTCAGAAAATGACTACATAAATGCGAGTCTAATTACCACGGTGGAGGCCCAGAGAAGGTACATATTGACACAGGTATGGCAGTAATGGAAAAAGTAAGTCCACTGTTTGCATTTAGCTGACTTGCATTGATGTCTCAAGTGACCTCGATACACATTTACATGTGGTTCTTATATACCAACAAATTTGATTGACATGTCTCCCTTGTTTTTATTGAATTTGTGTTTGGCATCATGAAACCTGTCTTTTTAACAGCCTTTTGTAGAACAAAGAATGTCTCGAATATTGTAATTTAATGTAATCTGCATTTCTTTTGCATTGATCAGCTTGTTTGCGTATTCTCTAATGTGATTGCAGACACTTTTCTCTTTCTGCAGGGCCCACTGAGGAACACTTGTGGTCACTTCTGGCAAATGATTTGGGAACAACGATGCAAAGCAGTTATTATGCTTAACAGAGTTATAGAAAAAGGCTCGGTGAGTGAACACAAACAACGTTTGTTCTTTGCCTTGCTTTGTTTTTACATGTATTAACATGTTCATTTAAAAGAAAGGGACCACTTGTTATATACAAGTTGTTATATATATTTTTTAAATATTTCTACATTTATTTAGCAAGGATGCATTAGTTTATGGAAATTAACCCTAGGGTCTTGCTTTTACAAAAAAAGTTAAATCTTGAACTTCCTATTCATAAAAATATTAAGCAGCACAACCGTTTCCAACATTAATAATAATAAGCAATATTTTTGAGCACCAAATCAGCATGTTAGAATGATGCAATGGCAACTGAAAAATCATCTTTACATCACAGGAATAAACGTAACTTTTATATGTACGGTTTCAAACTGTATAATAAATGTAGAGCCCAAACATTATGATTTCAAATAATTGTCTTGTTTTGTTTTTTTTGTTTTTTTGTGGGGGGTTATGTATTATGCTGATAGTGATGTGGATTTACTTGCTTAATGGGGGGGAAACACAAACAAAATACATTAATTTCTATGTTTTTTGCTGTTTTTGTTCAATCTGAACAGGAGAAGTGTGCGCAGTACTGGCCATCAAAGGAGGAGCGAGACATGGATTTCAGTGACGCTGGGTTTGTGGTGACTCTGGTGTCTGAGGATGTTGAACCGAATTACATAATCAGACTATTAGAACTAAAAATGACAAGGTGAACGTAATGTTAAATCATTGTGTCACTGAATACTTCTCTAAACAAAACATAAAAAATACATTTCAATTTTGTCCCATATTTTTAGACCGAAGAAACCAGAGATATCTACCATTTTAATTACACAACGTGGCCTGATTTTGGTGTGCCGGAGTCCCCAGCATCATTCCTCAACTTCCTTTTCAAGGTTCGAGAGTCTGGCTCATTGGAGCCAGAGAACGGACCTGCGGTGGTCCACTGCAGTGCAGGAATAGGGAGATCTGGCACGTTCTCATTGGTTGACACCTGCCTTGTATTGGTAAGACTGCTGTTACAAAATATTTAATAATTCTAAAGGTTTTACAGCTCATTATCATTTATTACATGCACTGTTAGACTGTAATATATATTTTTTTAAACCTGGGTTGTCATGTACAATATAATGTTCTGTTTAATTGATATTACGTTGTCATTTTGTATTTATAGATGGACAAGAGGAAAGACCCTTCGTCTGTGGATATTCAAAAGGTTTTGTTGGATATGAGAGAATATCGAATGGGCCTAATCCAAACCCCAGATCAGCTTCGATTTTCATATATGGCAGTCATGGAGGGAGCAAAGAGCATCCTGGGAGACTCGGCTCTACAGGTGTCCAACATGGTGCGATTGCATTATTACATTTGATTTTGAGTAGTTTATTAATAACCAGTGTTTCGTAAAAATATATATAT
Source organism: Gymnocypris eckloni scoliostomus (assembly GCA_027564155.1). Lineage (NCBI taxonomy): Eukaryota > Metazoa > Chordata > Actinopteri > Cypriniformes > Cyprinidae > Gymnocypris > Gymnocypris eckloni. The sequence goes on along the minus strand of CM050424.1, from coordinate 23,004,829 downwards.
CCTCCCCAAAAAACTACATAATTGTTACAAATTTTGGTGACAGTAGGTTTATAGTAGATTTAAAGGGGACCTATTATGCTCCTTTTTACAAGATTATCTCAAAATACCCACAGATAATTTTTTATAGCTTGTTAAAATTGCCACTTTTAGGGTATGAGCCCAAACGCTCTGATTTTGAGTGTTGCTTTAATGCAAATGAGCTGGTTTTGGAGAAGGGCGGAGCTTCAAGAGCTCCACTCTAGTGATGGGAAGTTCGGATCATTTTACCAACTCGGACCTTTGAGTCTCGTTCAGCAGAATGAACAAATCTTTGTTTTGAGTCATTTCGTTCATTTTAGCAAAACATAATTTAAATGATTCAAGGTCTTATTCATCACATTTATCACAATTATACAAAATTATTCGGGTTTGAGTCGTTCGTTCATCATGTGACCGCCCCATACGTGTAACCTATGTAGCCAGAGACGGAAAGAGAATTGATTATTTCACCTCTCGAGTCTTCGGGTTTGAGTCGTTCGTTCATCACGTGACAGCCACATAAGCTAAACTTGTGCAGTCAGAGCCGTTCTGTTGTCATGTGACGTGACCGCATTGGATAGAGAAATTAGTTATTTTGCATGCTTCCTTACAAATAGGTGGATAGTTACTATTATTATTATTATCATTTACTTTTACAGTTACGTGGTGCATTTCTGATCTCAAATTGTAGCTTTTTATTTCTTACAGTTTATAAATGTGTGAATTTCTGTCTTGATGGTTCTTTTCCATTACATAAAATGTGTTTACAAAGGAAATAAAGAGTTGGTTATTATAATCAAGTCTCTTTCCAGCTCAGACTTCATTGGTCACGTGATGAACGAATGAACCGAAAGACTCGAAACAGGTGAACTAATTCCAGTACAGAACCTATGGGACGTTGCGCATGCGCGACTGAATGAATCACTCCCTGAGACGACTGGTTCTTCCCGAGTCGCATTAAAGATTCATTCAAAATGAATGAATCGCTCAAGAATGTCCTATCACTACTCACCGCCCGCTTTAGCAGTGCTAGCCTTTGCACAAACATTCCACAATTAATACAAGCCTGTTATCTTTACAGAAAACCTACTCCGTTTCAAAGTCAGTCATCTGATTGTACTGTGCATAATACATTTGCTTTTATGAATTACACAGACAGGGAGCGCAGAGCAATTCAAATAACAACATCGCTGGTCTCATGGTGCATGGCATGCTATCACAAACTTTATAAGTCCCACTCTTGATTCTGAGCTCAACAAACTCAAGCGATTGACTCATTGCTTTCATATGCAACTTTTAACTTCCACATTCCTATTCACGATCATTCGTGAAGACCGCACCAGTGAAAACCAGACCGAGACAATGTAGCTTTAGCATCATTAGCCTTACAGAGTGCCAAGAAGCTCTTTCAGAAAAGCAATTAGGAAAACAAAAGCATTATACTTGCTTTGTCTGGAGCTGACGTTCGTTACATTTAATAAACAGTTGTAAATGCAAAAATAAAATGGGTAAACAATAAAATTGCATTTATGAATGTGGACTTTTAGCAAAAATTTTAGATTTAATAAAGTAAGTGTTCATCCTCTTTAGAAAATGCCTAAAGGACATTTTCCCAAAAAGTGTGAGAGGAACACTGACTGACTTTCTGAGAGACTGTTTATGAATTGTTTTTTAGATTATAAAAAAAATGAGTGGGTGGATTTTTACCCTTACAGGCTGGTTGTTTTCACACACTGACCTTATACAAGTGTTTTTGCATAATAGGTCTCCTTTAATAGATTTAAACTTGCAACTTTTTTTATGTTCAAAAGTGACAGAGACCTTAATGATGACTTTGAAACACTAATTGATTTATTTTTGTGTGTTACTTTGATAAACCGTAGTAATCATGCTTTGCAATATACAGTATGTGAATAGTTGATGTATAACTGCACACAAACTGCATGTTTGCTTCCCAAAATATTTAACGTACTGTTTATATATCTCTAACCCTAAACCTTTTGCATTGACTGCAGAAGCAGCCTGAAGAATGGCAGGAGCCAGAAGCTTATTTGGTTTCAACTTCTCAGAGCTCCATCCTGAATTCAGAGAAACTCAACGGACAGTCTGACTCTCGTACAGAGCCACGTGATACAGGAAGAGAACGAGTCAGCATACATTCAGAAAAGGAAGAGCATGCAGAGTTAAAAACATTAAGGTGAGATAGAAGAAAAAAATCACTTTTATCTTGTTAACTGATAGCTGAGCGTGTAATTGTTATTAAAAGCGTCTGCTAAATGACTAAATAAATATAGTTCAGTCAACCATAATTATAACAACAATACTAGACCGAATTAAAAGTTGATCAAGATCTATATGTAATGCATCTATTACCACTCAAAAGTTTGGTGTCAGTAAGAGATATATACTTTTATTAAGCTAGGATGTATTAAATTGATCAAAAATGACAGTACCGACTTTTTAATGTCACAATTTTTTTTGAAAGAAATGCAGTTATTTTGAACATTATATATTCATTAAAATGTTGGGGGAAAATAAATAAATATCACATACTTCACGACCATGAGTGTTTCTCGAGCACCCAAATAATATATTAAAACCGTTTATAAAGCATATTAAAATTGATTTCTGAAGAATCATTTGATATTGAAAAATGCAACTTTGCCATAGCATTTTTTTGTAATCTATTAAAATAGAAAACAGCTCTTTTAAATTGCAATAATATATCACTGACATTTCATAACCATTATTTTGTAAAAATATATTTAGAAAAAGTGTGTGTTGTAATTTTGCTGATACCATGGAAAATAGCTCACATTTGTTTGCCTATTTAAAAAATCTGAAGTAATCAACCACACGTGTGTTATTACTTCCAGCTTACGCAAGCGGAACCGCGAGGAACGGATAGCCAGCACAGCACAGAAGGTGCAGCAAATGAAGCTGAAACTAACCGATTCGGAGAAAGAGAAAGAGAAGTGGCTTTTCTGGAAACCAATTCTCCTAAATGTCGGTGCTGGTGCAGCTGTAGCACTGGGACTGTGCGTGTGCTGGGCCTTTCTGTCCCAGTAATGCCGTTTTATCCCACAGATTCCTCTTGTCTTTTATTTGCCCAGGGACCCAAATTATGGTACTCCTATTATTAGGTGCTTGGATGTTTCTAGATAAGGAACAAAAGTTGTAGAATGATCGTGTTTACAAGCATTCATACCCGGATGTTGTTCATGATTTTTTTTGAATGTCATATGTGGTTATTACATTGTAACTACTGTTGTAATTCCATCATGGTGAGTTCTCGCGGCCTAACAACATTCACTGTACAGTATTTTGTCTGAGTTTATATGCAGAGCAATGTTAAATGGACCCTTACCGGTCCGTCTGAGTCGGTTGATTAAATGCATCTGTTTGTTAAATTTCAGCATGGATATTCATAGGGTGACTCATTTGTTTCAGTAGGTCAAAACCCAGTGAGTTTCCATACATGCACATCTCAGGATCTTCTAGTAATAAACTGACTGTAAATTCAGCCAAATGTAAGAAGTAGTTCTGTTTCCACTTTCAGAAATGTACATAGTAAACTCTTTACTAAAGAAGAAAAATAGCTGTTTTTGTTTGCATTATTTTTTGTCTCCGTCATCTTTTTTGTATATGCTTTGCTAGTTTCTCAAGCTTATTTGCATCCATAAAATGGTATCTCTCATTTTATTGATGCATGTGGGGTAAAACTGATGTATGATTGCAAATAAATGCAGATAGTGACCGATTGCATATTTACAGATGGCTACATCAGTGCAGTGTTATGTTTAATTTTTAGACAATGGATGCTAAACTAACCCTAGTGATTTAAGTTTGTCTCTACGGATAATAGTTTGTTTCCAGTCACCGTTACCTCACACTGTAGGATTTCATTGTGGGTTTAATGCCAATTACTTAGCAGAATCAATGGGAGTCAAATTAGATGTCTCTTCCTGCCATGGTTCCAGGAATTGATCCAATATTTCCAGAAGTGGCTAATGGTGGAGGGTAATTTCATTCCATCTAGCCAAGTGACCGACCGGGAAAGAACGATCCTTTTTCCTCTCAGCAGTCTGTTGTCACAAGTACGGGAAAAAGCTGTGTTTAAGGGATGACCTTTTAAGAGATGATGCAATTTTTTTTCTAAGATATGAGAAAGCTGTTCTAACATGTTTTGCAAATGCAAGTCTGGTTTAATAATTTAATATAAAAAGCTGTTGAACTCATTCTACTGATACACTATAACTCTGCTTAAAAAACAATAGAACTCTGCACAAAATACAATAGAAAATGTAATGGTTATAATGGGAATAGTATTGGTTTTAATGGAAACTAAAATGGTGTCTATATTGGTATGTGATGAATTCTATTGGTGGGATGTTTATTGGAAAAATGCCCCCCAAAACTGGTATTTTAATAGAAACCATTGGAATTTATGTGTTGGTTTCTACTGGGCTTCTATTGTTTGTTTTTACCAGGGAAAACTCTGAAAATATTTGTGATTGTACTAAAGTGTGTGTGTGTGTGTGTGTGTCAGTAATAAGTCAAATACAGAACAAAAACTGCAGTGGATTATTTAATACTTAAAGGAATGTGAGATAAAGAACAATACATAAACTATTTTAATGTTTAGGCAGTTCCATTTGAAAAGCTTTATGGTTTGCTCCTCGTGTTTAGAAGGGTTTCAAAGTGCATTGCAGTAGATCGATGCTGGTAATATGTTTTGATATTCTTGTGAATGCTAAATTTAGTTAAAATATATATATTTTTAAGAGATTTGAGTTTCATTTACATATTAGCCTATCGTGTGGTTCTAAATGTAAAGCTTTGTCACGTCCAAATCCAAATAGACGAGAAAGCACGTTTGCAAGCCTAGGTTACTTTGAGAATTTCTCATGATTTTAGAATAATATTACTTGCGGCTTTCGCGTTTTGTTTTACAACATAAATTGCACATTCGTTCCTCAAACTAATTTTAAAACTGCTGTGTTTTAAGGAACTAAGTTGCGTTACATGACGAAACGCTCTGTGGAGAACTACAAAATAACGTTTTAATATTGAATAAACAGTAACATTACAGCTACACACTTCCGTTCAGATGTTAATATTGAACATTTAATAAACAGTTGTAAATTCAAAAATAAAATGGGGAAAACATAAAATTTAATTTATGAATGTGGACTTTTAGCAAAAATGATAGATTTAATAAAGTAATTTGTCATCCTCTTTAGAAAATGCCTAAAGGACATTTTCCCAAATCGTGTGAGAGAAACACTGACAATTTTCATCGATTCATTTCGGTATGGTACACCACCACCACAGTGAGTAAATACGAAGTACAGTTTGTGTTTATAATAAATGAGAACTACAAGATCCAGGGGCTGCATTTCATGACGTCATTTCCTAAGTATGAAGACGCTGTGCCTGATTTAAACCATAGAGTTTTATATTTTCTAGAATCTCCGACATCGTAAAGTAGTAAAGCTAATAAATACTACTGTTAGTTAACCGCAATGTAGTTAGGTTTTTGTTGTTCAGCTTTAATTGTATTTTAAAACCGCAACTGCGAGTATAACGTTACACAGGCGCTGTGTCGACAGACTCCCGCTTGCCTTTCCGCCAGGATTTAAAACATCTCATCTAGCAACAGAAGAAAATAAATAATATGAGTAACTTATGATGAAAACCTGTTTAATTCAGACGCTGACTTCAAATCCTTGACGTTTACATTTTAAACACTTGTGACATTTTCACGATCAAAAACATGTCCCTGCCACCGGAAAAAGCAACTGAATTAAAACAAATAATACATGACCATTTAATCAAGGTAAGCTAAGAAATGATCTGTTTATTGTTAACATTAACGTACTCACAAATCATGATTATTCATTGCCTTTAGTGCAATAGACTTTAACTGTGTGTACTTTGAGCAAATTATTTATGTCAGAATCCATTATATACCTGTTTTACATAATTTATATTGATTAAAATACTTTTGGGTAACGTAACACTTTATTTTGATAGTCCACTTTAGACATTCTTCTAACAGTAAATAACTTTGCAACTACACGTCAGCTAGCAGTCATTGAAGTATCAGTAGACTGTCTACGTAATATCTTCTAACACTTTATTTTGATGGGTCCACAACATACAACACACTGACTATTAGAAACTTTGCAAGTATATGTCAACTTATTCTACTAAGTTGACCCTAAACCGAACACAACAGTCTACCCTGAGAGTTAGGAGACATCTAGTTGCAAAGTAACTTATAGTTAGTAGAATGTCTAAAGTGGACTATCAAAATAAAGTGTAACCTTGTACGTTACTAAAATGCATTATGGTTTGTTTTCCGATGCGATGTTGTTGTTTTTACTGGTTTATTTAGGTGGTTGACATGACAACCAACCACGCATGCAATACTTTTATATCGTGTAATTTGTGTGCAATTACTAACTTACTATGCCGCTTTTATTTAAGTTCACTTTTATAATTTAATGTTTTTGAAGAATTATTCTCAGCAAGGCTGCATTAATTTGATCAAAAACAGAGTAAACTATAATATTGTTAACTATTCTTACAATTTAAAAGAGCTGCTTTTTATTTGAATATATTTTTTAATGTATTCAGCATATTAGAATGATTTCTGAAGGATCACGTGACACTGGAGTAATGGCTGCTGAAAACCACAGTTACAAACTACATTTTAAAATGTATTAAAATAGAAAACGGTGCTTTTAAATTGTGATAATATTTCACAATATTGCTGTTTCTACTCTGTTTTTAAACAAATAAGTGCAGCTTTTGTGAGCATAAGGGACTTCTTCAAAAAATGACCTGACCTAACCTATTTCGAATTTTCTTTTATTGTTATATTTTCAGTTCATGATATTTTTTGTTTGAGTAATTTTCTTACTGTATGTCCTAGTTTTATTTCAGTTTTAGTAATTTTAGTACTTATTTTAGTTAGTTGACATTGCAACATTTCTAAGTTCATTTTTTTACATCTAATATTTCTATTCAATTTTATTTCAGATTTATTTTAATTGACAAAAATTATTTTAATACTTTTAAGTTTTAATTTTCATTACCGATAGCAAAACTGGTTGTGAATGTATCTTTAATTTAGTTCTGTCAAAATACATTTTTGTTTACATTATGTATGCGTGTGTGTACTGTGTATATTTATTATGTGTATATATAAACACACACACACACATACAGTATATATTTGTAAAATATTTACATGTATATAATTTATATTATATGAAAATATATTTAATACAAACATAAAATATTATTTGGAAATATATACATGTGTGTGTAATAATATTTTTATGTGTGTGTGTGTGTATATGTGTACAATTTACATAATGTGTGTGTGTACATATATGCATGTATATATATTTCGAATAATATGTTATGTTTATATTAAATATATTTGTATATAATATAAATTATATTTCAAAATATATACTGTATGTGTGTGTTTTATATATATACATAATAAATATACACAGTACACAGACATATATTATGTAAACAATAACTTTTATTTTGGATGCGATTAATCGTTTGAGAGCACTACTTTAATTACAATTAAATTTCCTGGTTCTTTTGGAATCAGACATAATTAAATAATTCACAGTTAAGTAAGAAAGTCAATCACATATTCAGTAAATCACTGTTAGTAAGTCTGATTTAAACCACTAATGAGTTTGAGGCTGTTTCATGAATCTTGTTGACTGATTCATTAAAGTATCATAAGAGTCATTTGTTCACAAATCAGACGTCACACTGATTTCGTGGTTGTTAATAATGTTTAATATCTTGCTTTAAGACCAACCTTCCTGTTTTATTTTCTGTACTAGATACCTCCACCGTCCAATAGAGCCAGATGCTCCCCCCATGGTTCCCCAACCAAAACCCACCCACCCTTACCGGACGCTCGGCTGCGTCTTCAACCACAAGACATTCCTGGCGAACTGTCAGCCGTCAGATGCTGCGGAGCTGTGTGTGTTTGACTTCACAGATGGCTCCCGCTGGAAGGCCATGAGCGAGGAAGCCGTGAGATCTGTGTGTGCACCTGGCTCCACCTCCTCTCTCCCCCTGACTCCTCCTCTCTGCTCTACTTCTGTAGTGCCTAATGAGGCCAGCAACCAACTTGAACTGGAAATGCGCTACCTTTTAGCAGAGCATAGAAAGGTAACAAACACCTCCCACCCAAAAGCAATGTATGTAAAGTGCATTTCGGAATACAGTTAAAGGGAACATTTACCCCAAAAATGAACCATCCTTTAGTCGCGTGTCAGTCCAAAATGACAAAAAAGCTCCAGAAAAGTATCGTGAAAGTGGTCCTAGTGTCATTTATTCAATGTCTTCTTAAGCTATTATTCAAAAGTTTGGAGTTTTTATATTATTATTTTTGAAAGAAGTCTTTTAAGTACACCAAGCCTGCATTCATTTGATCAAAAATACAGTAAAAAGAGTATAATATAAATATTGTGAACTAATGTTATCTATTTAAAAACATTTTAAATGTAATGTATTCCTGTGATAACAAAGCTGAATTTTTTAACAGCCATTACTCCAGTCTTCAGTGTCACATCCTTCAGAAATCATTCTGAAATGTTGATTTGGTGCTTAAGAATTTATTTTTATTATCAATGTTGAAACAGTTGTGCTGCTTAATATTTTTGTGAAAACTTTGATGCAGTTTTTAATTCAGAATCCTTGAATGGAAAATTCTGAATTTATTAAAACATGTTTTGTAAATTAAGGCTTTACTGTCTCTTTTGATCAATTTAATGCATCCTTGCTGAATATAACTTTATTTTTAGTTTTTTCTTCAAATTTACTGACCCAAAGTTTTGAACATCAGCATAATTCAGTTAGCAGCAATGGTGATAAATGGTGTTGATGCACCATTTTTGCAGTCCGTACAACTCTTGTAGTCAATTTCAACATAAATAATTTTCTAGTAGTCTATTCCTCCTAGAAAAAAGTATTGAATTACTTCAGAAGACTTGGAATATCATGAAACACTTATATTATGCATTTTGTAATTTTGAAATTTTAAATACCCAGTTCAATATTCAATATTTTGTATTATTTCAAAGAAAAAAAGTGACTTAGGGTTTGAAAATGTAAAATCTGAGTTTAAAGTCTATTTTCTTGCCATTGAAAAACAGCAAGAAACTATTTGACTGATAAACCTGTTCTTGGATACTTTTTTACATGCTTTTGTCTGTAGGATCTCGGTCTGGCAACGGTCTGGGATGATCACCTGTCATACCTGCTGTCAGCAGCGCTGTCGGCGTATGAACTAGAGCGCTGTACAGGTCTGTCGTGTGGAAACGAGGAGTTTCAGGATGCTGTGAGAAGAGCGGTACCTGACGGACACACTTTTAAAGGCTTTCCTATTCATTTCTTGCACCGTAATGCACGCAGGGCATTCGCTACCTGTCTCAGGTACCTGCACAGTAAAACCAAAGCTACCTATAAAGCCTTTTTTATTGATATGTCACTTAAAGCAGAAACAGTTTAAAGAAGTAACAAAAATTTGCAATTTTGTTCAGTGCTGTTAGTGGTCAAAAGTCACACTGCAGCTTTAAAAAAGACAAACGATTAACATCTGCTTGTTTTCTTATGTATCACAGGTCACCGTTCTGTGAAGAGATTGTTTGCTGCCGAGGGGATCATGTGCGACTGGCAGTGAGGGTTCGTGTGTTTGCCTATCCAGAGTCGGCTTGTGCTGTGTGGATCATGTTTGCTTGCAAGTACAGATCAGTGCTGTGACAGTAAGCAGAATGACCATTCACCTCAGGTTTATAGAATTCACAAATCTCCTTTACAGCTCCTTAAACTAATCTGCTGGGTTTGGAGTATTATTGAGTTTTGCCACTACTTGCATGCCATTTAAATAGATGCTGCTCATATATGTGCTGTACAATTACAATTGTTTTACATGTACTGTGTGTGTGTGTGTGTGTGTGTGTCAGTTGTAGGCTGTTAAAATGGTATTTATGGATATATTTTTCTAAATAAATCACTTTTACAATGCCTTTATTTGCCCTTGGCATGGTTTCCATTCTCTTGTGCCATTTAACTTGACCAATTAGTTTCTTTCTTTCTTTCTTTCTTTCTTTCTTTCTTTCTTTCTTTCTTTCTTTCTTTCTTTTCTTTCTTTCTTTCTCTCTCTCTCTCTCTCTCTCTCTCTCTCTCTCTCTCTCTCTCTCTCTTTCACGGCCAAAAGGATATCATTTATTTGAAACAGAAATCTTTTGTTACATAAGTATCTTTACTGTCAATTTTTTTAAATTAATTTAATATGCTCTTGTAATAAAAATATTAATTTCTTTATTTTATTTTTAAATCTTACTCACCTCAAACTTTTGAATGGTAGTGTATCATGCCTTTTACAAAAAATATTAAGCAGCACATTTTTAATATTACATCAGAAGTTTGTTTGAAAATACTAGTTGCGCTTAAGATTCTTAGCACTGTTTTATCAGATGAAAATATTTATAATACAAACCAAAGAATTTTCATCTTGTTAGTGACACAATGTACCGTATTAAATGTTACAATTTGTATCTTTTTTTTTTTACTACTGACAGTTTTTTTATATATATTTGTAAATGTAAACAGGCAATTTAATGAACCATAGTAAATGAAACTATCAAGCCTTTTTAGAGAATAAAAATACTAACAGGTGAAAACAACAAATACCGGTTATGTCTATGCAGTTTTTGGCCAGGAGATGGCAACATACTCTTACAAAACAAATGTTGTAGACATCAATTGTAGATTTGATCCTAGAGATAAAACGAGCCAATATATCCTGATCTGTCCTCGTGCTACAGCACATTAATTGAAACCAGAGCAAAGATGAGCTCGCATTCTCTTTAAGATGACCTTTGTGATCGTGTTCCTTTTGTGGTATTAGGAGTCATTAGTAAATCTGGCCAAGTATTCAGAGAACCCGCACTAGACCACAAGTGCATATTATCAATTCATTATTTATCTCTCCAAGGTTGCATCATTGTCTCCTCCATAAGCTTCTAATTAACAGGTACTAGTTGCCATGGCTGCCACCCAGTTCCACTTACAATGGAAGCAAATTTGTGTTTTACACTGAAACAAACATGCTTTTACAAACCGAAGCTATTTTGTTTAAATCTTGAAATGTCGTCTGAGTCATTAGTGTGCTAGTTATTAAAATACATTTCTGCTGATCAAGATACTTTTAAGCTTGTAAAAAGAAAATGAAATGGGCCTACATTTTCGCAAATAAAAATAGAACAATGTGCTAAGTGGATCTGGTCATGAAACACGTAGTTAGATATCAGCTGCTTAATGTAACACATTGCATATGAATATTATCCACCTTCTTTGTGTTCCACAGAATAATTATGTTGCAATGTGGAAGTAGGCTTTTTTATTTTGTGCAAGTGCAAGATTTCAGATTCATTAAACAATTCAATAAACAATACAACAGTTTGTTACAAAGAGTGAATTTATTATTACGATAATAAATTGAAATAATGTGACCAGTTTTCAACATCAAACAGCAAGCGTGTAGTAGTGCTTGAGATTTTCAGCGGCTCTTCCTGTAGGTTACAAGGTTGCACCACCAGTAGGTGGCGACAGGAATGTCTTTTGAGTGAGTTATTGAATGATTCACTCATTCGATTCTTCACTGAACACTGATTCATTCAGGAAGTAAATGCCATTTATATTGTGGCCACCCATGATGGATAATTCTGCTTGACTGCCAACTATTTTCCTTGTTGGAACAACAGCAGACAAAGCAAATGGCAATCTAAATGTAAGTTGCTTAATATTAACTTATTACTTATTCGAGTGGTGTATGAAATCTTTAAGTGTAGTAATTAAAACAGTTGATAAGTCTAATAAACAGGCTATTGCACAGTTTACACTTAAAATATATACATTTCAACCAGTTGCATTAATAATAATATTTTTATAAATTCACTTGGATATAACATGCATGGATGTAGGCCTACCTTATCAATCAGAACGCACATTTGCACTCCAAGAAATCGCTGTTGTGTTTTATTTCACGATTGCTGAAGACCGCAGCCTGATCATATCAATTAATGTAGCTATAAGTTCTCACAATTTTTAAACCAGCTCCAATGAGTTAAAGTTCTTCAAAAATAGACTGACTATTATGTTAGATTTTATAACCAACTTCCAACCTTACATATAATTTTCCTTCTGTCCACCAGGGAGAGACAAATACAAACAACACTAGAGCTTAAACTGGAAACCTAAAGATGATGGTATTAAAGAGTATTTAATTTATATTTTAAACCTTTTATTACTTTGAGTGATTGCATGATCACATTTTCACTATGTGATCATAATACCATCATAAGATCATACAATTATTTTCCTGTTCGCTTGCACACGGTTCCATTTCATAAGGTTGCAATGTGACTCAATGAGATTCTTATTATGAACAATACATAGTGCATTCCAGCACACAAGCTAGTCTTAGGGCCTCAAATTGCTCTGAATGGCTTTGCTTACCTTTTGCTTCATTTTATTTTTACTGTTTAATTCACTTGCACATTACAAATAACTTGTGTGGAAACGGTGGCATCCAATTATATCCGTGTTCTCTCATTAACAATTGTGCGTTCAGCTACTGAACGTGTCGAGGACAAGGAGTGTGTATGGCATTGGGGGTTGAAGTCGTGGAAAGGGTGATTTCGGTTAATGAATATTTCCTTTTGGCGGAATCCCACCTTCACTTCTAATCACATTTCCTATCTGGGAGAGGAAGTGTTTGATGCAGCCAAACAAGTATTGTCTTCACTGCATAAGAAATGTCTTGAACTGCAGGTGCAATATTCTAATGGGTCTGTAGGGACAGAAACACCAGTGACAAAAACACACTCTGCTAACGCTGACAAAAGTGGCTGTTGATTAGAAGAGAAGTTTGATTTGATAATGTGTTGTTTTGGAAATCCTTTTTTTTATCAGACTGTGTATTAATTTATCAATTTAATCAAATCTAGGCTGCTGCAGACATGACGTCCACCAGACTCTTATTGTTATATGACAGGCATGTTTTTAATCTAATATTCCTTATTCTAAGTTTTAATATAACTATTTACTTAAACGTCTCAGCTTGATTCTTTGTGATTTTAATTGAAAATACTAATGAAAGTGCATTTTGTTTTTATTTTTGTGCCCTCTCTGTTTTACTTTTAAGAAAATATTCAAGTTAAACTGATATCTTGAATATTCTATTACAAACATTTCATTGATATTTTCATTAATTACTTGAACTTGTCCGCAGATAATTTACAAATATGACCAATGTTCAAAAATATCATGATGAAACATGAATATTTACAACGGGGTAAAAAAAATGTGCCAGTTTGTAATTACACCGCATGCATTTATCCAATTACATACACTGTAAATTGCAAATGAGATACTTCAGAGTGAAAAAGCATAAAAGGTAAAATGGCTTCAATTATCTAATGCAAGAAAGATCTGCGACTTTTGTAATGAAACAAATACCCGTAACACTTTTTTTTCTCATTAATTGAACAAAGGTAATTATAGGACAGACATGTGAAAACCATATTTAAAGATATTAAATGCTTAAATACATTTAATTTCTGTGAACACCTGTTCCACAAAAATGGTGTAAGCAATTAAGCCCCCCAGTGCCCTCTGTCTTGTTAATGTTTTCTGATATCAGACAATGGAAATTTACAGTTATTAAGCCATCAAGAGTTTTATTCAAGTTTTTGTATTTCTATAACTATTTTAGCTATATTACAGGCTGTGCACAAATACTTTTTTTAAATAAACATTTAAAGATGTTTATCGTGTTTATGATAACATAAGAATTTTCAATAGCTTAAGAAGGTTAAATACAGAATACATTAAACACTACAGTTTGGGATCAGTAAGACTTTTTAAAGAAATTGATACTTTTAATCAACAAAAGTGACAGTAAATGTTCATTGTTGCAACCAAAAAAATCACCTAGATTGTTCCTTTTGTAGGCTGTAGCTTCTGTTAATCAAACAATCTTGGTAAAACAAAAAGCAAGAATATATTCATATAAACTGTTTTCTTTTCATAAAAAGAAAAAATGAGCACCATGTCAGCATATATGTTTTTGAAGGAAATTATAACGAAGACTGGAGTAGGCTGCTGAAAATTCAGCTTTGCTATCACAGGCTTAAAAACAACCTGTAGAAATCAATTATCTTAAATTTCATATTTCACAGTATTACTGTTTTACTGTATAATTTTTCATAAGCTGTTTTAACAAATAAGACTCTCTCTCTCTCTCTCTCTCTCTCTCTCTCTATATATATATATCTATATATATATAGATAGATAGATAGATAGATAGATAGATAGATAAAAATATCTGATAAAAAATCTCATAAAATCATATCCGTCTCCTCAGATGTAACTGGGGACGCACAGAAGAGGCGAAAATGGCAGCTAATTAGCAGATGAAAAGAGAGGGAATGAGCACGGAGGGAGGGAACAGCGGATTGGGGGGACAGAGAGGTGCTGAAGCAATTCAACTTTTCTACAATGTAAAGTAGTGAGTGTACAGCTTATATAACAGTGTACATTTGCTGTCCCCTCAAAATAACTCAACACACAACCATTAATGTCTAAACCTCTGGCCACAAAAGTGAGTACACCCCTAAGTGAAAATGTCCAAATTGGGCCCAAAATGTCAATATTTTGTGTGGCCACCATTATTTTCCAGCACTGCCTTAACCCTCTTGGGCATGGAGTTCACCAGAGCTTCACAGGTTGTCACTGGAGTCCTCTTCCACTCCTCCATGAGGACATCACGGACCTGGTGGATGTTAGAGACCTTGCGCTCCTCCACATTCTGTTTGAGGATGCCCCACAGATGCTCAATAGGGTTTAGGTCTGGAGACATGCTTGGCCAGTCCATCACCTTTACCCTCAGCTTCTTTAGCAAGGCAGTGGTCGTTATCATGTTGCAATACTGCCCTGCTGCCCAGTCTCCGAAGGGAGGGAATCATGCTCTGCTTCAGTATGTCACAGTACATGTTGGCATTCATGGTTCCCTCAATGAACTGTAGCTCCTCAGTGCCGGCAGCACTCATGCAGCCCCAGACCATGACACTCCCACCACCATGATTGACTGTAGGCAAGACACACTTGTCTTTGTACTCCTCACCTGGTTGCTGCCACACACGCTTGACACCATCTGAACCAAATAAGTTTATCTTGGTCTCATTAGACCACATGACATGGTTCCAGTAATCCATGTCTTTAGTCTTCTTGTCTTCAGCAAACTGTTTGCAGGCTTTCTTGTGCATCATCTATAGAAGAGGCTTCCTTCTGGGACGACCGCCATGCAGACCAATTTGATGCAGTGTGTGTGGTGTATGGTCTGAGCACTGACAGGCTGAGCTCACCCCTTCAAACTCTGCAGAAATGCTGGCAGCACTTATACATCTATTTCCCAAACACAACCTCTGGATATGATGCTGAGCACGTGCACTCAACTTCTTTGGTCGACCATGGCGAGGCCTGTTCTGAGTGGAACCTGTCCTGTTAAACCGCTATATGGCTTTGGCCCCCGTGCTGCAGCCCAGTTTCAGGTTCTTGGCAATCTTCTTATTGCCTACACCATCTTTATGTAGAGCAACAATATTTTTTTTTCAGATCCTCAGAGAGTTCTTTGCCATGAGACGCCATGTTGAACTTCCAGTGACTAGTATGAGAGAGTGAGAGCGATAACACCAAATTTAACACACTTGCTCCCCATTCACACCTGAGACCTTGTAACACTAACAAGTCACATGATTGGGCCCAATTTGGACATTTTCACTTAGGGGTGTACTCACTTATACGGCCAGCGGTTTAGACATTAATGGCTGTGTGTTGAGTTATTTTGAGGCGGCAGCAAATTTACACCGTTATAAAAGCTGTACACTCACTACTTTACATTGTAGCAAAGTGTCAGTTCTTCAGTGTTGTCACATGAAAAGATATAATAAAATATTTGTAAAAATGTGACGGGTGTACTCTCTTCTGTGAGATACTGTATATAAATATATATATATATATGTTTATATAATTGATAGTGTAGAATTAATATATAATAATGAATAATGATTTTACAACCAAAGCAGGGCAAAAAACTAAACAAAATCTCTGTGCCAAGGTATCTTCCACAGCTCCCATAGTTTTGTACCAATGTTTCATGTCCATCTTTCATCGGTGTGTATTTTTGTTTTAAATGCGTAAAGATTATGCGATGTGTATGGGTGTGCAAAAAAAAGATGTGACAGAAAAAAGAGAACGTGGGGTACAGGAGAAACATGCTGCATTGCCCAGGGCAGTGTGGGTAATAAAGTCATTAATTCAGCTGATTAAGTTGGCCTTTGGGTTAAAGAAAAATCATATCCATCTCCTTCTCAGATGTAACTGGGGACGCACAGAAGAGGAGAAAATGCCAGCTAATTAGCAGACGAAAAGAGAGGGAATGAGCACGGAGGGAGGGAACAACGGATTGGGGGGACAGAGAGGTGCTTCTACTGAACTCTTAATGAGACATCTTTGTGGGTGAGGGGGTGACACACTCATCAAACCACACACACATATCTCAAAACTGCGATTCCTCCGAGCCGCACGATGCTAACTAATGATCCGCAACTAGAGCGAGAGCGAGAGGGGTAAAATGTCAGTTGATGCACGGTTTTAATGAGCTTGTTGTGAAAGGCGAGCATGGCGAGGGAAAGAAAATTACAGCGAAACACATCGACAGGACTGACCTATTATGCTTTGCTTGAAGACTCCAAATTTCCACGGGCTTTGCTTTATTTCCCTGTTTAATAGAGGCAACCTGTATCTCTCGAGAGGGCTTTGTGGAAGATTGCTTCATGCCATTTTCTCTCGGAGGACAAGGTCAGGGAGCTCTCTTTCCCTCGATGGAAAAGTCAGGGGACAGCGGATGACAACAGATAGGTCTTGTATCCCTTCTAATTTGCCCGCTGTATCAGCCGTGTCCTTCATCCTGCCTCGCCATCTTTTGTGAGCGTGTCCAGAGCTCTTGTTTTGAGTGACAGCGGTGCAGACATTTTACAGGCGCGTCATGTTGACTGACAGGGTACGGTAACCTGGACCTGTCGATCACAACAATTCAGCGAGCCGAGATGGTGGTCACATTCAGAAAAGACCACCAGGCTAACAGATGCCTGCGTTCGCTTGTCAGAACATGCTGCTTGCTTGACATGGGCTTCCTTATTGCTTTAATTTAAGCTGGTTAAAAAAAGCCAGAGCTGCATATTAAAATCTGACAGATAATTAATTTAGATGAAATGATAAATTACAAGTTAAGGTAATATTAGTAATACGATTATATTAATTGTAACTAATAGTTAATAACACTGTAATTATAATTATGAGCTAAAGCACTTTATATATGTTGTATAATAAGAACTTGCATCACTTAATATACATATAAAGTATAAATTGTCATTTTCACAGTTAAACTCAATGATTTACCACACTTCGTTTGAAATTCCAGATTTGAGTTTAAAATTTGATATTTGTGAGATAACTACTTACATTTAATAACTGTAAACTTTATACAGATACAATAAGCAGCTGAAACTTAACTTAAGCAATGTACAAAATTACAGTGAGGAAAATATAATGAAAAAATAAAGTTCACGACTTTATTACTGTTACATACAATGAACTTTCAGTTACATTTAAAAGAATGGATCTCTATTCATTTATAAATGTCACTGCTTTCATAATGTTTTAAGTAGACAAGTCTGGTCTTTACAGATTTTAAAGTGACGTGACATGTGGCCAAGTATGGTTACCCATACTGGAATTTGTGCTCTGCATTCAACCCATCCTATGTGCACACATACAGCAGTGAACATCCACACACAGCAGTGAACACACACCCGGAGCAGTGGACAGCCATTTATGCTGCGGCACCCAGGGAGCAGTTGGGGGTTCGGTGCCCATTGCACCTCAGTCATGGTATTGAAGGTGAAGTGGAGATAGCGCTGGTTATTCACTCCCCCCACCTACAATCCCTGCCAAACCTGAGACTCGAACCCGCGACCTTGGGTTGTGAGTCAGACTCTCTAAAAGTTAGGCCACGACTGCCCACCATTAAGGCAGGGAAAGTCAATTTGCTGTGAACAGTGAATTTGCTGTTCAATTTTCTAATTAATAGATTATTATTTTTTTTTGTATTTCTGCATTTGGCAGATGATTTTATCCAAAGCAACTTACATAGCATTTAAGGTATACGTTTTATTAGTTTATACATTCTCTGGGAATCAAACCCATGATCTTTTGTGTTGCTGTCATCATGCTCTACTGTTTGAGATATTGATATTTTATTTAGTTAAGGATTTGTTAAAACAAACTATTTGTAACATTTTTCCCCTTGGTATTTATGTTCATGTTTATTTTGATTGAATGCAAGTAAGCCAGGTTAATTCAGGAATATGGCCTATTTAGATGGCCTGCTTTTTAGTTTTGCATAGATAGTTATGCAAGATGGACGATCAAACTATTATTTTAGAGGAAACTAGACCTAGTAATATTGTTTGTACTGCATTATGCGTAAATGGCAACAATCCCAATTAAGTAGCTCAAATTAAAGCATGCATGACTTCAGCTTAAGAGCAACTGTCAAATTAAGAAGTGCATAACAAAATAATGGGCCAACTACCAAATTTCAATAACACAAAAAGTTAACTATGACAATGCAGTGGTACACTAATGTTATAATAACTAGCTGCGAAATGAAGTGAAAACTAGACTAAAAGATTTGCATTGATTGGAGAAGAATAATACCCAACAACATTAATACTCTGCATTGCTTATGCAAGTTTTCTAGTATGTGATTAACCTGTTACAGCTGTGATTAATTCCGTTTTTTTTTATTAAAACAAGAAACATTTTAATGCAACTGTATTTCAACATATAGAAAAATTTAGAAAAACCTTTTATAATGATAAAGACTTGCCACACATAATCATGCAGATATACAGTATATTTAAATATATGTTTCATTGCAAGTGCTAAACACACACTCAAGGACAATTCTTTGTTCTGTTTTACATCCACTTGATAATATTATTATGTTACATTGACAGTAGTCCAGGTCTGAAAGATGCAGGTATTTTAAATGTTCCAATCAAGGAATATTTAGATTGTATAGGCTGTTCTGCTCTTCATCAGCTCTCTGACTATAGCAGCACTATTGATATGCCTCACAGGAGCGGCGGTGACCTCGCGTAACTTCAATTCCGCCTGCATTGTGCTCCATTGTGTACATCTCAGGAGGGAAGCAAGAGTGCCGTGTTCGTTTCGGGCACAAGTCAAGTCCTAATAGCCCACCGCATTTTCATATCCACAGAATGTGTGTAACTTTGTGATTGTACTTAAAAATGTCAGAAAGCTGAGGAGTTAATCTAATTCGACATCAGACTTCTGCATTTATGTAATGCGGCCACAAACGAATTGAACATTTGTCATTTAGTGGCTGCAGAGTGATAATTCCATTTGATGTTTAATAGTTATGGGATGGTGATCACACTTGGGCAAGGAAGTAATTTCAAAAGAATGAAAAATTCCATTAAAAGAATGTTATCTGTTGAATTAGCAATGAAGGCCGGGGTCTCTGCTGGTTTGTATTTTGAGTTGACTGACATTCTGCACACATTTCAGCAGTGCATTTCCCAGCAGTTCATCGAACTACTGAACCTGCATGAGAAAACACCACTCAATAATACAGTGCTCTGTTGTTTACTTTATATAGGTGCAGATTTGTGTTGCTCATTTAAAATAACTCAACATTTCATGGATTAAATTTAAGGTATTTAGATAAATTCTTAAATGTAGTCTATTTAGTAATAGTGTTGTAATTTAATATAATGCAAGAAATGTATTGTACATGAATGATAAAATAAATAATGCACTGCTCCATATAATGTTTTATAAAAAAAGAAAACACTGTGCAACAGTGATATTCTGTCCAGACTGTTGGTTGATGACAAATCATCCCAACCATCCTTAAGAGGAACCCTGTGTCACTAAAATAGACTTGAGAGAAAAATAGACTCTCAGGAAACACAACCCCCTTTTGAGGTTCTGTGAGGTAAACGTTGATATTAAGAAGCTAAAATATGTTTCTTGAGCTCAGCTTCTCTTACACTAGCAGCACAGTCACTGCTGACAGCACAGAAAGCAAATTATAATCTAAACATCCATCATTTAGTTGTGACAGCATCGAGGCCAGGCCATAGAAAATGAAAAAGACACTAACTTAAAGCATTTTTATGACAACATATAATTAAATATTTGTATTACATTAGCACATTGGTCATATTTGTACATGAAATGAATTTGTAAAACAGTTCCTGGATCTCACATTAGTTCAGCTGATCTATTTGAGAGAGCCTTCACTGTAAAAAGTGACATTGTGTAACCTTAAGAATAAGAATTTTGTATTTGTTGAATGGAAAAGAGCTGCATAAAAATAATTTGAAAGTTCATTTTTGGGGTGAACCATTTTCTTGTGAAAAAGAAGTGCACATTAAAATATGTTTATATTTCATAGAGTAACGTTTTGGACAGTTCATTGCAAGTTAATAGAATTATTAAATGCAATTAGCTTTTTTTGACCCATTAAGACCATTTCTTTTCTTTTGTATTACAATCTTTATTTGTAATTTCAACGATTAAAATGGAAATTATTATTATTTTATTTACATGTGGCTACACTGTAATTGTAATTGCATATAAATGATTGAAAACACATTCTGAATAAGAATGGTATAAAATCACCTTTTATTCTGAATTAATGTTACCATAGAATTTAATATTAATATCTCCTTTTAATAATAATAATATTGTAAATAATATATTTATCTGCCAGTACAGTTGATATAGTTGAAAGATTCGAAGAAAACTATATGTGCATATTTAATAAAATTAAGCACACTCTTTTTTTTTTTTTTATTGAAGGTTACTTGCCAATTTTTACACTGCTTTTTAGAATACTTGATTCTAATTAGCTGCATTCAATTAATAATAGTACTGAAAATGAAGTCTGTTTTAGCACAATATTATTGGAGTTCATCTTGTTGCTTGGTTGAATGTTTGGGCATTCTAATGGACAAATTTTTCTTAGTTTAAGCTCTAATATTATATACTAGATAATATTATATACTTTCCATACTTAACCGTTCTTTCTCTTGTTCTCTCATTTCACAGCTCTATCCATCCCTCGGTCGGTGCAGCGAGTGCTGGCGTACAGCAGCCTCTTCCCTTCAATAATACAAATATCACAGGAGACTCAGAGGCTGCTGACCTTTATCAGGCCGGTGCATTATCGCCACGCTTGCTTGCTCTTTCGTAAAATGCCTGGCCACACTCTTCTCCCCGGGGCAATATGGCTGAGTGACTGCAGTGAATTGAGTGCTTGTAGATCCATACCCTGTGTAAATAATTTATCACCCTCAGATGCTGCTGAGGACGGGGAGAGGGGAAATACGCAGCGGAGTCTGTAAATGAAGAAAGGGCTTATATTTGTGCACTGCAATGCACTCAATTACTGACTGACTTAGAAACGCTGGAAGAAAATCAAGTCGAGCTTGACGGAAACAAAGCAGCATTCGCTGGTCTCCGGTCGGGTTGCTTGATGTTGTGGCAGAGGATTCAAGACACATGTTTATGCTATTACAGTTTTAGGCATGTTAAAGGAAGATAATATAATATATAATAAACTAATATAATATATAATAATTTGAATATATATATATAAATACTGACTATATCTTGCCATTTAAGACTGTATATATAGTTTTAAAACTAAATATGTGTGTGTGTGTGTGTGTGTGTGTATAGTCTAAATGTATCAATATATAGATGTGTGTGGGTATGTTTGTTGTCTTAAAGTTTTATAAACAGTATAGTAAAAAAAAAAAAAGGTCTGTCCATTTTAAAGTTAATCCACCTTTATTAATTTTTTATATATATATTTATTTAGACCTCATAATTTTTAATCAAAATGTCATAACTGGATCTTCTGGTGAAATCTGGCTCTAAAGAGAGTAACTATAAAACTTTTTTGAGCCAATGGGATCATCTGGGGTCCTAATGGAGACCTAATTTTGATGAAGGACCCGATTTGTATAACACCAGGCCTGCGTCCCATGTGCATACTATCCATCTTAAATTCTATGTGATATTAGTCATTTTCAATACTATTTAGGGCAGATCTGGTGGATAGTATACACACTGGGACGCAGGTCAGATTTCATCATTCTAATAATTTAGTCCACTTAAAATCTTTCTTATAATCAACTGCAGGCTTGCATTGACATTAACAACCAGTGCATCGAACCAAGACCCTGCCCTACCGCACTTATTGTTCCCGGTAATCTTTTCACTCGGATGCACGTCACGATACAGAAGAAAGGATTTGTGTCTAGTTGCGTTATATTGTGACCTCAAATTTTTGAGGTGGAAAAGCAGTGTAATGTTTACATTTATCATTTGACAGATGCTTTATAGGCAGATTGAATTTAAAGTATCATTTTCTGAACACAAAATGGAATTAATTTGTTTAGCATGTTAATAAAAAAAGTTTTTAATAGTAGCAAAGGGCTAAATGCGCTATGTCGTCTAGCAACGCCCTTTAGCTATGAATCTCGTATAATACATTTTGACAAGCTATTTAAAAATGTTCTCAATTTAACATTTTGAGCCCATTAGTGTTTTGTGTATCTCTGAAGGAATGCCTTCCCTGGCATATGTTGATATTGGTTAATCTCTTTCTAAAGATGCTGGAGGGTTGGACCCTCACAGTGGGGTCCTTAGTAATAGAATCTCTGCCATCTGGAGCTGGTGAGTCTGATCCAGGGGGGTTCTGTAGAACAGAGGCCCAGGCCGTATTGAATATGAATAGCCTCTAACCTCCAGAACCACTACAGAACCCCGCTGCGTTCTGCTCCGGTCCCTGAGGGTTACCTGGGCAGTGGGCCAGAGCCATTGTCTGATACTGACTTGTGAAAGGCAATGAAAGTAACCCGCTGTGATTCCTTTGTCAAAAATATGTGCTTAGATATCATATCAGAGGGGTTTGTGGTGTGTCTACAAATGATGTTAAGATTTACGTAGGAAGATCCTTGAAATTGTCAGAATCCTCTTTTTTAATTATAAGTGACTTAATTAAACTTGGGGCTTAGACATAAATTATATTCATGCCATTTTATAATGCATTTGAGAAGCTGCAAATTTAAATAATTTAAACCAGATTGTCATAAATCAAAGAAATACTCTATTAAAAAAGAACGATTGCAATTGCAAACATGCAGTCCATTAAAGAAGAAATAATTCTGTGGGGTTGGATCTATGATTCATCTGGATTCAAGTCTAAAAAAATCACTACATTATATAGACCCTTTTGTGAAATCAAATGGTAAGGTTTTGCGCATGTTAATAATTTTTCATGGAACCATAGATGCCAATGAGGAACCATTTGTTTTTAACTCTTGTCTTGCGAGAGGGTTTTTGTTGTTGTTGTTTTTATTTTAGTTGCCAGCCACCACCAGCATTTTTGATCATTTTGACAAAATGTTCATGGCCTCCAGAATATTTTGTTGTATGAATATCTGAACATGCAATATATCAAAAGAAAGAACAGAACCTCTGCTTTTAAACAAACAAACATGTTTTATTCTAGCTTCCCATGCATTCTTTTTTTTATCAACACCTGAATGTGGGTAAGTATATAAAGAAAAAGAGAAAACCACCTTTCTGTCAAAGACTATGGATGGATCGGATTCAGAATGATGGTCAAAACATAGATGAGAAGATCGCTTCCCTCAACACCTCTAAAGCTTAACAGTCCTAAACCACTTCCTGGGTCAACATTTCATTCAAAAACGTTTTGATTTATGTGCTGTTTATTTAATGCTTGATGGTTGTGTTATTTTACATATGCATCTGCTTATATACACAGTGGCTTGTTTCTTCTTCTTCTTTGCCATGTCTTGACCTAGGGATTCAGTAGTCTTTCAGAAGATGTTTAATAGCGGCTCCTACCATATAACAGTGAAAACACTGAATACCATAAAATTCCTTCAATGGCAGGGAATAGTTGTCTAATAAATGATGGAAAATTCCATAATTGGCGGGGAAGCATCTCATAAATGACAGAAAATGTTTTCATTGGCAGGGAAGAGTTTTCTTATAACTGACAGAAAATTCTGTTAATGGCGGGTGAAGAGTTGTCTCATAAATGACAGAAAAATTAAGTTAGAGGTGGGGAAGCATTGTCTCATAAATGAAAGAAAATGTTGTCAATGGCGGGGGAAAGAGTTGTCTCATAAATGATGGAAAATTCCATCATTGGCAAGGAAGCATCTCATAAATGACATAAAATACGTCAATGGCAGAGAAGCGTTGTCTCATAAATGACAGATAATTTCGACAATGGCAGGGAACCGTCTCATAAATGTTGGAAAATGTCATCGATAGCAGGGAAGAGTTATCTCATAAATGACAGAACATTTAATCGCTGGCGGGAAGCATCTCATAAATGACAGAAAAATACGTCAATGGCAGAGAAAGCGTTGTCTCATAAATGTCCCAAAATTCCACCAATTGCAGGGAAGTGTTATCTCATAAATTATGTAAAATTTCGTCAATGGCGAGGAAAGAGTTAAGAGTGTGGTTTTGCAACACCGTGAGGAGATTAATTAATAATTGTAATTTTGGGTGTGCTGCTTGAATTATCTGTGCAGACCTCAGTAAAAACGTAGAACTGTATTTACACCTTTACCGCCAGCACCCATTTCCAGCTTGAAGTCTTCAAACGAAGGTCTCTGCAGAGAGGAGATACACTGCTCTGCTCTAAGAGCACAAACCAGGAGAACCCAATTAGCAGTGATTTGTGGCAAAGGAGGAGATAGGGACGTGAACAAATGACGACGGGTGAGAGAAGAGACAGAGCAGTGATTAATGTGGAAGCTGTAAAGCACGGAAATGGGAAAGACAGGACAGAACAGTGGGACGCTGTCTGACAGGTAGCACCTGACACACCTGCTACAAGAAGAAAAGAAGAGAACAAAAGAGAATTGGCTTCACTGATCCGCTGGGACTGTTTTTGTAAATAGGTTAAGAAAATGAAACATTTTCTTAACGGAGAGAAAAGCTAATGAACGTACTAGTGGTAGACTCCTATCCAGCTAGTCATGTTGTGGTTGCATTAACTGGTAACTACACAAGATTTGGCTGATTAACAAGTCATGTGGCCAAGTGTCAGTTCCAAAATACACAGACAGTCTTATCAATGAATACTGCACATTTTAATTTAATATTTGTCTGTATATACTGAGAGCAAAACGTTATTTACACTGACTCATCTCACCATTGGTCACATATTAACTTTGTGCGAATAGCAGCTGTCACTATTTGGGGTGCACTTAGTGTGAACGAGATATATAAACATGCATAGAGAGAGAGTTTTAGATTAGTTAGTTAATAGATTAGTTTTAGTGACTAGTAAATTGGCAGTTATGATAGTTGCTACACCTTGTGTATATTAAATTAATAGTTTTATTCAGCAATGGTGCATTAAACCGATCCAAAGTCACAGTTACAATGTTACAAAATATTCATCTTTCAAAATGCTGTTCTCTCAAACTTTCTATTCTTTAAATACATCCTGAGGAAAATGCATATAGTTTCTGTTTTCAACATTGATAATAATGATACATTTTCTTGAGCAGCAAATCAGCATATTAGAATGATTTCTGAAGGGTCATGTGACACTGAAGACTGGATGAATGTAATGTAATAAATGTCATTTTGAAATATATTAAAATATAAAACAGTTATTTTAAATTCAAATAAAATATTATTTATCATACATTTTTGATTAAATAAGTGCATCCATATTTTTTTATGGTATTGTGTGCCAGGCTGAAATATTACAATAAATGTGAATATAATAATATTTAAAAAATCATAAACAATTATCCATCCATTAGTTCAGAAAAATTCATAATTCATTTATATAAAGCAATATTTTGTATAATTTCTAATAAAATAAAAGTTATGACATAGATTAATTTAACTAAAAAGTGTTCTGAAATGGTAAACATGAATACAAACTTGCAATGGCATTAGAGAAAAGAGTCTTTGATTTAGTTACTAAATGACTTCCACATTGGCACAGCGCAATGATGGTTTTGGAAGCGTCTCAAACAGTCTGGGTCTCTTTTCAGTCCTATAGGTCATTAACTGGAGGGAAAACACAGCCTTGAGATGGAGTCAAACACTCAGCCTGGCACTGAATTTGTTCGCTAAATATTCCTGCCGTGTCTGGCTACCCGGAACGCTGTTCTGTGGCTGTCATGGTGATGGGTCGGTATGTGGAGTATCCCGTGGAGGACTGTTCACTCAGCTAATTAAAATGCAGGAGATAGTTATGGGGCCGCCTCTCCAAACCAGCACTCACTTCCCAGTCTCTCTCTCTCTCTCTCTCTCTCTCTCTTATTCTGGCAACACTAATTGACCAGGGGAAGCACAGCGGCAGTTCTCTCTCTTTCCTTTCATTTCCTTTCCTCCATCCCTTTCTTTTTCTTTGTATCTCTCCTCTTCTTTTCTCTCTAATGGAAGCTGTTCTGCTGGCCTTCTCTCTCCTGTCTGGCTCTACTAATTAAAACTAAGCAGAAGAGGAGGCACGTATATATATTCTGCTGTCTGATTATCCAAAGAATTCAAGACCAAAGCAAATACCTTTCTCTTGTCCTACATTTCTTTTGATCACAAATGATTCAGTGTTACATAAGACCAATTACAGTATTGTAAAAAGAGATCTTACTTTTGCCAAACCTTTAAACTTTCCGTTTGAAACAAATACAGTTGAAGTGATTTGAAAATCAAAGCATCTCATTTAGATGCATTCTGGTCACTCTGGAATTTTTCTTCCAATATTTTGAAAAGTTTCACATTTCGCTGTGTTCCAAAGATCAAGTATGAATTCATATCACGTGAAGGCATGTGACCAATAGAAGATTTTGATATCACTTTGTGAACTCTTAGTGGAATTTAAAGAACAAGCTTTAAAGCTGTAGAAAAATGGAGTAGATTGTATATATTTTTTTATTGTGGAGTTATTGTTATTGGTTATATTTGTTCATGCGTTTAAAAAAGATGTTGAATATTGTGATCGATGCAGTATCCAAATAAATTCTGCATGCTTAAAGCATAGTGTTTAATTAGCATTAGATTTACTCCATATTAAAATGATAAATAATTACAAAAATAACAAAATACTCAATTATCATGCCATGATTTAAGTATTAGTTCTTAACCCATTTAATCCTACATTTTTCCCAGACATGAAAATATCCAAATGATGTGTGATTAGTAACCCTTTGAAATAATCAATAATTATTATAATTTTTGGGGAAAAGTGTGTTTTATGGTCGGTCACAATTTTGACTGAAGGGATAATGTGTGTAGCCTACTGAATTTACATATTTCTGCAGTCATGAAAATTGTTATATATCTTAGCTCAGCTATTTTAAACAGTTTGATCACATTCTAGGGTTACTATTATGCATAAAAAACTCTTATATAACATTGATAGGAACACTGAGGAAAAAGACAAGACATACAACCATCCACGCATTTCAAATTTTTACTTTTTGTAAAATATAACATCAAATACTTATTTCAGTGCTATTAAAACATCAATATTGAATTTTTTTGTAACATTTGAATTTTTTTTAGTGCAATATTTTGTCATTGCAACATTTTAGTGTAATTTTCCCTAACAACTGTAATTGGATTTATATTTTATACCTAAGTTTACTGTTATCCCACCGGTCACTATTGTGACCATCAACATGTTTACTCACTCATCAAAACTGAATATATGTGAATTCATATATTAATACTAGACACCTCAAAGATAGTGTGTAGTTTCATCTATCTCAAATATTTCCCTCAAAATAAAATGTTGTCAGCATTTCTTCTGGCAAATACAAAATGTAATATTAAGCAGGATATCCAAGCCATAATGACAGTGGGGGGTGTATATTACATTTAATCATTTATCAGACGCTTTTATCCAAAGTGACTTACAAATGAGGACAATGGAAGCAATCAACATCAACAAAATAGCAATTATATGCAATATAACAAGTCATAGTTAGCTTAACGCAGTAAACGTAGCAATTGTTTTAATTATATAATAAATAAAAAGAAAACAGATAGAATAGAAAAAGAATAAAGCAAGCTCGTTTTAGAAGTCTTTTTTGTTTTTGTTAATTTATAATACATAAAACTAAAACAAATAGATAGAATATAAAAAGATACAAAATAAAGATCAGAAAAGCTAGTGTTAGTTTATATATATATATATATATATATATATATATATATATTACTGCAAAGCTCAGAAAAAGAACATAAAAGAAACATTAAAGTATAATAAATTAGCCCATATTACATGTGTGGCTCAAAATGAAATTTAAGATGTTTAACTTTATCTTATTTTTTATTAATTTAAATAATTGTAATCATTTTTATTTTCTATTTTCTTGTGTACTGATTGTGGTTAATTATTGTGGTGCTTTTGGGCGAAGTAGGTCATTTAGTGATGCTAGAGATCATTCATGTGTGTCACGTGATTACGGGTGATATTTTTAGAAGCATTTTATAACACTTTTATGCTGCTTTTTGTCCTTTACTTCATTTTTGTTTAGTAAAAAGAGAAAATAAAGCTATGTCGGAATGACAGTGGGGTTAGTAAATTACGATAAATGTAAATTGTTTTGTTTTATTTATTTACTTATTTCTTTAACCAAATGAAAGTCAGAAAGTTTCACAGCTGAAAACCCCCTAGTCTTTTCTTTTTCATACTTATCTCTCTTTCTACTCCCTCATCTTTCCGGGATTCTTCGGATGAAGCGGGTGCTACTGCACTCCTCTGCCTTTCTTAAACCCCCTCTGATAAGTCACAGATCCTCAAGCACGGAAGGGGGGACGGAAAGGAAGTGAAGCAGGTGAACTCTGGCTGGCATCCAGAGAGGGAAAGGCGGGCAGTTTGTAGGTCAGTGCTGATGGGATACACGGAGGAGTGAAGACCTTGCTCGATTTCTCCCAGCCCAGTCTCCAATTACTGATGGAACTCGTGCATCTCTCTCTGTCTTCCTCTCTCCTCTCATCCTCCTCGAAACCATGCCAGAGAAGGCCTCCCTAAAGACACAGGGAGACAGAAACAAGACAAAGATTTTCAGGATCGGTGGAGGGGAAAAGAAAGGTTGTGAAATATTAAACATGATGAGGTCTCATTGGAATGAAGTGGCATGTTTTCCTTTTGGATATTTCTGGGTCTTCTGAAATATCCAAGCGGCAGAATAACAGCCCCACTATGTGTGTCAGTAATTAGTCGACTGGAAGATTTACAGAAAACATTTTAACAACGTCCTAGAAAAGTCTACATAATATTTTAGCTAAAAAGTTACTGCAAGTTCCACTGTTGTTGTTATTTTGGCCTATTTTATGTTTCTTGTCATTAGAATCCATTGTAAAAAGAAACTTCCAGTGTTCGTATAATAAGGTATTCAGAACTTTACAATGAAATCAATGCAGGATTGTCAATTTTCTGCCATAACAACAAATGAATGACACTTAAAAACATGTGAAAAATGCTGCATTGTGGGATAACAGTCAACAATAGTTGCGTTTTATTTAAAGTGTTGTTGAACATTATTTCATCTTATATTAATTTTTTTATTCAGTCATTCTCTCTTTCCCTCTCAAAAAACAAAACAAAATAAACATAAATAAATAAAACACTATAGCATATTTTTAATACGTATTATTCAAATAACTTTCAAAATACTTTGTATTTTTAAGTATTTTAAAAATACTTTGAAAGACAATATTTAAGTTAAGTAGTTTAATGTCTTAAGACATTTTATTGCATATTAATTGCAAGTAATTTAAACAATATTAGTTGAAATTTATATTTAATTTAAATTGTATTTAGTTTTTATCATTATTGAAATAAATGCACTGGGGATATATTATATAATTTTTGAATATTAATTTAAGTGCATTTTTTAAGTACAATTAAGCAAATTCTTTTCATTGGGTTTTACAGAACATGATTGTTTGGTTGATATTGTGTCGATAAAATCTATTAATCGTGATTAATCACATCCAAATAAACGTTTTTGTTTATTTGTATGTATATTATATGTAAACATATATATTATGGAATATAATAAATGAATGAAATTAAATATATATATTATGTATATATAAATACAAACACATTCATGTATATATTTAAGAAAAATATGTTTTGTTTATTTATTTTTATTTTATATATATTTAGATATATTATAAAATAATAATATAAATACATGTAAATATTTTCAAAATATACATTGTATGTATATATATATATATATAGATTTAATAAATGTACACAGTACAGACACATATACTATGTAAAAAATATTTATTTTGAATGCGATTAATCACGATTAATCGTTTGACAGAAGTTTAATAGCAACAGGTACAAAGATAATATACTAAAATAAATAATAGCATTATTATATAATTTATATACAGTAATATAACTATAGGTAATTTAATTGTATGTGTTTACAGTACTAAATATTACTGTGCAAATACATCATCTATAGTTGGGAGCAATATACAATAAAATCACGCTAAATTCTGGCGGCGCACCGGTTGAGATTCAGGAGCTGTGAGAGTCTTCCAGTCTCCAGAGTAAAGAGAAGAGATTTCACTTCCTCAGCAGACTGTAGGGCAAACATGGGCCTTTTCATTTAAATATTAATGCCACCACTGAAGTAAGCAAGCATGACGAGGATGCAATTATAACCTAAATAAGCCTTTGATAAGTCTTGCAGCAAAGAGGGAATGTGTTGGTAAATAAACACATTTTAGATGTTGTTGTGCCTGTTTATGTTTATGGGGAGATCTGTGCTCCTGAAGTAGCCATTAAACACTTGGAGAGAGCATTAGTGCTACACTTTAATATAACGTTTATAGAGGGAGATAGAGAGAGACTTTAGAAAAATGTAATGATAGCTTCTCTCTCATCATCTGAGCCATTTATTATGATTGTATGTGTGTATGAGGCATTAATGTGCATGTGCAGGCCTGCCGCACGCGCTCGCCGTGCATGTTAAGTGCATGTGTTTGTGTGCGTGTGTGTACCAGCCCATGTGTTTATTGGTGGCGGGCCAGTTGTCTCTGACTTGTTTTGCTCGGTCGATAATTTCCTAATTTGCTAGCGGGAAAGTAGCTAATTAAAACCCTCTTCCGCAAACAGCCTGTTTGGGAGTATGCTAATGCAATCCTGGGCTGGATTCTGTTCCTGCCCCGTTCCCAACACACACGCACCCCCCTCCCCCATTATGACGGTGGTTCGGGACATTGATTTAGTGCTCACATCACTGCTGCGAGCCAAAAATATGATTTTCTTCATTCCAAAATAAACTCTTTACATCAGCGTGGTTAGCAACTATGTAATTACATTGTAATAAGCAGTGAATTGGAGGTTTAATTCATAATTACACTGTATTCTATACTATCAAATATAAAAATTGTAAATAATAGAAACATTATTGGAGTATGTTGGTCAGGAAAACACTTCAGAATTTTTTCTGAGTTTTTTCAAAGAGTTTTTTTGGCTACAAAATGTTACATTTATTTCAATGCCATTTCTTTGGAATGTTAATGTTTGTGACATTTACTAAATGCAAATATAAAACATTTTTTTGATCACAGTTTATTTTCCACAGGTCCAATTCTCATCATTAACACACCATTAACTATTTATTTTGCCTCAATAAACTCCTAATTTGCTGCTTATTAATAGTTAGTAAGGTAGTTGTTAAGTTTAGGTATTGGGTATGATTAGGGATGCAGAATATGTCTCTTTATAAGTACTAATAAACAGCCAGCATGTTAATGATAGGCATGCTAATGAGCAATTAGTTAATTGTGAGAATTGGTCCCTATACTAAAGTGTTGTCAATTTATTTTTCACTTTGTAATGGAAATCACATAAATGTCATTAATTATTCAAATCTTTATTTCAGGTCAGTAAAAGCAAAAAGTACCAAAATTATTATAAAAATTACTAAATGTTATATTTTTTAAATAAAACATATAATATTAAAAACATATAATCTGTTTATTCTAATTATTCACAAATGGCATATTGGTGCTAACGGTGTAATTTTGCACTTTCATTCTCTAATGTATTTATATTGCATCAGGTACTATGTCCCTCAAAATGCTGGCAATAACGCAGATTCTCTATCTGTCGGTCACTACGAGTTATGTCGTGACGACATAGGGATTTACCTGGAAGCCCGAACATCTCTGACTAAGAGAAAAGCCAATGAAATTGGCTAGTGGATTTTGCATACCTGAGCCACTCCCGTGCATACGGGTATAAAAGGCGACAGGTGCATCCACTCATTAGATTTTTGCTTCGGAGCCGAGTGGATGAGAAGAGTGCTGATCTCCACAAAGCCGTTCATCTTTGTTTTGTTCGGTTGGCGTAACGGTGCGATCAGCGGAGTCCCTCTCATCAGCGATTCCCCTGGGCACTTCAACTAAAGAGCAAATTCTAAAAGAGCAAATCACGGACGTTCGCGTTTTTCAAGATGCCGTTTCGTCCGTGTCCTTCTGGTTGCGGTCGTTTTCTGTCTGCGGATGACGGACACGATCGTTGTCTTCAGTGTCTGGGCCGCCGACACACTGAAGCTGCGTGGATGACTCATCGTCTGTTGTGGGCGATGATGCATGATTTCGCTGCGATCTCGCCTTTCCTTTATGAAAGGATTGGCACCCTCTGCCGCCACCCGTGCTGATCTCTCTGGCTCGAGCAGAGGATCGCCGGCTGACGCTCTGGGAGATCTGAGGGTTACTGTAAGAGCCTCTCCGCCGGGCACGCCCCACGGACCTCTTACTCCTCACGCAGCGAACATCCCGTCCGGTTCCGGGTGATTTCGCTGGTCTGTCCCAGGCGCCCAGCATTTCATTCGATGCGCCATCTGTAGATGGGATGTCGATCGCAGCATCGGGGATGGGTTCACGTCCTCTGAGGATGAAGGTGCAGTGGGGCTGCCCCTCGGGTGTTGTCGCCACCGCCGCACCGGACCCAGAGCTGACGGCCATGCTTGCCGGGCAGCCGTGAGCATCGGGCTGGAGGTCAACAGACCGCCCGGTCCGAGCCCTCGCGGCTGGACGATTGGTTTCTCGGGCGGGCGCGGCTCACAACCGTCCTGCCCGGTGCCTTTCTTCCGGAGGTGCATGAGAGCTGGCGAGGTTCGTGGATGGCCCTTTCACGGCCAGAAGCCGCTCGTCCGCCTCCTCCGTCCTCACTCCCTCGATGGCGGAGTGGCCAGGCGGGCATTCCCCAGGTGGAGAGGCGGTCGCGGTGCACTTGTGCCCAACGCCGCCACTTGGAGGAACCATCCGTCTCCGTCAAGGCCTGTAAGCTGACTGAGCCGCTCTCGCGGCCAAAGCTTACAGTGCTGCGGGCCAGGCAGCCTCCGCCGCCATGGCTATCCTGCAGGTTCACCAAGCCAAGGCGCTCAAACAGGTGCACGAGGTAGTACCGACCGGGTTGATGCAGGAGCTGCGCGGCGACTGACTTCGCTCTGACGAGCCGAAAGTCACGCGCGGTCCCTCGGAAGGCGATATGTCCACCATGGTGGTCCAGGGCGCCATCTCTGGCTCAACCTGACAGAGATGAAGGGCGTCGACAAAACGCGCTTTCGACGCCCCCATCTCCCAGGGAGGCTGTTCGGCGACACCGTCGAGGCTTCGCCCAGCAGTTCTCGGCGGTACAGCAGCAGACCGGCGATCCAGCACATCCTGCCCGGCGTGATGCACCATCCACCGCTGCCCGGGGCCAGGCCTCGGTCTGCCCGTCGCCGTGGCGCCCTCCTGCGTCCTCCAGAGCCGCTCCGCCCCAGGCCGAATCGACACATAGGCGGTGCGTCGAGCCTCGCGGGAGGCGCCCCAGCGTCCCAGCCAGGCCCCAAGTCGTCCAGGAAATCGACAAAGCGGCCCTGGCGGGCAACCCGGAGATGTTGGGTTGCTCTTTCTCAGGAGGCGGCGAGAACAGCGCCGCTCCTTCCCAGTGGAGGGCCGGGAGGAGAATCTTCTGTTTCGTTTGTTTCTGTTCCGCCGCTGGTCCAAGGGCCAGCGGTACCCTACCTTCTCAAAGAAAGAGCAAATTTCTTTTCCTCCGGGTTCTCAGGTCCATGGGACGACAGTGTCGACGCCCTGCCTCCTCACTCGCCCACGACCCATTTTGCCAGTAGCCAAGAAATGCGGTTCGGGGCGACATTCCTCCTCATGCACCTCTGGCCAGTCCCGTTCGGGACCCAGGGAGTTCGGTGAGGATGCCTCAGAACGCTCCGCCTTCTGTGCCATCCACCTACTCCCTTTCGCTGCACCTCCACAGGTCGTCGATTGTGCCGTTGGAGCCGCTTGCACAGCGTCTGGAGGCGTGGCTCACGCTGCCCAGCCTGTCTCGCTGGCTCACGCGCAAGACACCACTCGGCTCGATTCAGTTAGCCAGGCGACCTCCCAAGTTCAGCGTTCTCGAGCGTCGGTGGCAGTCCGAACGCCCATGTCTTGCGCGAGGAGATTGCTGTCCTCCTGGCAAAGGATGCAATCGAGCCGGTCCCTCCAGCCGAGATGAGGCAGGGTTTTACAGCCCTTACTTCATCGCCAAGAAAGGTGGTGGCCTTCGCCAATCCTGGATCTGCGAGTCTTGAACCGGGCTTTGCACAAGCTCCCGTTCAAGATGCTGACGCACAGGCGCATGATCAAATGCATTCAGCCCCAGGATTGGTTTGCAGCGATCGACCTGAAGGGCGCTTACCGTTTCGATCCTTCCGCGACACAGACCGTTTCTCGGTTTGCGTTCGAAGGTCGGGCATGGCAGTACAGGGTCCTCCTTCGGGCTCTCCCTGTCTCCCGTGTGTTCACGAAGGTTGTAGAGGCGCCCTTACCCGTTACGGGAAGTGGGCGTCAGGATCCTCAACTACCTCGACGATTGGCTTATTCTAGCCAAATCCAGAGAGCAGTTAGGCGATCACAGGGACTTGGTGCTCCGTCACCTCAGCCAGTTGGGGCTTGGTCAACTGGGAAAGAGCAAGCTCTCCCTGTGCAGAGAATCTCTTTCTCGGTGTGGAGTTAGACTCGGTGAGTATGACGGCATGCCTCACGGAGGAACGTGCCCAGCGGTGCTGAACTGCCTGAGTTCCTTCAGAGGCAGGAATGTGGTACCACTGAAACAGTTTCAGAGGCTCCTGGGGCATATGGCATCCGCAGCTGCAGTCACGCTCGGATTGCTTCATATGAGACCACTTCAGCACTGGCTACACTCCCGGGTCCCGAGGTGGGCATGGCGCGCGGTACACTGCAGTAGGTATCTCCCAGCAGTGTCGCCGCCCTCAGCCCCTGGACAGACCTTGCCTTTCTACGGGCCGGGTGCCCCTAGAACAAGTGTCCCGGCATACTGTTGTCACAACAGATGCCTCCAGCACGGGCTGGGGCGCTACATGCAACGGGCAGGCAGCCTCGGGGCTCTGGACAGGGCCCCGACTGCTTTGGCACATCAACTGCCTGGAGCTGTGGGCAGTGCATTTAGCCTTGCGGCAGTTCCGGCCACTGCTGTTGGGCAAGCACGCGCTAGTCCGCACGGACAACACTGCGGCGGTCTCGTATATCAACCGGCTGGGGTATACGATCACACCGCATGTCACAGCTCGCCCGCCATCTCCTCCTCTGGAGTCACACGCAGTTCAAGTCACTGCGCTGTTCACATCCCAGGGCAGCTCAATCGCGCGGCCGACGCGCCTCACGACAGCTCACGTTCCCGGAGAATGGCGAGTCCATCCCGAGACGATCCGGCTGATCTGGAGTCGATTCGGGAAGCTCAGGTAGACCTGTTTGCCTCCCGAGTCCTCCCACTGCCAGCTGTACTTCTCCTGACCGAGGCCCCTCGGCACAGACGCACTGGCACACAGCTGGCCTCGGGCCTTACGCAAGTATGCTTCCCAGTGAGCCTACTTGCACAGACACTGTGCAAGCTCAGGGAGGACGAGGAGCAGGTCC
This sequence comes from Gymnocypris eckloni scoliostomus, assembly GCA_027564155.1. Taxonomy (NCBI): domain Eukaryota; kingdom Metazoa; phylum Chordata; class Actinopteri; order Cypriniformes; family Cyprinidae; genus Gymnocypris; species Gymnocypris eckloni. The sequence continues at coordinate 22,968,556 of CM050424.1, read as the reverse complement.
TGCTGGTTGCGCCCATTGGCCCACCCGGACCTGGTTTCGAACTCATTTCCTCGCGACAGTACCTCCTGGCGCATTCCTCTGAGGAAGGACCTCCTTTCTCAGGGGCTCGGCACCATATGGCACCCGTCCAGATCTATGGAACCTTCATGTGTGGCTCCTGGACGGGACGCGGCAGACTTGAGTGGTCTACCACCGCGGTGGTAGAGACCATCATTCAGGCTAGGGCTCCTTCAACAAGGCAAACCCACGCACTGAAATGGAGTCTGTTCATGACCTGGTGTTCTTCTCGGCGAGAAGACCCCCAAGATGCACGATTGAGTAGTGCTTTCTTTCCTGCAAGAAAGGTTGAGCGTAGGCTGTCACCTCCACCTTGAAAGTGTATGTAGCCGCCATTGCGGCTCACCACGATGCAGTGGACGGCCGGTCCCTGGGAAAGCATGATCTCATCGTGAGGTTCCTGAAGGGGCCAGGAGGATGAATCCTCCAGGCCTCCCTTGTGCCCTCTTGGGACCTCTCTATCGTCCTGGCTGGACTTCAGAGGGGCCCCTTGAGCCGCTGGACTCAGTCGAGCTGAAGTTCCTGTCTCTTAAGACAGCGCCCTGACCGCTGCCACTTCCATCAAACGGGTCGGGGAACTCCAGGCGCTGGTAAGCGAAGAGTGCCTTGTGTTCGGGCCGGTCTACTCACGTTGTCTTGAGACCCCGGCCTGATGCGCTCAAGGTTCCCACCACGCCCTTCTGCGATCAGGTGGTGAACCTGCAAGCACTGCCCTCGGAGGAGGCAGATCCAGCCTTAGCGTTGCTGTGTCCCGTAAGAGCATTGCGCATACATGACCCGCACCGGAGCGCCAGAAGCTCCGAGCAGCTCTTGTCTGCCACGGAGGGCAGCAGAAAGGGAAGGCTGTCTCCAAACAGAGGTTGGCCCACTGGATAGTGGAGGCCGTCCGCCTTGGCGTACCAGTCGCAAGGCGAGCCATGCCCCTGGGGTGAGGGCTCACTCCACCAGGAGTGTTGCCTCCTCCCATGCGCTGGCGCACGGTGCCCCTTTGGCAGACATCTGCAGAGCTGCGGGCTGGGCGACACCGAACACCTTCGCAAGATTCTACAATCTTCGCTGAGCCAGTTTCTTCCCGTGTATTGGGTAAGTAATGGGCGAGAAGAACTGGCCGGTGTCACGCTTGCTGCGCCATTCCCCTCACCCGGGATACGAGCCTTTTTCTCCCCAGTTCAGTTCCCGGACGGTGAACCCTGGTGGAATCCTCCAGCACTCCCCGGCAGTCAGACTGGGCGGAGCAGTCTGACGCCAGGCCCAGTACTGGTGTTAGCTCGCCTGGTCTCCGGTCAGCCCTGTACTGGGCTAGGTGTCCGTATGGCCTGATTCCCCTTCGGTAATCCCATATGTGTATTCTTCCACGGTAAGGTTTCCTCATGGTAAACCCGTGTCTTCCCTGTGACAGAGCTTCTGTCAGGTTCTGCTGGCAGCCCTCCTCCCTACTCCTAGGTAGGATCTGCCCCAGAGTCCAGTCGATGTAGTACTGCCCCAAGCCTGGGCCAGTCCATATCAGTGTCTCCACATGTTACCTCCCTTCGGGCAGGATGTGGCCTCCGTAGCGCCCTTCTATGGAAGGCTCGCTTCCCCGCCGCTACGACAAGCTGTAACAACAAATAGGAAAGACCTGAAGCTGTCTTTCACTGAAGGTCGAAATCCTTCCGATTCCGTGGGAAAAGGAACAGCGGGCTATCTCCAGCAGCGATGTACTCAGTGGTCCCGTGGGCACCAAGGTTAGCGAATTTGCACTGGAGCGGTAGGAAGGTTGCAACCTCTTGCATGGCATTTGTCTGTCACGCACTCGCTTGTCAACATCTGCATGCCACAAGGTTGTGACGGGTTCAGCTTGCCATAGACCCCTATGTCGTCACGACATAACTCGTAGTGACCGACAGATAGGGAACGCCCAGGTTACGACGTAACCCCGCCCCTGATGGAGGAACGGAGACGCGTCCCCATGCCACAATCTGAACCATCGCTGGTTGCCAGGGACTCGCCTCGGCTCCTCAGCGTAAAACCTAATGAGTGGATGCACCTGTCGCCTTTATACCCGTATGCACGGGAGTGGCTCAGGTATGCAAAATCCACTAGCCAATTTCATTGGCGTTTTCTCTTAGTCAGAGATGTTCGGGGCTTCCAGGTAAATCCCCTATGTCGTCACGACATAACGTCTCCGTTCCCTCCATCAGGGAACGGGGGTTACGTACGTAACCTAGACGTTTTATAAACAAAACTTTTGAGCTTGTTTGCAGGGGAAACAAAAGTTTTATTCTTGATCTTAGTGTTCATGCCTTGGGGTGAACTTGCTGAAATCTGACAGCACACCACCAGAGAGTACAACTGCAAGGCAGTAGTAATTAGTTGTTTTTTACGACTGATATTTTTTATTGATGTGTTGTTTTTATTCACTGACTTCCTTTGTAATGGTGTGATGAAAGAGGCAGTCAAAGAGAAGAGATCGAGCCGAACAAAAAAGATTACAGCTTTCATGTCCTTGCCGCACTTTCATCAAAACTTTGTGTTGTTCATTAAGGTCACCAGACTTTTCTTTTGTCTTCTTTTCCTCTAGCATGTTTTGCTTATTTGCTGGGTTACATTTGACAAACCTCAATTAAGTTTGGTTGCAGAATTAATTGTGCTGAAACTGATGTCGAGTTGACTGGCAAAATACGTATTTATGTTTCTAAATCACATCCTTTATGACACCTTCTAACAAGGTCACACATCATCAGTTTTTAGTAAGAGGTATTATCTTTTGTCTAAAACAGAAAATGGATCTATGCAGGAACTGGCATTCATAACTAATACATTCCGGAAACTCATCCACAATTCCCCATCATGATGATACATTAGAACAATGTGCAGCAATGATTCACTTAAGCTTTTCCATTTCAACAGGCTTACTGGAAGAGCGAGATTTGGAACGATCATTTAAGAATAATTATACCTGGTCTCATGACATTTACGTACCTGGGTGCACTTTTTAGCGAGACACGAAATACGTAACAATAACTACACATTACTGCAGTTTCCAAAAGAAACAAACACTGGCTGTAAAAGTCTGACATAATTTACTCCTTTTCACACACATTTACAGAGTTTTGATTAATAAAGCGTAATTTTCACACAATTACTTGAAGAATATCATGTTATGATTTCAAATCAATATTAAAAAGCTGGGAGATTTGAAAACTGATGCTTTTGAACGTTAGCATCGCACATATTTAGCTTCATATCTATGGGTTTTCATAGACGGTAATTTGTTCGGTAGCTCAATGTTGTACAGAGACATACTTAGGAGGCGAGGGAGCAATGTTTCAAATCCCGTGTAATCACGGTTCGACAAAGCAATTCGAAACTTCAAATAAGAAAGTTGAAATGGCATGATTGCATCAACAAATATGTTTTTATATCAGTTTTGCATTTGTTAACTCTATCGGGTAGGTTTAGGGTTGGGTTTGGTGTAGGGCATATTTCCAACACGATAGAGCATTAACTTTTAGTGACAGACCCCGGACATTTGAATTCTGAAATGCTGCAATACGTACTTGTAGCAACATAATAAAAACACAGCAATATGTACATATATCTCTCGTAATAAAACGTGCCAGAGTTCACTTATTTAACCTGTGTTTTAGCACCACTCAGTGGACATTTCTCTTTGAAACTGCAGCAAAATGTGCAGTAAGGTATGTAAAACGGTGCTGCACAGAAAGTGCACAGAGGTACGTATTTTTATGAGACCAGGTTGGAATAATTAGACAGTTGTACACTGTCATTTTATTTTTTACATTTTATGCATTTGACAGACGTTTTTATCAAATATAGATAAAATAAAGATGAAAGAAGAAATAAAGATGGCACCGCAGATGGCAGCCTTTGTGGCGTCGTCCGCAGTTATTTTTATGTTTTTGTTAGTTTGTCCTGTCTTTAGTTATATCCCTGCAATCAGTTTCACCAGAGTGTCCGAATTGCTGGACATTCGGAAGTACACACCAACCGATGTTTCACCGGATTTAGTCTATACTGATGTTTTGCTGGACATTGTAATCAGTGGAGCAGCAGTGCTGTTCAGACGATTCAGGACGAGCAGACGGGGGAAGCTTCATCGGCGGGGATTAAGAACGTAGTTGTCTAGCATCCATCTAGCGAATCTCCGCTCTCTACCCAATAAAACGGACAAACTCCTTCTGCTTTCCCAGTTAAACAAGGATTTTTCAAACTCTGTGTTTGAAAAACACAGAGTTAACAGTGTTAAAGAAGATGTGCTGTTCTGATCTAGAAACACTCTTCATCAACTGCAAGCCGTTCAAACTCGCTGCAGGAGTTCTGTTTGTTCATTCTCGTGAGTGTCTACATTCCACCCCAAGTGCACATGAGCTCAGCTTTACAGAAACTCGCTGATATGATCACAGACACAGAACAACAACACCCAGACTCTGTTTTATTCATTCTTGGGACTTTAATAAAGCAGATCTCTCCAGTGAACTGCCAAAATACAGACAACGCATCACATGTCCCACCAGAGACAGTAATATATTGGATCACTGTTACACAACAATAAAGAATACACATCACTCTGTCCCACGGGCAGCTTTGGGTCTCTCTGATCACTGCCTGGTTCATCTTATACCAACCTATAGGCAGAAATCTGCTAAACCTGTGGTAAAGACTGTAAAAAGATGGACCAACGAGACAGAGCGGGTTTTACAAGCCTGTCTCGAGCTTACAGATTGGAGGGTTTTTGAAGCTGCTGCAAACGATTTGGACGAGCTCACAGAGACTGTCACTTCGTATATAAGTTATTGTGAGGACATGTGCATTCCTACCAGGACTCATTTAACACAATAATGACAAACCATGGTTCACTTCAAAACTCAGACAGCTTCGTCAGGCCAAAGAAGATGCTCACAGGGAGGAAGAGAAAGTATTGAATAAACAGGCCAAATACACACTGGAAAAGGAGATCAGACTAGCAAAGAGGAGTTATTATGATACGCTAAGGATCCAATTCTCTTCCAGTGATTCTGATTCAGTGTGGAAAGGTATGAAAGACATCACCAGTTACAAGACACCATCCCCCAGCACTGTGGAGAATGAACAACAGGCAGACAATCTGAATGAGTTCTATTGCAGATTTGAAAAAACACCCCACACCCATTCTGGACACCTCTCCACACAACCATTAACACCTCCAGCAACCCCCCTCTCCCCCACACTTGCAATTCAGATCATTGAAGACGAGGTGTGCCAGGTCTTCCGGAAGCAGAAAAGGAAAAAAACAATAGGCCCAGACGGTGTCACATCAGCCTTTCTGAAATCCTGTGCTGACCAACTGGTTCCCATCTTCACAAAGATCTTCAATAGATCACTGGAACTGTGCGAAGTCCCTTCATGCTTCAAACACTCCACCATCATCCCCATCCCAAAGAAACCTAAAATTACAGGACTAAATGACTACAGGCATGTGGCTCTAACGTCTGTGGTCATGAAGTCATTTGAAAAACTGGTGCTGTTCTACCTGAAGGACATTACTGGACCCTTGCTAGATCCTCTTCAGTTTGCCTAAAGAGCAAACTGGTCTGTGGACGATGTAGTCAACATGGGACTGCATTATATTCTGCAACATCTAGACAAACCAGGAGCTTATGTGAGGATCCTGTTTGTGGACACTATCCACAATACTATCATACCAAACCTCCTCCTGCCCAAACTAACTCAGCTCTCCATGCCCACCTCCATCTGTCAGTGGATCAACAGTTACTGACAGACAGGCAGCAGCTAGTGAGGCTGGGAAAACACACATCCAGCACCCGTACGATCATCACTGGAGCTCCTCAGGGCTGTGTTCTCTCCCCACTGCTCTTCTCTCTCTACACGAATGACTGCACATCTAAACACCCCTCTGTCAAGCTCCTCCTGAAGTTTGCAGACAACACAACACTGATCGGCCTCATCCAGGATGGTGACGAGTCTGCTTATAGACAGGAGGTTGAGCAGCTGGCTGTCTGGTGCAGTCTTAACAACCTGGAGCTGAACACGCTCAAAACAGTGGAGATGATCGTGGACTTCAGGAGAAACCCCTGCTCTCCGCCCACTCAACATCATGAACAGCACTGTGACTGCAGCAGAGTCATTCAGGTTTCTGGGCACCACCATCTCCCAGGACCCGAAGTGGGACAATCACATAGACTAAAAAGTCCCAGCAGAGGCTGTACTTCCTTCGCCAGCTGAGGAAGTTCAACCTGCCACAGGAGCTGCTGATACAGTTTTACGCTGCCATCATTGAATCAGTCCTCTACACATCAATAACTGTCTGGTTTAGCTCAGCTACCAAATCTGACCACAGAAGACAACTGAGGGTAGTCCGGACTGCTGAGCGAATCATTGGTACAACCCTTCCCTCTCTCTAGGAACTGTACTTATCTAGAGTGAGCAAAAGGGCTGTAAAAATCACTCTGGACCCCTCACATCCAGCACACTCCCTCATTGAACTGTTGCCGTCTGGTCGACACTACAGAGCTCTGAGTACCAGAACGACCAGACACAGGAACAGTTTCTTCCCTCAGGCAATCCATCTCATGAACACTTGACAATAATTATGGTACACACTAGGGGTTGCACAGACTAGTCAACTTCAGTGCTCTGCCATGACGCTTTAAGCTTGAAGTCGACTAGTCGCTGGTCCTATAGAGGGCGCAATAGGATAATAAATCCACATTTACGCTCCGTTTCAAACAGTTAAAATTACAAACTAATTCATACTCTGAATGCGCTCCACAAGACGTGTGTGATTATATTACTGGATGCTCGAAATTGAATGGCAGAATGCAGATTTTAAACAGCTTATTGTACAGGTAAGTTAATCATCTTCTAATCTAATGTGCTGCTGCACTGTAACGCACACACATAGGCTACAGACAGTAGCGCGTACAATACATCACGCGCAGATTGCGCGCACAGAATCATTCAGCGCAAAAATGTATTGTCAACACTGTTCTGTGATTTCTTGGTAAAATAGCTTAGAAACTGTACAAGCATAAGAAAAGTTCAAGCATATATTTCTTAATAACTAAATCCCACAGCTTCACTACTAGTAGAGAGACGCTGCCAGGTAGAATTAATTCACACACACAACCGCTCTCACTAATACATGCATTCATATGAATGTAATCTTTACTGTACTACTTATCTGTATCTGATTTAGAACGAGCAGGAATCTGTGAGAAATATAACGACCCAAAGACTAAAGAACTGATAAAAATAAGCTGTTATAGCTGCAATAGTCTTGTGGGCAGCGCTGTGTCATATTTCATAGCTGTGCACAAGGTGTTTGTCACAGCTCCAGACTTATTTGTTCATTAATGACGTCATCAGCGACTAGTCGACTTCGACTTGACTTTCATCACATAAAAGTCGACTTAAAAAATCTGAAGTCATTCAACCCCTAGTACAAACACTATTTATCTAACACACATACTTAGTCTACACTTCAATTGCACATAACATTACCTGTACATACAAAACTGTCCATTGTTATATACCTGTACATACAATTGTCGATTTGTATATTGTTATTCCTTATTTAATTGTTCTATTTAATTCTTATTTTTATTATCTGTGTTTTTGTTCTGTCATTATCATTCTGTTGCACTGCGGTAGCTTCTGTCACGAAAACAAATTAACTGTATGTGTAAACATTCCTGGCAATAAAGCTCATTCTGATTCTGATCCAAAGTGATCTGCAGTTAACTGCAGATATATATTTTTTTATTTGTAATTATCTCCTCCACATACAGGAATAACACATTTCATTATAATAATAAAACATAAAAAAATAAAAAAACATATTGTTGTACAAATTAACATTGGATAATGAACAAAAATTAACACAGAACAATATTAATTAATAATATGGTTAAAATGTTAGGCTAAATGTACTGACAGGCTTTTGTGGTAAATTAAAATACATTTTAATGCCATTTTTATTAAAACTTGTATTTCATGTATTTACATATATTTTTAACTATACATTTGCAATGAAGTTACAATTATAAAAATTTGCATAGAGCATCAAATAACACTACAGTTCAAATTATAATCAGTTATGCGTTGTTAGTCAGCACATCAAAAGATTATTAAAACATGGTTTAATATGTATTTTAGGTAACACTTTATTTTATAGTGTCATTGTTACATGTTACATGTACTTACTATTATAATACCAATACATTATGCATAATTACATGCAAGTAACCCTAAACCAAACCCTAACCATATAGTAAGTGTAGTTAATTAATATTGCTCAGTACTTAAATGTATAATTGCACTGTAACAAGGACACCTTAAAACTAAGTGTAACCATATTTTAAAATAACTTTTTATTTGACATAACAAATTGCACTCTATATTAAACTGTGTTAAGAAACAGTCATATAAGTGTACTCTTTACTTAGGGGATTTTATTTTATTAATATTATATTATCTCAAAGTATAGTTTTTAAAATATATTTTAAAAATTTGAAGTGTACATTCAATACAGTTAAGCACTTCTTTTTCACAAGCAACTATTAAAATATTAAGTTATTTGAAACTATTTAAGTTAAACTAAGTAATTTATTGTAGTGCAGTATTTATACAGAACAGTATAATAGCTTTGACGTAATTCATAATTACGAAAGCTTCTCTGGTCTACAGCATAAAATGCACTGCAGCTCTCAAGGCTCTTGACTGCTGAAATGCAGAGCCATTCCAGGCATCAACTCAAGAACATAAATAGTGGAATTTGAATAATCAGGAAAAAATGATTGCTGTCAATGATAAATCCACAAGTCTTTACTAATGACACACAAAAAACGGCTAGATGGCTAGCTCAGGTTTCTCTTCGCCGGGCACTTGATTTCTCACAGAGACGTTTCTGAAGCTGTCAGAGGCTTTTTGTACAGCTGCCAATTATCACTACGCCCAGTGTTTCTCAACAATACTGCAGCGACACATCATTTGTCCAAAAGTCACACGCTTTCAAAAGTTAATTGGATTTTAAAAACCAATATAAAATTCCATCGCTATAATCGCTCCTTAAAGATTTTTCTTTCATCAGAGCCGGCCGCTAATTGTGTGAGCCTGAATGGAAGTGGGCGGATGAAATTACCTTGCGTCTGTATCATAATACTGCATACTATAGACTGGAAATGTGACAGGTCGAGGAGATTTTGTCATATTTGGAGACGAGGAAGAGAACACTTCAAGGTACAGACCAATTCAAATGTGATTAAAATTGCACCGTGGACCTTTAGAATGTTACAAAAAATATGCTTTAAAATACTGTTAAATCATATAACAGTTGAATTATGTAATTTCAAATTGTACAATGTTGTCCAATGTTGTTTTGCACCTCATCGACTTAGAAAAAAACATTTGAAATATTATTCATAATACATATATAAACAGAATTTAACATAATTTTCATTTTTAGGTGCCCGATACCTTCTAAACCCTCAATAGTCACAATTACTTTTTGTCATTTGTGTTTATTTTTTTTAACCATGTTTCTGAATTTGTGAAGCATTATTTCAGCTCAAATTTGCTCAATCAGAAATGTCAGTACTTATGAACACATGGATTCTAATTATGGATAGTACTGGTGATTGTTATTTCACAAATAAGTGCTCAGGACTAACCACTGGAACTGCAAATTGCAGCCTTGCAGTGTTATTGAAACTAGACTCATGACAACATGAATTTCAATTATTCCGAACAATCTAGGACCTGATAAACAGCACATATCTCTCTGCTTCATGTCCTTCACCAAGAACGGTATACATCTCTGCTGGGAAATGGGGGGCTGACAGAATACAAGAGGCCAGTAATCAGAAGAGGAGAGGTCCGTCTTATGATAACAAATTACACATCAGAGCAACACTGCATGCTTCTGCCTAACAACATCCCTGAAGTCAGAATGTAGACCATCTCTTCTGCATTTGGCCTACTTAACTGTACACATGCTTATATAGACACGCACACATTCAGAAAGGTCAGAGGTGTCAGCGTTGTATCTGACGGCATAGACACTGTTTGTCTCGTGTGTGAGATCATATGAGATATTGAGATGGATGAGCCTTTGAAATGTCACAGCGATAAGGCTGTTTTCTAACAAAAAATAAGCATTGTTTTCAATAGACTTTAAAGGAACAGTTCACCCAAAAATGACATTTCTGTCATCATTTATTCACTCTGATGATGATGAAGTTCACTCTTCATGTGTTTCATGTGTGACTAACTTTCTTTCATGGGACATGAAAGGAGATATTTATAGCAGACTATATATGCTGTATATATATTTTTTCCCTCCATGCAATGAAATATGATGAACAAAGAATGTTGTCCACAGTTGTCAAACAAGATTTGATTTTCAGTGAATAAAGACTTTATTTTCTGACTGTTCCTCACACAAACATATCATTATTTGACTTAAGAAGACTTGAATGTAGCACAAAAGTCTTATAAAACTTTTATTATGCTGTTTCGTTTTTCATTTTTGAGCAATGTTATTTTACTATTATTCATATACTATTATAGTACCCATTGCATTTTTTATATTACTTTATATGCCAGTATTTTTATGTTCTTTTGTCATTTTTATTATTATTTTTAAATATTTCTAGTCAGCACTAATTCATTTTTTATTTCAGTCATATGTTTAGTAATTTCATAGTACTTTAATTAAAACAGATCTTATTTCAGTTAGTTGGCAGCATTTCTGATTCTAATTTTTGTTGTTGATGATTTTTTTAATCTAATGTTTGTATTGTTTTTTTATTATTATTTTATTTATTTTAGCTTTTCAGTCTTTGGAAAAGAGCAGCTTAGACATTATATACAATTTCTTATTTTGTGTTGTATTATATATATATATAAACACACTCTTAAAAATAAAGGTGCTTCACGATGCAGTAGAAGAACCTTTTTATCTAAATGCTTCCACTAAGAACCTTTAACATCTGAAGAACCTTTCTGGGGTGGAAGAAGGTTCTTCAGATTATAAAAAGGTCAGGAAGAGATGGTTCTTTGAGGAACTAAAAATGATTCTTCTATGAAGAACCTTTTAAGCACCGTTATTTTTAAGTATTTATATTTATTGTGTATTTATATATTTTTTTTCTCTGTCTAGACAATACAGTATTTTCATATATGAGTTTGCGCATCTGTCAGTGGTCCCGCACGTGCTGCAAATTAATATTCCATTATTTCATGTATTATCTTAGATGAAAGGATTTCTAATTCTACATAGAAAGACTCAAACAAAGGAAAAGCAGCCCAGGGTCAGTAATGCCGCGAGCAGCGGGACTCCACCTCCTCCTCCACCTGTCACTCAGGAACCTCTCCGTCCAAAGACCAATTAAATCTCTCCCCTCCACGTGAGCTGACCCCGCGCGCATGAATATGTATGAGAGCGAATGCAAATAAACTGCTTCACCGCTGCGCGCGTAAGGCCTCTGAGGAAGAGGATAACAAAGGAAAGGCCTACGCTGAGCGTCAGGAGCATGGATGCCATCACTTCCCAGAATCATCACAGGGCGAACGGAAGACGAAACCTGCCGAGACCTGTGTGTGTGTGTGTGTGTGTGTGTGTGTGTGTGTGTGTGTGTGTGTGTGTGTGTGACCATTATCTGTACTACAAAAGCCATTATATGGCTCACTAGACAGATGGTGTACAGGAAAGGCACATCAAATACCGTTAAACTTTTTAATTTGCTTGGTAAATATGGATCTGAAGGGACATCTTACTTTGGGGAGAGGAAAAGCATGAATTATATATGAACTCCGGATATTGGAGTAGACTAATATGATTAGGCCTACGCTATATTCAGAACTGCTATTTTTATAACAATTATTATCATAATCAACATCTAAAGTAGTACTAGTAGCATTAATGGCCCTGGATTATATCAAACTGTTAACATAAAACTGTTCATCGGCATTCAGTGCTCGATTACAAAGCCGCTGTTTGGAGGTCAGAATTAATACCCAAATAAAATAAGTAATAAGGGTGATGGCTTCATAGATAGTGACATTTAGTGCAGGAAAAGTGCCAAGTCGTCACAGCGTACAGGGGTGTGCTTGTAAATAATTAATCTTTGCTCTTCATGTCTACTTGTCAGTACAGACTGGGGGCTTGTATCCTGGCAACGCGCCATGGTTTCCACATGCTGCAGAGAGAGAGAGGCCCTCAGGGGGGAGCCAATCATCACTCTGCCTGAAGCTGAAACAGCAACGCACACACAGACGCACAGAGATAAGTAAGCGCAGACTCACTCACGCAGAGACAGCCGACTATGTATGTACATACATATGCTGCCGTAAACCAGATACACACACACGAGTGCTAAGTGTTATGTTCTGTTTCCTTCTGGCTTTATTCCTGAGACGTCTTCATTTCACGGCCCGGCACATCTCAGCCCCACGTCATTCATATTTTAGCACGGCTGCTTAGCTTACATCTACCTTGTACACAACAGTGGACTAAACAGCTGCTTTTTTATTTGAGTTATTTTAAATGCTTGAAATATACTACAATATGAAAGAAGTGCTTATAATAAAGAAGAATGTTACATTTATTAATTGCAGGTAGAGTTAACTTTAGAGTGTTTTTGACTCACTTAAAGGGATAGTTCAACCAAAAATCAGAATTCTGTCATTATTTACTCACCCTCAATTTGTTCCAAACCTGTATGAATTAATTTTATTGCTTCTGTTGAGCACAAAATAAGACATTTTGAAGAATGTTGATAACCAAACAGTTGACGGTAGCCATTGCTTTCCATAGTATTTTCTTTCCATACTATGGAAGTCATTGGCAACCATCAATTGTTTGGTTACCAACATTCTTCAAAACATCTTCTTTTGTGTTCAACAGCTGTACAAAATTCATACAGGGTTGGAACAATTGAGGGTGAGTAAATTATGACAGAATTCTCATTTTTGGATGAACTATCCCTTTAAATACATCTTTATTTAACATTTCATAATTACTTCTATTCTTTTTGATATATGGTTGAAGTGTGTTGACGAATTTACTAACAAGCATTTATGGTAACTAATATTTATTTATAAATATCATATAATATATGATATATATATATATATATAAATATAATATTTTAATCTCAATTATATTGGATGCTTATATGTCACACATTTAAATATATTAATTCAGTTGCAATTAAGAACATTTAAATTATATTAAATTTAAATGCAAAATAACACACTGCAGTTAAAATGTGCTTTAGTATGTTAGTCAACATACAATAATAAGTGTGCTTCTTTAAAACACGACAACAGATTATTAAAACAAGTACTTTTTTAAAAGTGCACTTAAGTGTATTAAGAAACAATCTTGAAAGTCTGCAGTTAAGTTGCCTTTTATTTCATTAATACACACACACACACACACACACACACACACACACACACACACACACACACACACACACACACACTCTTAAGATTTGAAGTACACTATAAAATTGCATATTCAGTACAATTAAGCACACTTCTTTTTCACAAGGGTTTAGTGAAAACCTTCTTGACATCAAACATCTTGTTTCAAAGGGTCACAAAATAAGTTCTCTGAACTTGTACACCGAGTGTATGTTGTGTCATTAGGTCAGTATGTTCAGTTAACCCGCCTGTGTGACTGTTAACCAAGACGCTTCTCAAAGAGGTCAAACTTCCCAATAACAGTGTTGCATAACATACCAAGAAACAAACAGGAGCCAAATCCTGCTGACATAACCACATGACCTGTTTTTAATAACCAGTCTTCAGAGCCAAATAACCAAAACTCACTTCACACACATCCACCATTCAGTCCCTGGATTCTAATTAAACAGCGAGAGCTGCTTCTGTCTCTCCGGAGCTCAGGCAACAAAAACCTCTAACTCTGTGCTGCAATAAGCAATTAAATTTGATTTTAGCCTTCAAAAATTAATAATTAGCGCATAAGAGATGTTTGAAGATTAATGTTATAATGAGACAGAAAATCAGGCACATTAGTGAATCCCCTCCAAATGAAAACATTTGCGTTTCACTAAATATGTGGACAGTAATGCTGGGCCTATGAAAAATACAATATTGGCTTTGAAGGTCATGTGTATGTTTTTGTTATGTTTTTTGCTGGTACAGGAGGACATGATTAGTGGAATTTCAGAATAATAATAAAACAAAGGAAAGCCGTGAGTAGTGACAGTTGCACAAACATTTCTACATTTCTGTTCTGTGATACTGATTATAAGGATAGATGTGTGTAAATGTGTGTGTATGAGAGCACTGAGTGCTCCTGCCTCAGGGCTGTGTGTGTATGTGTGTGTGTTTTTGAGGACCCAGTAAAGGCCTGCCTCCAGGGTCAGCCTCATTAAAATTCTAATGGCTTCTCTGCTACATGCAAATGGCTCTAATGGCAAAGCTAAGCGAGAGAGAGAGAGAGAGAGACAAAGAGAGCAAGAGAGGCAGAAAGAATTCAAAATTAGATTCATGTTTTTTTGTCTTTTTTAAGCAAACCTCAAGAGGAACAGTGTCTGTCTCAGTTCATGTGTTTGTGTACAAGTGGCATATTGTTGTTCAGTTAAAGCGTTCAGCTCTAAGGCGTGAAGACAGTTTGATTATGCTGCTTAAATGATATTGGAACACTGATGGAAGAATTATATTACCCATATTTCATTTCAAGAGTTGTGTTTTAAATGCTTCCTAATGTAGGGTTGAATCATACGGCATAAGCCAGTAATTTTTCACATATTCCTTTTTTGGACAAATAAATATGCAGATGAAAATATTTCCTGTTAGCTTTGTTTGATAGATGTTTGGTTTGCACATACATTAACCCCAAAACGTGGGTATTTAAAGGGACAATTCAACAACAACAACAAAAAAAGAGTATTCTATCATTGTTTACTCATCTTCATGCTCTCCTGCTAAACACAATAGAAGATAATTTGACGAATTTAAATGTAAAATGTATTAGTTTAAATTAATATGTTTTGTATTCATTTAAATTATGAATGCAATTAGCTGAAGTTTAGAGTGCTTTTTCACCCATTTATCTTTACATGTAATTTCATAATTACTTCTATTGCTTTCATAATATGGATAAAGTTTAAAGTGCTTTATGGTCAACTAAAATATATTTCGGGAAACTAATGTGATTTTTTTGAAACGTATATCATGCATTTATTTTACATATTTTCAAAATGTCATTTCTAACGATGAAATTGCAAGCAAGTACATTTAAAATATATTAACTTGAAATGCAAAATAACAGTTACAATTATAATCAAACATTTTTCATGCACTTTACTATTTTACCTTAGAGTAAGTGTTTTTTCAGCTTTTGTGTGAATTGCTCCTTGAAGAAAATAACGATCCAGACATTCACTGTATTTTTTACCAGTCCCATAAAGAATGATTTCATTAATTGGCAATCAAGCACAGCCTGTGCTATTGTTCCTCATCGGCTCAACATGGCTGAAATTCTCAGTTACCACAGCAATAAAACGCCTGGTGATGGCATTTCATTCAGAGAATTAAAAGAGAGAACAAGCCACAAAGCAAGGGCTGTTTATTCAAGTTTATCCATGGGGAGATGCATAGGATGAAGAGCGAGAGTTTAAAATACATTCTTCCAAGTTTGTGTGATCCCTGCAGTGAAAGCATATCTCTAGCTGCCAGCGCTCTGCTATTGAACTCTATGTCAGAGCGCTGGAGTTCTCTTGTGCTTGCAGCTGTGGGGCTGAAGTGTTGTTTCCCAGCAAGTGAGCCAAACACTGTCCCTCAGCTTAAAGACCCCCACACACACACACACACACACACACACACACACACACACACACACACACACACACACACACACACACACACACACACAGACGTGCACACACAGAGCGAGCACAATGGATTCAGAAAGGGCTCTCATCTGAAGAGTGCTGGCTTCTGTCTTTGAGTGTCAATTCTCTGTTTATTTCCCAGGCTGGATTCCTCTACTTGTGCAACATAGTTGAAGGGACTTAGGCCTTGATTTTCATCTTCATGTCAGCTTGTATTATTCATTTCTGATTGTGAAGGCCAGACTGATGGGTCTGAGTGATGTTTCTCTTAACTTGTGACACAGATTTAGACCCACAACAATCCAAAACATTAACCATATTTCCATTGTACAAATTACATATTTTTACTTTTAAATGTATTATTTGGCAGACAGTCAATATCCATGAGCAAAATACAGTGTACACAAATACAACATCAATGTAAAACGTATCCTATTAAATTAAGATTTTATATTATATTATATATATATATTATATGTTGCAAGAAGTTCATAGTAAAAAATACAGTGACAATGTTTCATGGTTTAACTTATAACTAAATTAAATA
Source organism: Gymnocypris eckloni scoliostomus (assembly GCA_027564155.1). Classification (NCBI taxonomy): domain Eukaryota; kingdom Metazoa; phylum Chordata; class Actinopteri; order Cypriniformes; family Cyprinidae; genus Gymnocypris; species Gymnocypris eckloni. The sequence continues at coordinate 22,952,083 of CM050424.1, read as the reverse complement.
ATTGTATTATACCAATCTGTACTATTATAATCTATATGTCATATGTACTTTAACTACCAAAATCCTTTTAACCCTAAAATGTGCTAATTTTCTTTCTAACCGTAAAATGTACTAATAACCACGATTATAAAACAGTTCATCACAATTGTCCTGTCAATAAACATGGACAATAAAGACAAAACACCATCAGGGTAACACACAACACTAAAATAATGGAACAGAAAATGGATCACAAAACTTTCTTGTGCGATACTGATAGCAAATAATAATAATATCAAATTATAATAATATATGTCTTTCACCATAATTCTATGGTAATTCATAGCTTTTACTTGGCAAAATATACATTTGACAGTATTTTACAGTACTATTACATATAATATGATTACATTTTCAGTTTTCACCATAATTTTTACAGTGTACTTTACACTATATGGTGCTTAAAGATGAGGGGGGTGAAAAACAAGAAGCCTTGATGATGCCAGTGTAATTATAATGTTGTTTCAAAGGTTAAGCAAGTTATTATATTTTGATGATGTTTGGAATAACATTAACCAGTCAACTGTTCATAAGAACAGGTGGACAATTTTATGGTGACCTTAAAAGCGACTATAAACTGCCTTCAGGTTATCAGTATCTGTATTCTGGTTAGCCAAGCTCATGATGTTAGCATTGCTATCAGCACAGTTTATTATAGTTTAGCTATATACAAAATATTGGATTTCAAACGTTATCCTCATTAAGATTAATCAATGGCAAAATACCAATTTGTCATTTTCTATTCAATTTTCAAACAGAAGAATGTTCTTCCCTACAAACCCTTTGCCTTTGTTAAGAATTTAATTCCTATCCACCCATATTCAAACACTTATCTATTACACCGGTGGCTAACATGGGCCATTAGGACTCACTGGGCAGAACAGCTATTATGAACTTCATTTCAAACCGCCTCCAGCAGAAGTTCAATGCCACTGGATAATTCATTTCTGCAGCAAAGTGACAAATGTCTACATTTTAAGAAACATTGGGTTCGTACCGATGGCCTTTTTAAAGACCTTGGCTTGCCTTCAGTTCTTTCCTCCTCTCTTACGTCTGTGGCATATTCACTAATTGCGATTCATTATTGAGTCTTGTTTTGTGTCCTACAATCATGCCTTGGAGGTTGTTGCGGATTCTCATCAGTCCTATTGTTCTCTGGTGCATCTGTGCATCAGTAGGTGGTCAGCACACCTCAATCTGCTCTCCCTGGACCTTCAACCTGACCTGCATGGTTTCAGCTGCTCTTGACATGTTCATAAATCCATGCGTGGATGGCATGTGAAGATGAACATGCGGCAGACATTTCACCTGCTGTCTGCACACAGCTCAAGCCCTGCAGAAAACCTCCCCTCCTGTGGATTTGGCTACAAAGACCTTCTCTAACAAGGACGTTGCTTTTGATGCAGGGTCAGAAAGGAATTAATATTTGCCCTATGGAAAAGGGCAATTTTTATAATCACCTCATTGTCTCTGTGTTGTCTTTAATGTCAAATATTTAAATTTAACCAATTACTTACATTTAATCATAATACTATAGACTGTTACCCATTAAATTTAATCAGCAAAAGTCAGATACTGCAAGACACTGCAAAGGTGGAACAGAAGACAGTTAAATGCTGCTTAAAGGTAGCATACGTGTTGTTACACAGTTACGTAATTTAAATAGCCTTTAAAGTATACAAATTATAAAATGTGCAAAGAACGTTCCTCATCACTGAAGCAGTCCATGACTCCAGTCTAGCATAAGTTCTGCACTCTCACACATTATACTCACTGAAGTTGTCAACACTACAAAGTGAATCACTTTCATTATATCTGCATTTTGTTGTTTATGATGAGAGCATTTGTGAGAGTACAGAATGCAGTAAGTGAACAAAACTCAAATGCTTTCAGTACTGCTTTCATCGGTGACTAATCTAAATGTCTCTCAATGGCTATTGCATTCATAAGCGCAACAAAACCATGTGTGAATGGTTATTAAAGTGTAAAGTGTAAAAGTAAATCTGATGCAACGCGAG